>CM053785.1:476137549-476665049 GCA_028749045.1 Cupressus sempervirens | reverse complement strand
TCATTTTTAAATAATTGTTAAATATTATTATTACTTAAGTTAATAAATATTATATTTAAAAAATCTTTGAAAATTAATATGATAGAGTAAGCAATAATTTAATAAATTTTATTTTAATTAAATTGCATAAAGCTTATGCATGAAATTAAAATATAATAAACTAGTTTAAAAGAGAAAGCAAATAAATTTAATAAAGATATTTTATATTGCAAAAAGCATGCATGAAAATGTAAAAGATAAGTAAATAAAGAGTTAAAAGATTGTGATCAACGAGTTCCCTTGCATGATCGCACAATTAGTGCCTCGAATTTAGGGGAGAACTCCATATCAGAGATTGATCCGGGGGATATTTTCACCAAAAAATTGAAGTATCTCCAAAAATCCAACAATCAACATCATTTTAAAGTTTTCAAAATTTTGCACCCAACACAATTCGAACGGGCAAAAACGGAGTTCATACGCTCGAGATATGGCCAGTCAAAGTTGGGTCAAATCTTGGGTAGAGGTCATCAAAAAGGCAAAATTTCAAACTCTCCAAAATTGGTCAAAGTTGGTGCCAAAACGAGGGTCTCGTTGAGAGCTTTCTGAAAATGTTTGTTTCGTCGAAATTGGACTCCGTATGCAAAAGTTATGTGCGGTCAAAGGTGGTTGACCAAAAGGATTGATAATGGTGACATGGCAGATTACGAAGGTGACACATGTCACCAACATGGCATTAATTAATAAAAAAAATTTAGGTGCAACGCGTATGGCAGGAAGCCACGTGGCACCTTCGGGTTTGTTAGAAGTATATCTACATGGCGGCATTTAAATTTCAATATTGACAAGTGAGCAGTGGGGGTCGACCCCGTGACCACCGGGCGTCAAAACAGAGCCGGTGGCCGTTACGCCACTGACTGCCTTCAAGCATATAATGCGCAATGTTATTGATAAACATTCATCGACCCTAGTTCGGTGTAAATGGTGGTGCGGTGGTTGGAACCACCGACCACCCCTTATGTGCCTTTCAAAGCTTTTCCTTACCACTGCGCCACGTGAGTGGCTTGTGATAATATTAGCGTAGATTCTATTTAAAGAGAATCAAATCCTGATTTCCCGTTGCCTAAATAAGGGCAATTAGTAAATAATGACAAATTTCAAAAATAGGAATGAGTCTTATTTCGAAGATAGACTGTTGTAAGGGTCTAAATATGTAAAATCTTGTTTTTCCCTATTTTTAGGAAAATATTTTGTATAAAAGAGAGGGCTTAGGTGCCTTTTGAAGGCATGAAAATGAAGGGAGAAATAATGCAAATGTTGAGAGAGAGTTTGTCTATGCGGAGACTTAGTGATTTTTCCTGCACATAGAGGAATTTTGCTGCGTGTGCTTGAAGGGAATTGTCACAAATCAATTGTATTGATTTATTGGAGTTAATTGGATCGGTCCCCCTATTGGAGCTAGACCCAGAGACATAGTCCTAACCAGATGAACTCCGAAATCAAATGTGTTGTCTCCCTATCTCTCTTTCTGTCATTTCATTCTATGTTTTTCTTAATTGCAATTACGTTAATTTTCTTTATTAAAGCTTTAAAATTAACTTTATGTAATTGGTTAACATTATCTGTAATAGTCCTAGATCCTAGTAATCAGATCAAATTTGGTATCAGAGCTTTGTTGGACTAGTATTGCAGATTTGAATGTTAACAAGATCCAGGTTGAATCAAGGCAAAGGTGATCTTGAAGAATATAATCCTCAGATCGAAAAACGAAGAACTAATCCACTGTTCCAGATGGAAGATAAAGGTGGTGGACAAGGTTCAGAAGATCAAAATGTCTAGAAGACTCTCCAGAGTTTGCAAACAATGGTAGAAGTTTTGTTACAAGAAAGAGAAGAGAAGATGCGAAGGCGTGCAGCTCGTGATGACAAAGGGAAAAATAAAGACACTGATGATGATGTTGATCGTGAGCCTCCATCTCCTTCTTCTTCTCCTTCTCCCCCTTCTTCTTCTTCTTCTACACATTTTGAGTCTTCTAATATTTTTAAAGGCAGACATAAGCCTCGAATAAAGTTGGATGTAAAATTTGACTTGCCAAAATATTGTGGGGAGTTAAATGTTGAGAAATTAGATGACTAGATTCAACAAGTAGAAGTCTACTATAGAGTCCAAAACCTTGTAGATGATGTTGATAGAATTCAGTTAGCCACTCTTCGGTTAGGCGGTGTAGCTCTTACTTGGTGGGAGAGTAGGACCCTACATGAAACTTCAAAACATGGTAAGTTAAATATGTCTTGGTCAGAATTTGTTAGTGCTTTAAAGAAGCAATTCTATCCCCTAGGCCATATGCAGCAGTTAATGATGAGCTGGCAACATTTTAGGCAAGGGAAAGGTCAAACTGTCCAAGAGTACACCCATGAGTTTCATAAAAGGGCTATTTCATTAAATGTCCCATTGTATATCCAGGACACTTTACTCAAGTATATAGGTGGTCTTCATTCTTACCTAAGGCACTCTATTCTTGTCCTGAATCCTTGTAATTTGGATGAAGTATGTGTCCAGGCAACACATTTAGAGTTAAGAGGTAAGGGTACCTTCATTGATAAATCTGATAAAAAGATGTCTAAGTCTGAGGAAAAGTCCAAAGGAAAAGGGAAGGATAAAAAGACAGCTACAGTAAAGAAAGAGGGTGAGAAACCCACATGCTCGCATTGCAAGAAAGAAGGGCATGATGATTCTAAGTGCTGGAAGCTGCATCCTGAAAAGAGGCCGAAGCGATTTGGTGGAAATAAAGGCAAACAAAAGACTACTACTATAGCTCAACAGGATCTTGGATCTGACTCTGGAGATGAAACAAAGATCATTGCTGCCGGGATCCAAGGTATTTCTCTTTCATTAGCTACCAGTTCTTCTAGCATAAGTGCAAGTACAAGTGAAGATTCTTCTCCTAAGAATGATAAGAAAAGGAATGAATTGTTTCACATTCGAGTTGTCATCAAGCAAAATAAGGTTGATACATTATTTGATACGGGTTCTCAAGTTAACTTGATATCTAAGGAAATTGTTAAGAAGCTTAATCTGACTACAACACCTCATCCAAAGCCATATCCTCTTGGATGGGTTTGCAATGATGTGCAATTACAAGTAACCAAGCAATGTAAGTTAAGATTTGCTATCACTACAAACTTTGTAGATGAGGTAGAAGCTGATGTAGTCCCTCTAGATATTTGTGGTCTTGTACTTGGGAGTCCCTATTTATATGATCAACAAGCTATCTTCTATAGGGGGGAAAATAAGTATCATTTGTTTAAAGACAATATTGAATACATTGTACAGGCACATAAGGTTAAGACTAATCTGGCATTAGTCAATGCTGGTCAAATGAAAAGGTTAGTCAACTCTAGTAAGAATTTTGTGTTGATGATTGTAAAAGCTAAAGAAGATGAAACATCTGAGGCATTTAAGGGATGTGATCCAAAACATAAAGATGAAATGGTCAAAGTTGTTTCCACCTATGATGACTTGTTTTAGGAACTGAAAGGATTGCCTCCTAAGAGAGAGATACAACATGAAATTCAGTTGCAGCCAGAAGCACCACTTTCTAATATCAGCATGTACTGCTTATCAGTCTTGCAGAATGAGGAAATCAAGAAGCAAGTTCAAGAGCTCATGGAGAAAGGAGTTATCTGTCCTAGTACTTCTCCTTGTGGTTCTCCTATTGTGTTGGTTCCAAAGAAAGATGGGACTTGGAGAATGTGGATTGACTACAGAGCTTTGAACAGGATAACGGTAAAGAACAGGTACCCTCTTCCCAAAATTGATGATTTACTTGATCAGTTGAAACATGCAATTTATTTCACTAAGCTAGACTTACGTAGTGGATATCATCAAATAAGAATAGCAAAAAATGATATTTGGAAAACTACTTTTAAGACAAAACAGGGACTTTATGAGTGGTTGGTTATGCCATTTGGGCTTTGTAATGCACCAGCTACATTCATGAGAGTCATGAATGATGTCTTTCGTCCTTTTATTGATGATTTTGTCATTGTCTATCTAGATAATATTCTTGTATTTAGTAAGTCTTGGGAGGATCATGTAAAGAAAGTACTTGATGTATTGAGAAAAGAAAAACTCTACGTAAAGATGTCAAAATGTGAATTTGCAAAGACATCCTTAGTGTACTTAGGCTATGTCGTAGGAAATGGTCAATTGAAAGTAGACCCGACGAAGGTCGAATGAATTGTAAAATGGCCTAAGCCAAGTACAGTTATAGAAGTCAGGAGCTTTTTAGGTGTAGTTCAGTACTGGAGAAAGTTCATTGCAAACTTCTCTTATATTGCATCACCATTGCACGCATTGACTAGTACCAAGGCAACTTTCTAATGGGGAGGTCCACAACAAAAGGCTTTTGATGCTTTGAAGGAAATGCTGAGCACCGCACCAGTTCTGGCTTTACCAGATTACATCAACCATTTGAGATTGAGACAAATGCAAGTGGGTTTGCCATGGGAGCTATACTCATGCAAGGAGGTAAACTAGTCTACTACCACTCTGAGACTTTTTCAGAAGTAGTAAGCAACTATCCTACTTATGATAAGGAACTTTATGCTTTAGTTCAGAGTGTTAAAAAATGGAAGCACTACTTAATAGGAAAGGAAACTAAAATCCACACTTATCACTAGCCGCTACAATATTTGCACTCACAATCTAAGTTGCAATAGAGCAAGAATTTTAGGTGGATGGTTTTTTGACAACAGTTTCATTTGGTAATTAAGTATAAAAAGGGTTCCCATAACAAAGTAGCAGATATGCTCTCTAGGCCTCCTGTTAAGAATGCTTTGATAATCCTTCAGAATAGTTCTATGGTTCATGAAAGTTTTCAGGAACAATATGCTAATGATGAGGACTTTGAGGATATCTATGCAGCTTTAATCCGGGGTAAACATGTGGAAGAGAAAGATTACTATGTGCAAGATAATTTGTTGTACCACTTGGGCAAACTATGCAATCCTAAAGATGAACAAGCACATGTAATCCATGAAGCACACACCTCTTTGATTGCAGGGCATTTCAGGGTAAGTAAGACATTAGCTCAATTGCAAAAATATTGTTACTCGCCTCATATGCAGGAAACTGTCACCAAGTATATAAAAGGATGTGTAATGTGTGCAACCAGCAAGCCAAGTAATAGGAAATTGGGTTTGTACACACCATTACCTGTACCATCCCGTCCATGGAAAAGTGTGTCTATGGACTTTGTGGGGCGTTTACCTATGTCTAGGAAGGGTCATGATTATTTGTATGTAGTACTTGATCGGTTCAGTAAAATGTGTATTTTAATGCCTTGTAAAAAGTAGGTCACTGCTGAATTGACTACTCATTTGTACTTTCAAAATGTATGGATTCATTTTGGGTTACCCACTTCCATTGTATCAGATTGAGATTCTCGATTCTTAGGGGAATTTTGGTCATCTTTGTGGGGACTCATGGATACCAAGCTGAAGAAGAGTACAACCTTCCATCCATAGAATGACGGACAGACAGAGGTAGTCAACAGGACAGTGGTTCATCTACTTAGAGGTTACTGCAGCAAGCATCCTAAGTTGTGGGATGAAATTCTTCACTATGTGCAACACGCTTACAACCATGCAGCACACTCTTCTACAAAGAGGTATCCTTTTGAAACTTGCTTCAGATATTTGCCAAAAACCACCAATGGATTTTTCTTTTGGAAAGGATGGTATCATCGATGGATGCCATGATGCAGAAAGGGCTTTGAAGTTCATCCAGAAGGTCCAAGCAATCCATCAGGCAGTAGAAGCACAGTTGGAGCAAAGCCAAGAAAAATACAAGGCTCGCCATGATAAGCATCACATTGATCATCAATTTCAAGTTGATGATAGAGTTTGGTTACATATCAATAAGGAAAGAATGCAAGGTGAAGGAAGGAAGCTCAAGCCTATCAGGTATGGACCTTTTGAAATCCTAGAAAAGATTGGTACTAATGCCTTCCGCCTTAATCTTCCTCCATACATGCAAATTTACTCAATTTTCAATGTTGAGAATCTGAAGTTGTACGAGCCTCCAATGATCTTAGATGATGACATCAGTGTTTAGGTTCCATCAGTTGATGATCTTTCACTAGAGTACATGAAAGAATTGCTAGAAGATGTCATCCTAGACAAGAATGTTAGAACTTCACGAAGAGGACCAGTTGAATACCTCCGAGTAGGATTGAAGGGGATGCATCCAAGCAAAGCAAGATGGATGGAGATTGGTAAAGTGAGGGAAAAATACTCTCACCTATTTTTTGAGTAATCAAACTTTCGGTGGTCCGAAAGCTTCTCAGTGGGGAGGCTTGATCTAGGGGATATTTTCACCAAAAAATTGAAGTATCTCCAAAACTCCAACAATCAACATCATTTTAAAGTCTTCAAAATTCTACACCCAATGCAATTCAAATGGGCAAAAACGGAGTTCATGCGCTCGAGATATGGCCAGTCAAAGTTGGGTCAAACCTTGAGCAGAGGTCATCAAAAAGGCAAAATTTCAAACTCACCAAAATTGGTCAAAGTTGGTGCCAAAATGAGGGTCTTGTCGAGAGCTTTTTGGAAACGTTCGTTTCGTCGAAATTGGACTCTGTATGCAAAATTTATGTGTGGTCAAAGGTGGTTGACCAAAAGGATTGATAATGGTGACATGGCAGATTATGGAGGTGACACATGTCACCAACGTGGCATTAATTAATAAAAAAAATTTAGGTGCCACGCGTATGGCAGGAAGCCACGTGGCACCTTCAGGTTTGTTAGAAGTATATCTACGTGGCGGCATTTAAATTTCAATATTGACAAGTGAGCAGTGGGGGTCGACCCTGTGACCACCGGGCGTCAAAACAGAGCCGGTGGCCGCTACACCACCAACTGCCTTCAAGCATATAATGTGAAATGTTATTGATGAACATTCATCAACCCTAGTTCGGTGTAAATGGCGGTGCGGTGGTTGGAACCACCGACCACCCCTTCCTTATGCACCTTTCAAAACTTTTCCTTACCACTACGCCACGTGAGTAGCTTGTGATAATATTAGCGTAGATTCTATTTAAAGAGAATCAAAGCCCGATTTCCCCTTGCCTAAATAAGAGCAATTAGTAAATAATGACAAATTTCAAAAATAGGAATGAGTCTTATTTCGAAGATAGACTATTGTAAGGGTCTAAATATGTAAAATCTTGTTTTGCCCTATTATTAGGCAAACATTTTGTATAAAAGAGAGGGTTTAGGGGCTTTTTGAAGGCATAAAATGAAGGGAGAAATAATGCAAATGTTGAGAGAGAGTTTGTCTATGCGGAGACTTAGTGATTTTTCTTGCACATAGAGGAATTTTGTTGCGTGTGCTTGAAGGGAATTGTCACAAATCACTTGTATTGATTTATTGGAGTTAATCGGATCGGTCCCCCTATTGGAGCTGGACCCGAAGACGTAGTCCTAACTAGACAAACTCCGAAATCAAATGTGTTGTCTCCCTATCTCTCTTTTTGTCATTTCATTCTGTGTTTTTCTTAATTGCAATTACGTTAATTTTCTTTATTAAAGATTTAAAATTAACTTTATGTAATTGGTTAACATTATCTGCAATAGTCCTAGATCCTAGAAATTAGATAAGAGATTGAGAGTTCTTTTCACAGGGATCAGGGTTTTGGAGAAGGGATTTTTTAGAGAGAAGGTTTTGAGAGAAGAGAATTCTCTCACAATCTTTGGGCGGTTGCGTATGAGCATCTGAACTAGGTAGAGCCTCGTGTTTTATTCACTCAATGAATTATGTTTCTTCAAAATTCCTATCTACATCGAGTTTGCTGAATTGTTTTTCCAAATTTTGTTTGTGATGAATCTTTCAATCTTTCATTTTGAATTTACTGGTATTCATATTGAATTCTTCTACATATGAGGATTGAAAATTAGGAAACCCTCGTTCTATTACTTGAATAGTAATTATTTAATCAATGTTAATTTTGAAAAGAAATCAAATCTAGAATGAAAATTTGACCGGTAAATCAAACTAAATTCATAATATTGATTATATATATATATACATATATATATGTATATATATGTATATACATACATATATGTATATACATACATATATGTATATACATGTATATACATATATATGTATATGTATATACATATATATATGTATATGTATATATATATATATATATATATACATATACATATATATATGTATACATATACATATATATATGTATATGTATATATATATGTATATATGTATATAGATATGTATATAGATATATATATATATACATATATATATATATGTATATACATATATATATACATATATGTATATACATATATACATATATGTATATACATATATATATATACATATATGTATATATATATATATATATATATTCATATATATATGTATATATATATATATATATATTGATGGAGGTAAGGCCACCAAACCCTCACCTCTCTTTATTTTCCCCCCATGACCTTTAAGAGGTCTGTGCATGCACAGACGTACTGTTGCATGCAGTAGCAGTAATAATACTGATGTTTGTGGCAGCAATCTCGTCTACGGCCCCACGACAGCCTTTAATGATCGACTGACAGGCCTAAAACACTATACATTATGTATTTTTTTAAATTATTTTTTATTAATTAATTTTTTTATTAAATTTAATTATTCTATATTAATAAATTTTGTAATTTATTAAATAATTAAAGATTAATAAGATAGTAATATAGTTTTTTTAAAAATAATTAGTAATTAATTTAGTTAGTTTAATTTAATTAAGTTTAATTAATAATGATTATTTCTAATAAAGTTTAAATTTATTTATTTTATTATTATTAATGATTTTGATTTTTAATAAAATTGTAATTATTTTATTAGATAATCATTTGTTATTATTTTAATAATTTAATAAATAATTATCTTTAAATTATTTTAGAATATTTAATTTTAATCCTTGAAATTTCATAAGATAAGAGCAATTTGCATTATGTTCAAATATGAGAATGGGTTAAGTTGTAAGGGTAAACTGTAAATCTCATCTACTTGAAAACTTACATTGAAATGAAAAATTAAACCTTACTGTTAACTTGATTGTGTGTCTTCAAATCAAACAAAACTATGAAACTACACTATTATTTGTATGTTGTCTTATGTTTTAGGGTTTGGGTTGACTAGAGTGTTGACCAATCTTAGGATGTTTACCAAAGGCTTGTGAGTTCTATGTTTACGATGTCATGATGATGATTTGACTTTTTTTAAAAACTCAACCATAGTAATGTGTTTGGTACGCTCTATGATGAGTTTGGATCTATTATTCGGTATTGCTTTTAGTGTTCTTGTGTGAAACTAAGTTGAATGGTATGACCTATTTGACTTAACCTTTGAGTCTTCAATTAGTTATTTTTGGGATGCTTTCCAGTTGCTAGTAAAGGACTGAGGTGTTATTGTGAGTTGTCTTTGATGCTTTCCAGTCACTTGTATAGGGTTGAGGTGAAAATTGTGACTCTTTGATTTGTACTTTTATGAGCCTAGGGTAGCTAATTTGTATGTTAAGTTGGGAAGTGGCTTGCAATGGAGGCCAAGGCCCTAAATAGGCTGATGGGTAACCCATTGTAAGTAGTTAATAAGTGAAAACACTACACTAAATGAGAGTAAAATGAACCTAATAAGAGTCTTTGTCTTTCCTTGCCCATGCCCTGAGTGCTAGTATAGACTAGGATGGGAGTAGAGAGGACGCTTGGTTGTGACCATGCATCATTAGTATACCTTGTCAGTACGAAAGGATACTAGTGTTGCATAGAGTCACTAGGGGCCCAAAGGATTAAAAGACTAGTTGGGTAACCCTAGGGTTGGTTTGTGTGATGACACTTGCCCACTTGCAGTATAGATTTCCTACATCTCTTTGTTTGCCTCTGGGTTTAGATGTCAATTTATCTTGGAACCTTTGAGTTAGATTACTTTTAGGGTTTTCCTTGACCTAGATATTACTTTGATTTTTGGGATTGATATCCTGTGTGAGACTTGAGACTATCTCCTCAGTGTAGTGGGAGTGAACCTTTTTGGGTTACCACAAGGTCGGGTGGTAGTGCTTTTTACTTTTACCATTGAGATCTATCCATTGATGTCATGGCTAGAGTTCCTTGTTCTGCATTTCCTTTCATTCTATCTTTGTGTATTATGATGGATGGTTATATCTATATGATGGATTATTTTACTTATTGTATTGTATCTTGTTTCATGGATCTGAAAGGGATGATGTAATATATTTTATAAATGTATATTCTTTCAACCTTTCATACCCTGTGACATGTACAATGGATGATTGTGCATTCTGAAATTATTGCCAAGTGGCATTTGGAACAAATGTATATTATTTAAATGGACTGGATTTGTAGTTATTCTTTCATGTGGATGTGTTATTTATTGGACTTAGTATTATTTAAGTTTAAATGTGATTCAACATCTTGGGATCCTTAAGGAATGTAATTTGTTATGTTTGCTTATGTATGATTGTATGTTGTTGCTTTCGCTACTCAATGATGGTTGTACATGTTATTCAAAAAAACAATTGTTTGGCAAACATAGTAAAACTTTAGGTTATTTCTTTTGGGTCACATGTTGGGGTGTTACAGCATGATAATAAATAATAAAATAATTAATTATTATATGCCCAAAGTTTAGCTTAAGTAAACTAGAGATAATAAGTGACTTAATAATTAAATCAATATGATTTAATTAATAAATAAAAAAATTTATTACTCTAACACTCCCCCTTAAGATAAACTTAGGGAGTAGCTAAAAACCTAGAAACTACTATTGAAAGTAAATTTGGGTCTTGACAACAAAGCTTGATGAGGTACCCAAGCACAACCAAATCTTTGAAAAAGGAGAAATAGAGAAAACCACATGGGAAAAACCCTACTCCAAAAAGATATGAAAATAATGTTGGAAGAACTAGTGTAGGACTAGAGAAGCCTCCAAACTAGGGAAGGTCCTAAAAGATAGGAACAAAAGATGATAATGTAAGACACCATTGAAGAATGTAGAAGCTACAAAGCTCTGTCAAAAGTAATTGTTGATCTTGAAGAACCTCCATTGAAATAGAACCTGACTAGGTAGAGAAGACTATATGGAATGAAAATAAAGGTGTCTATATGGTAAATGATCTGTCTCACTGAAATGTATAGGTACCCAAGCATTGCATCCACCTAGTACATAGGAAAAATTACTTAATACATAGCTCACTCCATCAAACCAAGGAAGCATGAGAAAAAATAGAAGAACCCCCCTAATGTAGACAAGAGTGAGGTGACAAGCAATTAAAAAAGTGGGCCAAAAGAATTGAATGTCAAGGAACCATGATCAAGATGCACAAAAAGGTACATATGTGTGTACTAAGGTGATTAATCTTGGACACATCATGAGGCTAATGTCATAGAAGGGAAACTCACTGGACAAAGGAAGATGACAAACAAAGGAAAAACATCAACCCCCCAAATCAAAGTAGTGGATGTACAAAAAGACACAAGATATGGTGAATCCCAAGAATACAATAATATGCACGAGTGTCCTCATATGACATTGCTCAAATTAGAAGGAAAAACAAGGCAAAACAACTGAAACAAAACTATAGATGGAATATGACACTTTATCTCAGTGTGTTTACAATAATGCATACAAATAATGTCTAAATAGATGAGAAGAGACATAAGTCTAATACAACATATAGTACAACCCATGATGAATCATCTAAAGCAAAAAAAAAATCAATCCCTAGACCTGAAACAACCAAGATATCCACTAGAATGTAAAAATGCAAAAGATTGAATAGAATGTGTATGGAGAAAAATTGGAAAAACATTCAGCATCTCTGGAAAAACATGCAACATCACTAGAAAGATCTTGGAAAGACCTTTCCATTGATATAGATAATTCCCAAATCGTAGATCGAATGCTCAAGATATGTCTCATGGAGTGAAAAACTATACCTCTGACTTTGATAGTAGAAAAAGCTATAAAAGGGCTTCAAAACTAAAAATTACCTATATCATTGTGACGGTCTCAAAACCAACTTTCTAGTGATATGTCATTTCCATAAAATGGAGTTTGTATGCTCGATCTATGACCAAAAAATCAAAGGTAGGTCCAAACAATGCCTAAAGGGGTGATAGGAGAGTTGATGCAGTGCTGACATCAGCAAGTGATGAGCATAAATTTGATGGTCAAATGATCATCAAGGAAAAATAATGCCAGAAAAATGACCTCTATCAGAAAAAATACCTAGTCACTAGAAACTTGTGCCTGAAGAAAAATCCAATGGCCAATGAATAAACATGTGGAAAAAAGTTTTAATAAAAAAACTCAAAACTACAAAACATGCCCAACCAAAAATTATGCCTAATACTCAGTGATGTGATGCATCCAAAAGGATACTACTATAAAAGGGGTCAAAGTGTGAGGGCACATGACTAGAGATGGGGCTAAAAGGTATAGCCTGCTAACATGTCGACCCTAGAAATGTACATCATAAAAAAAAAAAACCTCCATTGGTAGATGAAGGGCCTGTTATCTTTAATAGTCTGCAACCCAATAACAATTTTCCAATGAAAAAATGTGGCAAAAGCAATTGGACAAAAATTAGGGGCCACGAGTTACCAAATCATTGCCTAGATAAAGTGATTTTCCTCCAAGAACTACACCCAATCATTAAAAAAATATTGTTGATCTACCCAATCACATAGAGGACGGTAGGGACTCTAAAGAGGAGCATTAGAAGGATTATTTTCTTCCAAAAAACTCGAGCACAAACACAAACATGGCAAAAAAGTAGACAATATAGAAGGAGAGGTCATTGCAATGCCTAAATACTACACCAAAAGTCCTCTTTTGGAAGATGAGTGACATGTATAAATAAATTGCATATTGGTGTGTTGAACATGGGCTCAACTTGGCCCTCACACCAAAAACTAATGTCTTTACAAAAAAAATGTAACATGTGCTTCCCAAAACAAATCTCACCACCAAACGTATGGGCATTGATAGAGAGCACAAGGGTTAAAAAGACTAAGAATACCACCTATAAAAAATGACATATTCACTACTTTAAAGGCCAAGGCCCACATGACAAAGTTGGTGCATGGAGGTCAAAGAACATTTAAACAAAAAAAAACCATTATCCATTTTTGAAAACCACTATCACCTACGCTGGAAAAACAATGCCCAATTAATAAATGATATAAACTGAGGGGTCCATTGTTCAAATGAGTGGAGGGAGTTGGAGCCTACGTGTGGAAGCCCAAAATGTGTTGACCAAAAAGACACATGGGTGACCTGACATTAATTCACGTGGCTTGAGGGAACCTCAAAATAAAAGTGTGATTGCTAGGTCATAGGAAAAGCCCACAAAAAACAAAGAACTTCTCCAATTAAAATGCATGTGTATGGTGAGCCCTATGCAAATGGTAAAAAAAGAAATGCCTCCACCTTGAACACATATTAAAAAGTTCCCTTTATGTGATTTAAAAATAACATGCCCTTTGCAAAAAATTTAAAATAATTTTTTGATAAAAAATAAATCAAAAGTAGCATTGCCTCAAATTATGTGCTCAGATCAATAAGGCCTGGGTGCAAAAAAAAAATGCCTCAAATTTCAACAGTGTCTAAATTGAACATATTTTATATGAAAATGGGGTCCTTGAGCGATCTGAGCTAAAAAAAGATGTCTATTTGGGCTCAAAGTTCTCCAAAAAATAGGTCCCCCTAGATCAAATACAACATCCTTTAAAAGCCATAGATGTCAAATCTTTCGCAAACACAATAGGGGCATGAAGATCTGGAGCTTTGATTCCCAGGTGCACAGATGAGACATTCTTGATGTGCAAAAAAGAAATTGCTATTATCAAAAGTGAATAAATATTGAATTACAAAGAGAAATCATCCTTATAAAGGAGATCAAAACCCTAAAAGGTAACTAACCTAGGTTGCATGATAATAATTAATATAAGAATTAATTATTATATGCCCAAAGTTTAGCTTAAGTAAACTAGAGATAATAATTGGATAAATAATAAAATCAATTATGATTTAATTAATAAGAAAAAACTTTATTACTCTAACACAATCCAATGAAGTCTTCTTAAAAGAGGTAGTAGACCATTTCAAAAAAGTATGATTAAGAAGATACTAAAGTTACTATTTGGAAAAACAAAATGTTGATTAACTAAATTAGTAAATTTATTGGTGTCCACTTAGTTTGTGCACTTCTCTAAACCCTTCTATCCAAGTTATTCCATAGATTGGAATGCTTGAATGATGGCTTAGAGCTCCCTATCCATGTAGTGAAAAGGTGTGTTCTTGTGCATATGAGGAGCTCTCAGTTGAGCCTTAGGGACACAACCCTTGCTACTAAACCATGCAATGAGAGATTCTTAAGACAAGAGCAGGAGTACAAATGTCAAAGAGATTCTCAAACATGCAATGCAAGAATGATCTAAGCTAGAATGAAATTCAAGAGTGCAACTAGACTAAGCCAAATGAGAGTGTTACAACCATTGTTAGTTAAGCTAGGTGATCTATACTATGCCAAAAGGAAATCAATCTATCCTAAATGAATCTAGTGCTAAGATGAAGGATGCAAGAATGAGATGAGAATACTAGAAATTCTCCACAAGTGCTTCAAGAAATCTATCAAGAAACCTGCAACATTACATTAGGTAAAAAAATGGGGATCCTTAGAGAAGGAGAGAGCTCTCCCTTTTAAATGCATACAGATGGTTGAGATAAAGATCAATAGATGAGGCATCAAGGGTGGGGGTTGAATTTTGGCATGATCCATTTGTAAGAATAAGTCAACCAATGAGAGAGAGTTTATTTTTCATGTGAGACAAAGTCTTTTCTTTTAATTTGTAACTAGGGAAAAGACTTTATGTGTGCACATTGAGTGGGTTAGAAGAATGAGGTCATTTATTCAATTAAAAGAGGATATTCTCTTTTAATCAAATATGGATTTAGGATATTATAGTCAAACTATAGGTGAAAAGTAGATAATTTGTTTATTAGCAATTTGGCCTAGGGAAATAATTTTACTTTAGCCAAAAAGTTGAGAAGGGGGCTAATAGTCTACATGACCATTTTTAGGTCATTAAATTTTCCCCTCTATCACTAATGTGTGATTGATCTAGGAACACATTGCATTAAAGAATATAGAATTCAAGCATACAACAATAGATAGAGAGGTCTTATTCTAAAGAATGAAATGCAAAGAAAGATAGAAGTACTAAATGTACAACCTGATAGCGATAGTATTGAACACTAGGAGAGAGATGATATCAAGACTCAAGAAGAGTACTAACATCAAGCAAAGCAGATAGATTTAGAGAAAATGAAGAGATCGGGCATATGCTTCTAAGAAATAGATAGTTGTAGCAAGAAATGATAAAGTATTTGTACCCCCTTGGGATTGAAATTGAAATGAGGTAAAGGGAATGCAAAAATGTGAAAGATATGAGAAAATTGAGATATAGTAAAGTCAACGATGATAGATAAGTGATTAAAACCAAAGAGTGACTATAGAGAAGTGATAGAATGCCCCAGTTTGACTAGAGTTGATTGAGAAGGATAAAGCATAAAAACTAGGTCAAATCAAGTATAAAGATAATTTAGAAGTGAAATATGTGAATTGAAGTAGGTACAAAGTGTACAAATGATGAGGATATGAAGAAATGAAGATGCCCCAACGAAGATTAGACCTCAAAAGTTCAACTAATTGCATAGAAGAAGGTAGAATTTTAAAATGCAATTTTGACCATCAAGATGAACTCAAATTTCTATTTTGATCTCGAAAATGGATCTAGAATGTCAAAATTAGCCAAGGGTTCAATTTTCACAAAATTCCCAGGAGTTTGAAAAATGGGCCAAAATGAGGTTGTAGGACTATATAAGGGGTCCAAGGGTTATTTTCAATTCATTTGTCTTTTATAATTTTGGAGAGCTCTTGAGTGATTTTGAGAGAGATCATGGCTCTAGCTGGCACTCTGACCCACAGACACCATTTTGAGTGTGGCTAGTTGCACAATCGACCACCTGACTATGAGGCCCTAGTGAGTCTTCAAAAAACTTGTATTTTTTGAGTCATTTTGAGGCATTATAGCACATTTTTAACGCATTTTTATTAGTTCTTTGCAAATTATCATGCAAAAATTTAAAAGTATTGCATAATTATATTGAGAAGTATCGTGCGATACTTCTTCTACATAAATTGTATTACCCACTTTGAGAAATTCCATCGTATTAGGCATACCCAATAATTGCTTGAAATGGTGCAAACTATTTTATGATAGAAAAGTATCGCCCAATAGTTGCAAGAAGTATTGCTTGGTTATTTTTTGAGAATTTTTGAAATGTTTATGAGAAAATTGTGAGTGTGAGATTGTTTTCTTGTGTCGTTTTGATCTGTTTATGATGTTCTTGATTTGTTTATAACTGATACTGACATTTCAATGTTTGCTTGACTTATTATGTAGATTTTCTTCCTTGCACTATTGATCAAATACCCCAAGGTGGTGGGGTTGCATGTCCTTCATCATCTCGAGAGAGATGAGAAGGCCACCATAGATAGTATGGGATTGAGGTGGTTGTTGTGCATGCCCCATATTCAAGAAAACCACATATTGTTGACTACATTAGCTGAGTGGTGGCACAATGAGCATAACACCTTTCATTTGCCCACTGGTGAGGCTACCATCACTCTAGATGATGTATATCACATCCTTTGCATGCCATGCCATAGAGACCCTATGAGTGTGATCATTATATTTTGATGCTTGTTTGTTTTAAGTTTTTGATTTCCATATGAAGTGTACTGATATGGATTTGATCTTATTATAGGTTTACTATGATCAGACCTCAACAAGAGGGAGGTTGGCAGTGCAAAAAATATTTTAGGATGTGACCATCCTAGACCAAAACCTTAGCTGGAAGAGGTTGATAGATGAGTATAGGGATTAGTATCCCTTAACCTATCTTTTTTTCTCATTGGTTTCCCAAGCTCTGGTCACTTATAGGGGCCAGAAGGGCTTCCCTCTAGGATGGGGTTGATTGGTTACTGATTTGATTGGGTGGCCTAGCAGGATGACATGGGGACCTTCCATACTTTTTGATATGTATCATGACTTCACGAGATCATCTACCGAGATGGTCAAACTTGGGCATGCAGTATAGTTATAGCATAGATATGGGCCTGGGATCACATATTAGTTATATGGCCATGGTTACAATCATGTGAGCATAACCACCCTTATATTTATAGATACACAAGGTTCATCCCTCAGAGCCTCAATGGGGCTATGACATACTATTGGTGTTTATTTGATGAGCTTACCTCTTTTGTCTAGCGACCATATCGATAGTGTGCAAGATGGTCAGATGCATCAGAGTTAAAGTACATGTGATACAGTCAACCACTAGTGGGAAGACACTTATATATAGTGGAGCAATTTGTGGTTAGTCAAGTATGGTGACAGCTTTCTAAAAGACAAGTGATCTCAATGGAGACCACCACATATGATCAGTTTTGTGGGGAGGAGGATCAAGGTTGGTTACCTATGTTGGATTACCAAATGACCTTAAGAGATACATCAATGCTGATGCCAGTGCCTTGGGATTATTGCCCAAACTTAATAGATGCAGGGGTAGATCCAATATACCTTTACAAGATGCAGAGGCATCCATTCCCTCATTTTACTAGACCAGATGCACCACCTATGGCAGTAGGATAGGGGGATGGTAGAGATGGTAGTAGAGGTCAAGGTAGAGGTGGGAGGCAGATTGAGGTTAGGAGCATTTCTCGATCTATTAGGATGAGATAGATGTGGACCTATTCTGTGAGAGAGGAGGAGGAGGAGGAGGAGTGTTCATTGAGATGTAGGAGGGTGGAGTGAGTGAAACCATGATAGGATCAGCCTATTGGAGGAGATGTAGAGGACCCTAGAGATGCTTGTATATGAGCACTAAAGGTAGAGATATTGGAAGCACAAATCACCATAGTTGTATGAGACTAGCAGCTCATAGATGAGTGGGCACGAAGCAAGGAGTTCCATAGGGAGTGGGATGCAATAAGGCAAGAGTCAGAACATCATGGAGAACATGTTGCCTACTATTATTCTACATATAGAGGTGTGGTACCACTTGGATAGGAGCTACTAGACTACTTAGAGTGGGCAGGGAGATTAGAGGGTGCAATATAGTTGCCAGACAAGAGACAAGCTCCACCTCCATGACCACCACTAGCACAGGAGGGCAGGAGTCAATCCTAGAGTTAGGAGTAGGTCTAGGATGATGTCCTCATGACATTTTGTTGCACCATATGTATTTTTGAGATATTTATCTAGATTTTGGATCCCATATTGTATATATTTTTTGGCACATTTTGATATATATGAGATACTGAATTTGATCAATGTATTTGTTTACTCATCTCATTTTATGCTCATGTGATGGTTGTTGTATATGGATATTCTAGAACTTATGTTTATGTTTACATTTGATGTTTCAGTTTTTGATTATGTTTATGTATGCTCAGTTTTATGTTTACATGCTCATGGATATCTCTCATAGATAGTTTAGCTCTCATGTATATGATGTAGACCTATGTTTTAAAAATTTAATACTTGGATATATTAGATGTGATTATTAGATTAACCCCTTGTGATGAAAGGTAAGAAAGAAAGTGGATGTGGTCGACAAGAAGTGAAAGACATGAAAGAAAAGTGAGAAAAATATGAAAGTAGTTAGTTGATGTGTCCATGAAAGATGAAAAGGAAACTCTCCCCATATGCAAAATGCAAGACTAAGCTAGAATGAGCATATAATGAAAAATATTATGTAAAATGGTTTACTTGGAAGGGACACAAAACATTTAGACTCTAATTTCATCATTGAGCATTATTAGGGACATCGAAAGATCATACAATGCTCACTAGTATAACTACGAGGATATGAATATGATCTATATCAGATAGGTATGTGGGATTCCAACCTAAGCATCAAAGACATGTAAGTCAAGATAAATAATGTAGTTATATGCCCTAAGTTTAGTATAGCAAGATTACACCTGTATCAGGGCATAAGTTCCAGGATAAACCCCAAATGTGGTCTTGCAAAAATAGACAAGGATGATATATTGCAAGCCCAAAGTGTCAGTAAGACAAGCGCAAAGGATCTCAACACCTTAAACTAACAAAGTATACCCACAAGTAGAAAATAATTAAACCATGCCCCATGCTCCCAATCTTCTAGTCCATGACATCCTTGAAAGACTATTAGGGAGGGAACACTCAGTAAAGAAATCACCATAGACAACACGCAAAGAAGATAAAGTTGATCATAGATCAGCAAGTTTTATGTTTAATTTTGTGTGTGAATGTCACATGGTCATTTCTTCAAGAATCACATTTAATAGTGAGAAATATCGTGGCATTGTAGACTGTAGGTAAGATGTCTAAAAATTGTAAAGAAACACTCAATGTCAAGGGGGGAAGTGTTGATAAACATTGTTTTGCATGAGTTTTCAAAGAAAATATAACACACAAGGAGACCCTGATAAGCTAAGAAGTTGTGCCCACAAGCCGAGGACAAGAGATAATTCCAAGCTAGGAAATGTGTTGTGGAGTGATTGAGTGAGATTGATAGACAAAGGTGTGAGGGTCTCAAGTAGCGCTTGTTTCTAGGTTCTCACTGTATATGAGCAATGTTAGTATGCTAATAGAAACCAAATTTAAATAAAGCTTCTACAAACTAAACAAAATTCATAAACTTCAAGATAGACTAAGATGAACTCTCAATTGAGAATATGAGCCATTAATGGGCTCTCTCAATGAGAAGCTCTCTTGTTGAGTGGCTTTGTCTAAATAGATAGGATGTATGCTCAAGCTTATGCTTCAAAAAGGGCTTCAAATGGAGTTGGAATTTGGGTGTGAGTGTATGGTTTTGATGTAAAATGGCTTCTCAAAATGGCATTATGACTTTACTTCATGGATTGTGTTAAAATGGCTTGGGAGAGGATTCCTTAAATAGGCAAAGGGCTTGAGGGATTGAGGGCTAAGATGCAAGGATGGGAAAAAGCTCATGGAGGGCTCAGATTGCATGAGAGGAGAGCACATGGATTGTGCTTCCTTACAGCCAATCAGGGAGTGACACATGTCACAGGGTGAGAGGATGGAGGAAAGGGGAAGGATGAGTCAACAAAGGAGGCTCAAAGGATAAAATCTTCATAAAGACCCTCATAATGGCTTGTAAGAGCAATAAAAGGGCTTGGAAGAGTCATTTATGGCCTAGTGGACTTCATAAAGTTTTATGGTTGGGATATTTTGAGGGAGATGAGAGCAATTTCGACTTGGACTTGATTAGGAAGGTTTTAAACTTTCTTAGGCTTGTGCAAATGATTAGAGGATGGATTAGGATGGTTTAAGATTAGCTTAGGGATAGGCAAGTGGATGGCATTTAATGAGGGTGGGTGAAGGAGGAGATATTTGTTAACTTTGGCTTGGGTTAGTAAGTCTTAACCCATTTTTAGGGAATGTGACAAGGTTAGGAGGGGATTAGGATTAGGTTTAAAGACATCTTCTAGAAGAGTCTAGACTTTGGATGAGGATAAAGACTTTCTAGAATAGTCTAGAATTTCCTAGGATGTGAATGAAGACTTTCTAGAAGAGTCTAGAACTTCTTAGGATGAGGATAAATTAGATTTTTAGGAAATAAATAAAGTTTTATTTATTTCAAGGGTTTGGGTTGAGGAGATATTTATTAAAACTTTGTTAATAAACATGAGGATTAATATTTAATCTTAGTTAAATATTTTGAGTTGGGATTAGGGGTAGGAAATGATGGGATTAGCCTTTAATTAAAATTAAAGAAGGATTAGAAGATTTTGGAAGAAGTTAGTGGTCTTAAGGAAATTGGCCAAGTTTTGGGCAAAAAATAATTTTTTTATTTATTTTGGGTTTTTTGGTCAATTTATTAATTAAATAATTAATAAATAAGGAAATAATGTTTAAATAAGATTTAAACATTTTTGGGAGGGATTCCTTAATTAAATATTTTTAATTAAGATAAAGGGATTTAATGGCATAAAAATAAATAAATTAATTAAATAATTAATTAATTAATAAATGATGATGTCATCAGGAATTTTTCAAAAAATAAAAATACTTTATTTTCTAAAGGTTTTTAGGTGTCTACACTCACCACTCGACATATGTTTTTTAGGACTTAAAAAAAATTATAATTAAATTTTTAAATTTCTTTGGTGATACATTAAAGTGCCTATTGTGAGGTTTTCACTAAGATGATCATTTTTTCAAGAATTTTTTTGAGTTTTAGGATTTTTTCAAGATCATAAGATGTGTACAGATAGTTGAGCCAAAAGAGCCTTAAGCATAGAATTTCTTCAAATGTGGAATATTGATCGGCTCAGTGAGTTTATACCCTTCAAGAGTAGAAAATTAATAGGCACCAGATCCAAATGCTACTATGATGATGTAAGGACCCAAGTAGTTAGGCTCAAATTTCCCCTTTTGTTCCCTGTTTTGTTGATTCTTAGGGTTCTCTCGAAGAACAAGCTCACCCATTTGGAACTCTCGAGGGTTGAACTTTTTTCATAGCTATTTTTTGATAAGCCCTCATGTGATCAAAAGTGGCCTTGCAGTGCTCATCGAGGGTTTCTATCTCGTATATCCTCATAGCTCTATGATCTTCATTAGTTATCAACCCATGTAAGGAGACTTGCAAGGAGGGAATCTCAACTTCTAAAGGTAAGACAACCTTATAACCATAGACTAGCGAAAAAGGTGTAGCCCCTGTACAAGTATGTATAGTGGTCCTACAAGCCCATAGTACCAGATTGATTTGCAAGTACCAATCTCCACCTAATTTATGAATAATTTGATGCAATATTTTGAGTATTGTCTTATTAAAGGCCTCAACTTGGTCATTCCCTTGGGGATAGTATATTGAGGACCAAGTTGTTTGATCTTGAATTTCTTACAGAGTTGTTTAAGGTCCTTGTTTTAGAATTATCCTCTATTATCAGTAACAATGGAGGATGAGATGTCATATTGATAAATATGTGGTTGAGAATAAACAAGGCAACATGCTTACTTGTAGCAATAGATAAGGACACAACTTCAACCCATTTTGTGAAGTATTCTTCCACTGTAATGATAAACTTGTGGTCATTGGATGAACTTGGATGAATTGTTTCCCACCAAATCAAAGGCCCACTGCTAAAAAGGCTAAAATGTGATAGAAGGGATGAGCTCATGTCTAGGAGCATGAATTAGGTTACCATGTAGCTAATATTTATTGCAAGATTTAATGTATCTGACATCATTAGCTTGCATAGTTGGCCGATAGTAGCCTACCCTAAGTAGTTTTTGAGAAAGTACAAGACCATTAGAGTGTGCCTTGTTAATGTCATTGTGGACTTTGGCCGATGCCTTTTCAAAATATTCTAGTTCTAGACACCTAAGAAGAATTCCATCTAGACCCTTCCTATATTGGTCACTAGAGACAAGGGTATAGTGGGAGGCATTTCAGAGAAGTTGAAGTTTTTGGTTGTGTGTGAGATTTTTAGGGATTATCTAATCATGTAGGTAGGAGAAAATAGAGGAGTAGTGAGAGGAATTGTGACCAACAATGGTGTAGATCACATGATTATTAGGGGATTCATATGCAGGATGACATAATTCTTCCACTAGGAACTTGAATTGTGATTCATGTTCTTGGAACTGAAGAATAGATGTTAGGGTGACCATAACATCTGTACCCTTATTTTCTTCCCTAGGAATTTGTTGAAATGTCATAAATGTGAAGTAGTTCCTTAGGGTATCAATCAATTTCTTGTAAGGTACAAGCTTATCATCTTTAGTTTGAAAATCATTATTAACTTGGTTAATAATAGGCTAGGAATCTTCGTAGATGTGAAGCTCTATGATCCTCCATTCTAAATCCATTTTGATCCCATTAGTTAAAGCCTTATACTATGGTATATTGTTAGTGCATTTGAATAAGAGTTTGTAAGACTTTAGGATTGTATAATTGTGAGGTGTAACAAAAAAAATCCCTACACCTGCCCCATTCTGAGTGTGAGAGTCATCAAAGAACATCTTCCATGTCCTTTCAGTGACATACATGATGGAAGCATTAGGAAATTCTATCTACATAGGAGCAGTATCTTGGAATGGAAAATCAACAAGTTAATTAGCTATGGCTTGTCCCTTAATAGCTTTGTGTTCAACATACTGAATGTCAAATTAGGAGAGAAACATCATCCATTTAGCAAGATGACTAGTAAGTACAACTTTACTTAATAAATATTTGAGGGGATCAATTTTTGCAATAAGGTGTACCATGTGAGCCAACATGTAGTACCTAAGCTTTTGGGAGGCAAATCACACTGCAAGGCAAGCCTTTTCCATGTTGTTGTAATTCATTCCACAAGCCACCAAAGTGCGACTATTGTATATATAGATTATTCTTCTCTATTTTGGTCACTTTGTGCTAATAATGCCCCTAGGGAAGAATTTGTAGCTGAGATGTATGGTATCAAAAGTTTCCCTGGTATAAGTAGCATCAATATTAGATTTTTAGCCAAAGATCCTTTGATTTAATCTAAGCTTTTTTTACATTCCTCATTCCAAATACATGTGAAGCCTTTGAGCAAGTTCTTGTTGAAGGATTGTGCTCGATTAGCTAGCTGAGATATAAACCTCCAAATAGATTATAGAAGTCCTTGAAGACTTCTTAATTGACTGATATTTTTAGGAGAAGGCATTTCCATGATGGCTTGCACCTTTTCTAGATCAACTTCAATGTCTTTCGTAGATATGATATAGCCTAACAGTTTTCCTAATGTGACACCAAAGACACACTTTTTGGGATTTAACCTAAGATTAAATTGTTCCATGTGGTCCAATATCAAACTCAAATCATCATATCAAACATAGACATAATATTCTAACAAAAATTACCCCATGCACATACAAAGGAGGTTTTCTCCTGATCCTCAAGGGAAATTTTGATTTAATTATATCTAGAGAAGTTAATCATTGAAGAGTACAATTCATAATCTGTGGTAATGTCCATTATTATGTCTATGTTAGGTAGTGGGAAATCATCCTTAGGGCATGCTTTGTTTAAGTCTCAAAATCGATGCACACTTGAAAGGACTTATAGAGTTTGGACATAGGTACAATGTTGGAGATCCACTTTGCATAATCAAAAGCTCTGATGAAGTTTTCACTTAAGAGCTTTTCTAGTCTAGCCTTGACCAAGAGAGCCACATGTGGATGCATTTTTCTCAACTTCTACTTGAAACGTTTGACACCATGAGAGATAGATAGATGATGCATGATTAGATCTATGTCAAGGCCATGTATATTTGAATAGTTCCATGCAAAATTAATTTTATTTTCTTGAAAGAACTTAGTGAAGTTTTCCTTTTCTTCAACCAAAGATATTGAGAAACATAAACGATTTTGGGGGACTCTTGTGTACCTAGATTAATAGGCTGTATAGGTTCGATGAGAATTGACTGAAGAAATTTTCTAAAAATAGCTTGGTAGACTACCAAGTACCTCATCCTCAGGTGCCTCAAAGAAGTTTTCACCCTTAGATACATCTTTGTTTTTACTTTTTTGGGGTTTAGACACCACCACAAAGTGGTTTTCGCCATCTGACCACTTATTTTTTGTTTTTCTTTTAATTTTCTGACTAATGTACTTGATATATGTTACATTCATGTTAAGCTTAAGTTCATTGGCAGAAGATATCATGGGTTCAATAACATTGATAGAGAAAGTGATCTTGTAGTCATTTTGAAAAGATGGTAGTTTTGGTCTTTGGTGTTGAGAAGACCAATTTATGAGATCAGAGTGGAGTAATAAGAGTGAAGTGGAGACTTCAAGGTTGTTGATGTGGAAGGAGTCATCTATGGTGACATGAGAGCTCAAGCCCATACAAAATGTTCCAAAGGGATCCAAATCAGGAATAGACCTAGAGGGACCAACATGATCCACTAAAATAGTTTGCAAACCAAACTCGTTAGAAGCTAGACTAGAATCTTTGAATACATTTGGTTGGTTAGCATAGGCATGGATGACATCTGCTCCCAAATCACAAGATGCCTCTAAAAGGGGTTCCCACTCATATTCACCAGAATCTATGCTTTGGTTCTAGGCTATCAAATGATCAATGTTTTCTCTTATCCTTCCTCTATTAGGATCTTCATGATTAGATTCATTAGACTCACATTGTCTAGAGGTGGAAGCCTCAACATCATTGTGGGTGACCATTGATTCTTCTCCCCAAAGGAGAGAAGTAAGAGGCATGAAATCCTTTTCTTGTAGAATAGTAGTAACAAAGGGTGGATCATTCTCCTCTAATTCACTAATCATAAGAGCTCTTCTATTGAACCTTGATAATTCATCTTCTAGGAAAAAGCCTAGTCCAATAGTATCTCTATTTTCATGTCCCTCAGTGTGACTTAAGGGTTCTACAAGAGGTTTCTTATTACACTTAGTTTGTGTGCTTCTCTAAACCCTTCTATCCAAGTTATTCCATAGATTGGAATGCTTGAATGATGACTTATAGATCCCTATCCATGGAGTGCAAAGGTGTGTGTTTGTGCATATGAGGACCTCTCAGCTAAGCCTTAGGGACACAACCCTTTCTCGTAAACCATGCAATGGGAGATTCCTTAGACAAGAGCAAGAGTGAAAATTTCAAAGATATTCTAGAACATGTAATGCAAGAATGATCTATGCTAGAATGAAATGCAAGAGTGCAACTAGACTAAGCCAAATGAGGGTGTTACAACCATTGTTAATTAAGATAGGTGATCTATACTATGCCAAAGGAAATCAAGCTATCCTAAATGAATCTAGTGCTAAGATGAAGGATGCCAGAATGAGATGAGAAGACTAAAAATTCCACAAGTGCTTCAAGAAATATGTCAAGAAACTTGTAGCATAACATTAGCTAAAAAATGGGGATCCATAGAGAAGGAGATATTTCTCCCTTTTAAATGTATACAAATAGTTGAGATCAAGATCAAGAAATGAGGGATCAAGGGTGGGGGTTGAATTTTGGCATGATCCATGTGTAAGAGCAAGTCAACCAATGAGAGAGAGTTGACTTTCCATGTGATACAAAGTCTTTTCTTTTAGCATGTAAATAGGAAAAATACTTTACATGTGCACATTGAGTGGGTTAGAAGAATGGGATCCTTTATTTAATTAAAAGGGGACATGTTCTTTTAATCAAATAGGGACTTAGGATATATAGTCAAACTATAGGTTAAAATTAGATAATTAGATTTTTAGCAATTTGGCCTAGGGAAATCATTAATTAATTTAGCCAAAATGTTGAGAAAGGGGCTAATAGTCTATATGACCATTTTTAGGTGATTACAATTAATAGATTAGATCATAGTGACATTTAGTGAATATTTACAAAGAAAACTATTGATGAATGGGATATCAGTGAATTTTTTTAGCTCTATGTTTCTAAAACTTGAATGTTTCTTCTATAAGATAGATGTCAAATACTGGAAGGTAATTTCCCCAAAGGGAATTAAGAGTCCCATGTGATGATTGTGTTGGTGTTTCAAACTACTGAACAACAAAATGGTCAATGCTAGAATGATAACACTCATATAACCTAAGGATCAGCCAATTCCTATTATCAATTACATAAGTAAACCATTTGGAATCAACTTCAACAAAACCAAAGGATGGCTTCCTACTCTTTTGGCTCTACTAAACCAAGGAAGGTATAGCTAGGGATGATTCTAATGCAAACTGCTATGTAGAGATTCTTTTAGTTTCATTTTGATTCTCATCTATTACCCACTAACACATGAGTAGTTTACTTCACTTCTTTTAATGTTCTCAAACTTGTATGCATCCCTTATCAGTAGATCTGGTCGTCATTCTCCTTGAATTTACAAATATTCTTGATAATAGCAGCTACCTAAGACTCAGAGAATAGATATAAATGAGTATTGACCAGCATTTATAACTTTATAAAAAATTGAATGAAAAATGATTTTGATTTTATAATTGGTTTGATATGCAGTAGCAGAATTCATCCTTGTTCACCTCTAACTTATGAGACTAGTGCCTTATCCATTGGGCATAAAATTGACTATTGGCAGGAGATCTAATTCAAATAACTTGTAATTGAATTAATCAATTGTAATCACCCATTCCCATTCTTATGAAGTATCCTTTTCATAAATTCATAAACCCTACTGATTTACTGAAGCATTTCTATAATTCCTTGAATTAAAAGCAACAATGAAATCAGTATGCAACCCATACAGATTGCATTCAGTCAATTTAAAGCTTATTTAAATGACTTCAAAGTAGATAAACACATAAAATGAAGATAGAAATTGATGACACAGCTATAGTGCAAATACCCTTTTGTATTATCCTTTTAGATGACTAATACAATGACCAATAGAAATGAAAGCATAGAATAGCTTACTGATTCCATCATTTCAATATATCATCAGAAAGTACAACTAAAAATAAGCTCAAAACAACTACACACTATTGGACCGACTATATTCTCTCAAAAGACTCAAAATTATTCAAAATTTGGACCCTCACATTGCCTTGAAAACTTACTTATATAAGCATGAGTTGCAACAAGCAAAGGGAAAATGTGATTGACAGGTCTCCTTTTACAACAACGAATATACTACCCCTTTACAAAAATATCTGGATACCTTAACTCAAAAAGAAACAATAGAAACAATCGTAGATGACAGCTGGAGCATAAAATCTTTAAGTTTGTCTTTTTCTCTAATTGCTCCCTATTGGTAAAGCTTTGATTTCTGCAATTGCTTCCCAGACAAATATTTCTCTTTTGGTGGGCCATTCACACTCCTTGACTATTGTTAGTTCACTAACAATTTTCTTCCACTTGGCATCAGTAATTATCCTTCCTTGTACGACAAACCTATTCATTTCAGTTTCAACCTTGAATAGGGTATCAATTAGTTCATTGAAAGCATATTCATTAATATCATCCACAAAAATTGATGCCACCTGTGGCAAGTCTACAATATGATCAAAAGAACTAGACCATTCATTGAAATCTTTTAGTTTGTCATCAGGATTAATAATAGAAAGAATTAAAGAATAAAAACCACTTGTTAATACTTTCATTTTACTTTGAATTACTGCCAGCTTCCCTATGAAATTTTGCAAAAAATATTTCACCTTATCCATACCCACCTTTACAGTAATAACTTTATCAGGAAGATTTGGCTTATTGGCTAACAAGGGTATCAGTCTATCAAAGAATTGCATATATAGCCCCCATTGTTGAAAAATTGGCTCAAGTCATTCAATTGCATCCTTACATTCTTGTTCTGCAGACTGTAGATTTCAATTGCATCCTTACATACCTATTCTGCAGACTGTTGTGCCATTCAATTGAGAATACTGAGTAAGACTATTTTAGATTTGAAAACTAAGTTCAAATCCTATATTGGTCAGTGTTGATGAATTACAGAATCCAAAAGCTAAAACAGAGATAGTCAAGGTAAAAGCACAAGTGCCACCTTTGACCATACAAACTACTGGTATTCTATTTCTTCCACCACCACCTCCACCAAGTATAGTCACTTATACACTCCAAATGCCAAGTACAACAGCAGGGGAAATAAAAGAAACATCTGAACAACCAACAAGTTCAACCCCACCTAGCGATCAAAAAAGGGATATTCAAGCTGAAGAAAAAGATGAGACAAAGAAGAAGGAGGAGACTGCAATACAAACACTGGTTACATTACCAAAATCTGGTACTCCAACACAGACTTTTCAGCAGCCGAGCATAGATAGGTTACAGCTACAAATCAAGACACCAGGCTCGAGCTCATCAAAGGCAGTTAGGAAACTTCACTATGGAGTTCCTGAGCTTGATGAAGAAATAAAGATCCCATATTATGAATCTAGCGCTCTTACTGAAGAAAAGATTAATGAAATTCAGAGTGCATTGGACAAAAGAAGGAGACAAGAAGCACTAAGAAAAGAATACAAGCATAAGCTTACCTTGAATGAAATTAAGGATATATTCATAGAAGCCTTTTGCTTACAATCTCCAGATGAGTCAAGACCAATTATAGAGCAACTATCTGATATAGTTGACCAGGTGACTAATGAAGACCAAAAAACAAATGCCAGATTGCTTGAATGGTCAGAAAGGAAGTTCCAAGATAAGGTAAATAGTAAAATATTCGGTGATATAGCACTGTCACAAGAAGAATTGGAAATGAAAGTTATAACAGTTAAAATTGTACTAGGAAACATCTTTTCCCTGTACAACAAGTTGTGTGATTTTTCCACATTCACACAGGACACTAGTTAGAAAATACTGAGCTTGGAAAACAATCTAAAAATTTCTAGCATGCAACTCCCCACAAATCCAACTCAGAGTGAGAAGCATTTTGTCCAATCTCTTCACACACAAAGAGAATTAGTTGTCTTAGCAGCAGAGGAGGCAACCACAAAAGCTAAATTGATGCAAATTCAATCATCAATAACTCCTCATTTGGAACTACTTCACAAGGAGCAGATAAATGCAGAGACAGTCCTCAGGAAAGACCCCAATCTTTCTTCATCCGATGGACTTGTACACCTAGCAGCAGAGATTTCCATCCAACATAAGACATTGGATGTCGCATTAGCAAATTGGGATGCAGCTCTGAAGGTACTCCTTGAAGTAAATAGCACATTTTTGGCTAAGTATGGTATTTCATTGTAAGACCCTTGGCATAAGTGTCAAAAAGGGGGAGAATAAGTAATAAGAGAGTAATAAGAAGTGATTAAGTATGGGGGAGTTAAGTACATGAATGAAATGATAAGTATGATAAAAGGGGAAGACATCAAATATAGAGCTAGAAAATTTTGAATGTAGGATAAATTAATGAGTCACAAGGATCTTAATTAAGTGTTTTTGCCACTCATGTCAAAGGGGGAGATTGTTAGCTTAAAGAATAAATTTGACAACTGAGTGTCAATACACTTAACCAAGATCAAGAGTAAGTGTTGAGTAAGATAAAGTGTCGAGTAAGATAAAGTGCCGAGCTATAACAAGTGTTGAGTATAATAGGTGCCGAGTATAACAGGTGTCGAGTGTAATAGGTGCCGAGTGTTAACAAGTGCCGAGTGTAACAGGTGCCAAGTGTTAACAAGTGCCGAGTGTAACAGGTGCCGAGTGTTAACAAGTGCCGAGACCAACAAGTGCTGAGTGTAATAGGTGCCAAGTGATACAATTTTGTTTAGGTGCTGAGCTATCCAGGAAACAACATGTGCCAAGTATCAGCAATACTTCAGGAGCCGAGTAACTCAGTAGATCAACATAAAAGTTTGAAATTGCACAAACTATGATGCAAACAGTTTTTGCAGCCAACATAAGGTAAACTTCGAGGGATTTAATGATAAAATTGAATCTTTATTTTTCCCGTGCAATTCACATGCAGCCAATAAGAAAAATGATAAAGGCATGCAACCAATCAGTAAAAGACAAGTATTGAGCAGGATGTTGAGATTCAATATGGATCGTAGATCCAAATCAAACCCTAGGTCTTTGAAGTCTTTATAAGGAAGACGAAATTTCATTGTAAATATACATGAAAGGACATACAAGGGTGCATAAGCAAATCTATTTTTAGAAGCAAGGGTTATCAGATCACAAAGGATCAAGATCAAGAGAAGGCGGAAAAGGAGCCTGCATTCAGCAATCAAGGATTGTAATCTATCAGGTTTATTGTATCTAATACTCTCTAGCAATTGTATTAGAATGAAAATCCTATGGTGATAGGTTAGCTTTACAACTATTTTGTAGATCCTTTTGATTAGGTGATTAAAATCCTTTAACAGGGTGACACTTCATGTTAAGTGTTTGAAAATCCTCTAACCAGGTCACTATTAATACAGTGTAAAGCCTTTAATAGGGCAAACCATCAGAAGTGGTTGAACAATATTGTTGCAGTAAATTTTGTGGGTATCATCCCCACCCCAGTTTTACCTTCTTATTCCTGGAGGGTTTCTGGGTTACCAAATTCCAGTGTTATGAGTTATTGATGCATTAGTTTTGTTACATGTTTATTTGATGTATTTGCATGCATGCAATTTACTTTCAGTTAAAAGTTTTATTGGCTAAAGTGTGATACTTATGATTCACCTCCCCCCCCACCCCCTCTCATAAGTACTCTTTTCATATTTGAATATTCCAACACCTTCCTCATTCATGCAAAAACTTTAATTTTCTCAAAAACCAATATATCTTCCATAATAGAGCTCCATTTATTATAGCCATGTTCATGGAATCTATCTATGAATTAGGTTCCATAATCATTGTAGTGTCTCCTGAACATTCTAGCTCTCAAATTTCATAAACCATGCACACTATCAAAGTATGCGATTACCAAGCTCTAAAAAAAATTCATGTCTCCCTCCACTATGGTGCCTCTCTAAACTTTCTCTATTCTATGCAATTATGATGCCCTTTGAGTCCAATGCTATGTCTGTCTTTCTTCAACATATAGCCCAAGAGCACTATTTGTATATCAATGTAGGTGGTAGGGACATTGAATGCATCCAAACATGATCTCTAACACACATGTATGGTCCACATATATGCTCGAGCTATTATGGTGATTGAAATTGACAATCATTGCACATTGGTTGTAACACCTCCTTCATCGCAAGAGCTTCACACTTTGACCAACATCATTTACTTTATAGTCACCTTTGAGGACACGAGCTACTAATTCTTGTAAAATTCTAATGTGCAGTGACATCTTTTTAAATAGCTCACGTGCCTTATTCATGTCATGAAATTAATAAAGATATTGGGTTTGGGAGATAGAAGTTTGGGAACTCCAATAGACTGGTCAACCTTAACCAACACACTGGAAACTTTGACTACTTCTGTGGCTAGGCCATGGGTCCAACTTAACTCAACTTCACCTTTTTCATTCATCCAACATATTTTCCTATTACCTGCTATCAAATGGGTTCGTGACAATTTTTTTTTCTGTTTCAGCTTTTCGGCAACTACCATGGAGCATAATTATTATGTTTACTAATGTTTTTATATTGTAACTTTTCACCCAACTACCACAGACTATTTGTATTCCATAAAAATGTAAACAAGGGAATAAATTCTAAGCAACTAACATCTATTCCTACACGATTATGCAAACCTCAAAATATGTAAGAGAACATGTAAATAAGCATAACATGAAATCACAATGGCTCAAACTACTAATGCAAACCTCATGAAATCACCAAGTGATTAATGATTTCACATTATGGGATGTGGTTGCTCACAAATCCAGTAGCATAACAATGAGGTAGATAGTAGATTGTGGAAATGAGGAGAGGGCTCTCCTTTTATAGGAAATGAGATGCAATGGATGATTGAGATTCAATGCAAGATGAATGGCTAGGATCGATGAGGTGTTAATGAGGTGGAGGCCAAGTATACTCCACATGGATTAGGGTTTTGACCAGTTCAAAGGGGGAAATATGCTCACACATGTGTGAGCAACCTTTTATGGTGACATGATCACATGTGTGAGACACCTTGATTCTCATGCAAGAGGACAAGTGTGCAAGAGGTGTGAGAAGGCATGGCTTCTCACACATGTGTGAGACAACTTGATTCTCATGCAAGAGGACAAGTGTACAAGAGGCATGGAAGACATGAGGGATGAGGAAAGTGTGAACATCCCTCACACATGTGTGAGGATTCCTCACACATGTGTGAGCACACACTTAGGATTAAAATGTGATTAGCTAGGTGATTATGCAAAGAAAGCATGATTAAGGAAGTGGGTAGGTTTAGAATGATGGGTTAGGTAGGCTAGTGAGGTTAGGTGAGGGTTAAAGGTAGGAGCCATGTGCTCAAATAAAATTAAATGTAATATTTAATTTCAAGGGGGATTAGGAAAGGGATTAATTAAGTAAATGAAGTACTTAATTAAAGTGAATGGGTTAGGATGTAAGTGGGAAGGCTAGGATTTTAAATAGACCTTAGTTTATTTAAATCAAGGAAAGGCAAACATGATTAAATAAATGTAAAATTTATTTAATTAAGGGTAGGGTAATTAAATAGATAATATTTATTTAATTGGTCATGAAACAGGATTTGGACAATTTTAGGTGTCTACACTATTATTATTGGATGCAACTATCCTCCCTACAAATCATCCCATCGTACTGTAATCATATAGAGAAAACCACCATACATACATAAAAAAGGATAATAATTGTACAAGTAAAAACTACCATACATACATTAAAAAGTTGTGGTCATCTGTCAATTAAAGTCCATGTCTTGCATCCTTGTGTTCATTTTGTGTTTGGGTCTAGAAACTTTTTTAGTAAATGAATAGGTCATTTGGTAGTTTTTGATTGATTAGGTAGTAGTACTAATGCAAAGAAATGGATTAACGGTGGAATTGTCACCATGGACCCTTTTCATATGAATTATTACCAAAAACTTTTTGTCATTCGATACAGTTTCATGGGCACAATGTTACATGAAATTTGATAACTACAAAACCTTCATCACATTAGCCATTACTATTACTTTAGTGAAGAGTGAACCATTTAAAGTGATTTAATCATATCATTTGTGAGTTGTCACCATGTTATTTGATATTTCACATGTGAACCCCAATTCAAATGATTGTTGCATCGTAAGACTGCATCGATAGAAGTGTTATTTTGTCATTCAACTTATCCTTTCAATTAGCCAATTTTGAGTCCCATGCTTTAACGGTAGAGTTATGATTGTGTAATTGCGACACTTGACAATTAAACTTTAAGTGAATTGGTGAATGTACAAGTAACTGTATTTTGCATTGTCGCTACCTTGTACAAGTCACATTAACTGAAGCACTAAAGGCGCAAACATTGTAACCCTTATTCGACAAAACATTGGTGGGTTCATAAAAACATGTTGGATTTAGCTTTATTGTTATATTTTTAAGGGTGAATGGCATAAATCACCTGGACATTGTGGTTAGAAATCATGTTAGCATTGGCCACACTAATTCCACCAAACATTCAACGAATGTTATGAAACCCTACCTTGACTTCTCTATATATTTCTTTGATGCCCCACCTCACTTGAACCATCAAATAAGTATTGGAATCCATCATTCGACATTTCATTTAACCATTAATGAGATTTTTTTTGCACAGACATGCAGGAAACCTCAATCGATAGAAATGTTGTTTCTTTGTTCAATGTTTCATATACCTCTATAGTTACAATGATTAGGCTTCATGAGTTGGGATACACTATAGTGATCACAGTATGGTCAAAAGAGATTTTGGGCACTACATTGCTATAGAATATAACAAACTCTTCTATCGCTATACAAAGAAACTGCAAAAACAATATAGAGATCAGTGATAAAGGAGGCTTATTTCTATAATGTATAGTGATCATTGACAAACAAAAAGCAAATATAATCATTACAATGATGAATGTTAAAGATTTTGTATTGCTATAAGTCATGACAATGAGTATTTTTTGTGATATAAAAGGAGATATCAACAACACATAACTATTTCATCCATATTTTCATTATGTACTTGGATACATTTATACAATATGTATTGAACATTTTCAAGAAGCTTCAATTTTATTGAAAATGCATTATAGTTTCATCCATAATTGGATATTGTTATCGGGCAATTAGGTTAGGGTTAGTATTGTAGTCAATTTTTTTGGTCATTATGAGTATTATCAAAACCGCATTATAGTTTCATCCATATTTTGATATTGTTAACGAGTCATAATATTGAAACTGCATAATAATTTCATCCATATTTTCATTATGTAATCTGATACATTTATACGCATAACAGTTTCATCCAAACCCTACCTTGACTTCTTTGTATATTTCTTTGATGCCCTGCCTCACTCAAACCATCAAATAAGCATTGGAATCTATCATTCAACATTTCATTTAACCGTTAATGAGATTAATTTCACACAGGCGTGTCAAAAAATTCAATTGATAGAAATGTTGTTTCTTTGTTCGATGTTTCATATACTGCTATAGTTACAACGATTAGGCTTCATGACTCGGGATACACTATAGTGATCGCAGTATGGTCAAAAGAGATTTTGGGTACTATGTCACTATAGAATATAACAAACACTTTTATCACTATATGGAGAAGGCCTAATCTTGACATAGTGATGAGCGATGAGGAAAGTATATCGCTATGACATATAGTGATCCCTTTTATCACTATGCGAAGAAATTGCAAAAATAATATAGCGATCAGTGATAAAGGAGGCTTATCATTATAACATATGACAATCATTGAGAAACGAAAAATAAATATAATCATTACAACAATAAGAGATAGAGATGTTGTATCACTATAAGTCATGATGATGAGTATTTTTAGTGATAAAAAAGGAGATATCAAAAATGCATAACAATTTCATCCATAATTGGATATTGTTATTAGGAAGTTAGGTTAGGGTTTGTGTTGTTGTCATACAAATTTTATAGACTTTTTGACATGCTTTTCTCTGTTCGATCTAAGTCTAAGGGATGGAGCAAATGAAAATAGGGAATAATGGTGGAGTATGCATTTTAATTAACCATGCAAGTAGTATAAGTTTCTCCATGTAGTGCCTCTAGATTTGGATTCAAAATGTTATTATATGATTGCATTTCACGAAAGCTGGCAATTTGAGGTCGATGTAGATGATGCTGTCAAAAGTGTTGATCATAGTGAGGTATATAAAAATGGCTCCAATTATAGTGTTGATGGTAGGGGGCATGCAAAGATGTTATAAAATTTTCTTTGTTTCTTGGGATTTTGCCTTAATTTTGTCATTGCATTTTGAATGAAAAAAATTCTAAAAATATTTATAAATTCAAATATTTCTCTTGATCTTGTATTCAAGTCAAAGTTTTTAGATAAGATTTTATTATACCAGGAATTGATGATCAATTAATATAAATTTCTTGCACAAATCTTATAATTAATTATTTAAGGTTCTTAAAAATAAAACAATTTCAATAGAATTGTTTTAAAAAATAAAATGATTGCAACACCCATTTTGTATCAAGATTAGTCCAGTCAAAATTTATTCATATAAATGATACAAAATATTCAATTAATACAATCTATTGGGTACAAAACGTTGGTAATGAATGATATCAATAATTATCATTGATAATTTATGGGCATTTTTTAGAAATATATATTTCTATTTTTATTTAGTAATTTAAATTTAGAAAGACTAAAAATATTTCTAAAACATGTAAAAAAGGCTTCTATTAAAGTCTATTTTTATTTTTAAAACTATTTATGGGTCAATAATAATTCTTTAATATAAATATTAAGATATAAATATTTTTTAAATATATAAAAAAATATTAAAATATTATACACATAAAATTATGGGAATTAGAATAATGGTAAATTTATAGAAATTAAAATTCTTTGAATTAGAGAAATCAAGCAATATGATTGTGCTTTAGATTCTCAACAGGATTGGCAAGTAATAGAAACATACTAGAGAAGAACAAGGCATGAACTATGAGAAGGGCTTTAATTGCTGTCATGTCTTATTTTACAGTTACAATAGCTACATAATAAGAAAATCATTGTATTTTTATTTAATTAGTCGCAGGCTTGTGTATACCTAGAAACCTAACCTATCAGAAGCACGCATAAACAAGCAAACGTTAGTTGTACACTTCTATCAAAGATTCAAATTAAATCAAAATACAACTAATTATATACTTGAGTTTTATAACTTGATGCAACCAAAAAGAAAGAGTCCTCATGCAACCTCAAAGAAGCTCAACAAGGGCACCCACAAGAGGCCTTGTCGGTGTGCTCAATAGTGAGGGATGTGGATGTGCTCTCCCAAACAAAACTATTGAATGAATCCCAAGATGATTTTAAATGAAATGCAAGATGTATGAAGCTAACTAGATGTGAAGATAAGGCTTCAAACAATGGTTATGGATGCAACCATGCTCAAAACATTCAAAGATAGTGACTATGGATGCAAGAAAATAAACTAAGTTAACCAAGCAAATGAAATGAAACTAGCAACTACCAAAGGTTAGTAACAATGAATGAAATTAATTAGAGCTTTAGAGAAATACCAGCATGATAACAATGCCAATGAGGGAGATGAAGAATCCTTGAGACAAGGGCTCTATTAATAGGTTTGAGAGAGTCCTTGAGGAGGTGGCATCTATGTGGCATCCACAAAGGTACCACAAGGGAGACACATGGGCTAAGGGGACAAGTCATTCAGAGGTCAACATAAGCCTTTTTGGTGATAGATATGGCTCAAGGTTTGCTCACACATGTGTGAACAACCTTGGAGAAAGGAAAGGTGGACAAGTGTGTAAGAGTGTAAGAGGCTTTTGGATAAATTAATAAAAGGGAGGCTTTCTCAAATTTTGAGTTGTTCACACATGTGTGAGCAAACACTTAGGAGCTAAAGGGTGTTTAGAAAGGTGCTTAGGATATTAAAGTGGGATTAACTAGTGGGTAGGCTTAGAAGGATGAGAGTGATGGGTGGTAGACTAGGTTTTAGGTGGGATTAAGATTAAATCAAACATGATTTAATTTAATCATATGATTAGAGAATTTAATAAAGTAGAGGGAAATTAAATAAATTAGAATTTATTTAAAGGGGATTTATGGAGCACTATGCATTAAATAAATTTAACACATTAGGGGGAGGTACTCAAATTAAATTTAAATGCATTAGGGAAGTGAACCTATTTAATTAAATAAGTTTAATTAAATAAGTAGAAAAATATAAAAAATATAATTAATTAATAAATAATCAATTATAGTATCAAGGGAAATATTAATAAATTAATATAGTGTTTTGGGACAATTTTAAGCGTCTACATTTTTCCTCTCTTTGATGTGATGTCAGGATGACATTATATCAAAGAAAAGAAAATATAGGTTGCGCCAAAGAGAAGAGTCCTAGGATTTGCATCATAACAACAACGAGGGAGGAGGGTGTCCCCTCGAGGAAATGGGGTGAAAAAGGAATATATTTTGCCCCATTTTCTCAAAAATAGAAAAGTGAAGGAAAAGGGAAGGATAAAAGTCTTAAAGAAGGCCTTGCATGACTTGTCGGTAAGCTCGAAATGAAGCAAGGTGAATTAGATAATGATTTAACTAAATAATGAATCTAAATGCATATTAACTATATGATATTGAGGGATTCCCTTGTGTTCATATGGGAGAGCACACCCTAGTTTGTTATTGCAAGAGTATTTATGCATCATATGCTATAGTAGCATAGATGGCAAGGTTCCTTTGCATGGAATAGACTCTTAAAACATAATATAGATTTCATAGCTATGATAGAAAAAATGACAAATAAACACTAGAGAGGTCTGGGCACACCCAAAGTCTTTTTAGGGATTTTGGTGAAAAGTGTGCTAATCTGTTGCCCCTAGTGAGTAATGCATAACCATAATTTGAAACTGATATAGATGTGTTAAAGAATCATGAAAAAAAATCATATCACAAAATGACCTATGCAATCAAGTTAAGCAGTCCAAATGATACCAAGATATTGAAGATTAGGGCACACTTAGAGAGGCTATCGCTGACACACAAAGATAAAATCAACAAAATACCTTATGACCAAGTAGTCATTCAGTCCATAGTATTTTCCATAAACTTTATTTTGATGGTGAATCTGTTAAGCCTGTGTACGAAGGATGCATCTTGTAAGGTGAAAATTGATTGTTTGATTGAATTGTATTGAAATGCTTGTGATTGTTTGCTAGCAATTGTGTGAAAGGAACACGGTTCTCAAATCATTTAGTCTTAGTGTGAATTTTTGTAAGTTTTTTTGCAATCACTATTTTGATAAGATCAGTTTGAGGGGTTGAAGCTCAATGTCATGAGATTAGATGATGAATAAAAGAATTTGGACAAGATGGTGGATGGAGGAAGAACATGATTGAATTAGCAAAATGATGGTGATAAGTTTGGGTTAGAAAAAATAAAATTAGATAGGATGGAAATTGATTTGTATGAAATGATTGGGAGAAGGGAATGTGATTAGATTAGAGGATAAATGAGTTGATTGAATTGAATTAGAAGAAGTATAAATTGATGGAAGGTGGAAATATTAGAACCAATGACAAGGGAGAACCAAGGAATGTTAATGGATGAAATGAAAGGTGAAAGAGTATGGGGGACCAAAGGATATGGTATCGGACAATTGGGAGCCAAGGAACATGTTTCAAAGGAGTTAAAATACCTCATACCAAAGATAGGAAAATGGAAGGAAATATGGTGGGAAAGGATGCATGAACATGGAAAGATGGTGTGAAGGTTGTTGTATGAAGGAAGGGGAGGCATGTGTGTTTCCAAAGCATGTATTAATATTTTGTTGTTGTGCCTCTAGTATTGATCACGAGCATAGGATTGAAAGTAGAATGAATAGGGGATATGGGAGGGAGGTTATGAAATAAGGATACTAATATGAATAATATGGATGAAATGTGGTACACAAAATGGATGAAATGGATGGGATAACCAAGACCAAGGACATATGAAAGAAGGATGGATGTATGTAGGAGTATGGATGGAGGATGGAGGATAGAGGAAAGGAAGATTCCAAGGACTATGGGATGCAAGATATTGATAAGATGTCAAGATTAAACATGTGAACGAATGGGGGAGTATGTAGGATAGTGTGTGGATAATGTGCAAGGGATATGTTGAGTGAGCATGGAGGGATGAAAGCAATAGTATAGTCAAGATCAAGGATGGAAAAGGATGATGAATGGTAGATAGGAATATGGAAGATATATAAAGTAGTGTGGTATGGATGGAGCTTGCCCCTAGTGTAGAGTGCAAGTGGAAGAGAAAAAATGAATGGATGGATAAGTGGACTTGGAAGACATTAGATACATGATAAAAAACCAAAGAGAGGACTCAAGCATCTAAATACATGGATGGTATCCCTTGATATTTATTTCTCTTTGTTTGTTTTAGATTACAGTAAAAGAAATTTTTGAAGGGACTCGAAAGCCTTTACAAAAAACTAAAGATAAACATTAAGCACTACCAAGTTTTTCAAGGACCTAAAACCTAAAGTTTTAAACAAAGAACCCAGGTTTTACAGGGACCTAAAATCAGAAGTTTAAACCATAAAAAAAACCAAGTTTTACAAGGACCTGGAACCTAAAGTTTTAAACAAGCTGGAAAATAGAAAGCAAAAATGTAGTAAAACCACCTGGACCAGTACCCAACACACCTGCTCCAAAACTAGGGGCTACAATACTTTGATGATATTTGCCACCTCTTTACCTACTTCTATAGTACTCTAGATAATGTCCACCAAAGCTAAAATAGGAGCCTCACGAGCCTCAGTGGCCTTTTTCCTCGTTCTCTACCTAGTTCTCTTACTAGGACCACCTAGACTCCCCAATCCCATATTACCAGGAGACATTATCTCCTCATTACTCTTCTTACCCAGAATAGCTGCCACAGCACACAGACTATATGTGACCTGTTACATTCTTTGACCACTTTCCTTAATAAGGTAACAAAGCTCCTACTCATATTCTTTGAGCTTTTTAGGAATGTTACCAATTTGTACTTCCATCTGAGCTCTTATAGTGCATTTGTAGTCTAGCTCTTTATGCATAACCCCCATTTTCTTCTTGAGAACCATTATTTCATTGTAAAGCCAAGAATCACCTTGGAGGAAAGTCTCCTCTTTAAGCTTAGTAGTGTGAAGAAAGGATAATTTAGCCTCATGAGAATCTTCCCTACCATCATCAACAACCCTAATCTCAAAGTCAATGGCAATAGTAGCATATTTATCTAGATATCAGAATTGATATCGTGCTTCTCCATCCTCTCCTCCTTTTGTTCTTTACTTAGGCTATTTTCCTTAGCAACAAGATCATTATCTTCTATATCCTTACCAGTTTCCTCCTCCATTTTCTCCTCGCTATCATTCCTCTTTGGGTTGGGTAGGGTGAATACTATGTTTCTCTTCATCCTCCTCGAGGGCTTCTGAACCAACATTAGAATCAATGATTCTATCCTTGCTACCCTCCATATTATCTTTACTAGTTGACACCCCTTTAATCCCAGAGTAACCATCCAAATTGGAACTAAGTTCCCTCATTTTTATCTTATCATCATTGTCAGAATCTTCAAATTCTGTGATATTCTCTAGGGATAACTTTAAGAAACCCCTCCTGAAAAAATGCCTAAAATGTTGGCGAATCCAACAGTTTGTGGGTAGGAAAATTTTAATGTTGAGGGCGATTTTTTTGTTCCATATAGGGAAATAAAATATTATATGTTGGCGATTTTTTTCTTGCCCTAGCAAAAATTATTTTAAATGTGGCAAATTAATGTTTTTTCTTGCTGATAGATAAATAAATGATGGCTATTTTTCCCCTTGCCAAAAATGAATTAATAATGTCAGAGGTGAATTACTAGTTTTGTAAGAAAATGAATAATAATGGTCTTGGCTAATCTTTAGTGGTAAATCGAAAAATTATTTAATCTAAAAGCAAAATTTGCACATGTAATGGCTACTGACTATACTGACCATTGAGTAGTCACTTGAGGTTTCAACTTTTGTACTGTCTTAGGTCTATTATTAATAATGTAGTAACATCGTTACATCTATGTCACTATTACCAAGTTGGCTACCATCACTTTTGTATTGTTAATAGTAAATACAATAGTTTTATTGACCATTGATTAATTAGGAATCAACAACAAAAGATGCATTTTAGGGCCACTCACTCGAAAAGACCTAGAGTCGCACAAAATTCTCTGGAATGGAGACACATGGAAAGGTTTGCACAAAAATCATTACTCAATGTTAAGCACTATTGACTATCTGACATTAATGTCAATACATTTTGGCGTTTTGCACACTTGAAAATTAATAGGAATACAAAAAAATAAGATATGAAAGTTCGTGAACGCTAAAGAATTTAATGCAACTGCCATTAAATAGCCTCTTCAAATCCTCTTTCATTATCATTTCTCATATTCTTCAATATGAATTTAGTTTGTAGTTGAACTTTGTAGAGTTTCTTGAATCTTAGTCATGGATACACCAATTTTCTTGAAATGCACTACAATGGCTCTGTAAAAGCCCTTTTTGGGCAGGATTCTTGACGATGTCCTTGCCATGGTTTGCAAACCAAATGCCTGAAGTCCTTTTATCCGAAATGCTATATTCATGGTCCTTGGCCATGAATTCTTGAGAAACGATAAGAGGTAGTGTGTGTCCAAAGATATTACCTCCCACTTCCTTGTGTCTCTTCTCAACCTTGAAGGTAGTCAAATAGACATGTTGATGCTTCTGTGTAACATTTTTTAGGAAATTGTTTTAGAAGATGATGTCAAAATTCTTGTATTGACCAAGTAGGTAACGAGGTCGGGCATCGGCATCCCTTTTGTAGACGTAGCAGACAAGTGTTGGGAGGAAGGCATAGGGTGCATTATACATAAGTATCCTTTCCTACTCGACATGAAAAAATGACATTTGACTCGCCATTAGAAGTGGGCATAGCTCGGAAGGGATTTTCTATGGAAGTGGTTGTTGTTGGACGACGTCAGCGAGATTGACTTCACATGGCTAGACGAGTTCATCGACATCATCTTCTCCAACAGATTCCTCGTGAAGGGACTTGAAGACCTTTCTGATTGAAGGCTTCAAGACCTCGGCCCCTCAACCCGTTGATGCTTCCAGCCTCCTTGGTTCCTTGGTTCCTTATTCCCAGTTTCCTGAATATTGTTTCCTTAACCCTTGCCCTTTAGGCAATTTTTTTTTTTAAAGATAACTGTATTTTTCTTTGGATTGGACCTTGCCCCTTTTTTGTAAATTACGAAATAGTAAAACCAGGCTAATTTAATCATCTATTTTGAATATCTATGCTATGAATCAATATTATGTACATTGTATAGTCTAAAATATTATCAATGAAACCAATAGTTTTTATCTTCTCAAATCGTTGTTCTTGTTAGTCTATGACTTTGTTTTTGGCATCTCAATTCTTAATGCACTATTGAAATGTTGGTCTGTGACTTTGTTAAAAATAATTAACTATTAATAGTTATAAAGTTAGAACTTAGAACTTAGAACTTAGAGTTAGAAACAAAAAAGAGGGTTTCAACAATCTTGATTCCCTTTATGGTTTCATATAATATATTTGATTAACAATTTATAGTAAAAAATTATTCAATCAAAAATCATCCAATTAAAAGTTTTATAATTTCTAAAACTATTTTTCTTTAATCTATTATCTAATTGGTTTAGGTTAAAACAAATGGAGCGATAAGATATTAAGAGCAGATTTCAAAGAAGACTAAAGATTATACCCTTAACAAAGTTAAATATAATTTTGATAATTTATGCGTCAAATTTTTATTTCATACCTATCTTGTCACCTATTCCTAACTTTTTTTCATTATGAAATCTTTTAAATGATGAAAAATAGTTTATAATCAATTATCACAATTTTCAATATATGTTAATAATTTATAGATGATTAAACTATATTATATTTTAATTTTGAAACTAAATAATAAATATGAATAAAAATATAGCATTTTTAATTATATTTTTAAATTGTAATTATTTTATTTACATTAAACTATTGTCATTATTATTTCATATCTTCCACCAATTTTATTTTATAAAATTTAATATATCTTCATTGAATTTTTCATATCATCTTTACAATAAAAAGTTTATGATAGAAAAGAAAATTATTTCTATAATAGAAAATAAAATCTCCTATATTTATATTATATTATAACTATTATAATAATAATTATAAATTATATTATTTATTTATTTTAAATAAAAATAATTAAATTAACCCAAAATCGAGACACATGCACTCCAAGATTCTACCCAAAATCTTGATTGTTGACTAAAAGAAAGATTGATGGCCCAAGATGAATTTTGGGCCGATTTGGGGAATGTTTAACCATGTGCCTAGATTCATATGAAATTGTGACTCATGTCCGGTCATTGCAAAGCTCAATTAAGTGTCAAGACTCGATAAATTTACTAATAATTATGTTTAGTCTTTTTAAAAAATTATTACTTAATCCCAACTCAGTGATGCCGCAATTGTTAAGTAAAAAGCAGATCAATGCCAACAGGAATGATCCAGGATGAATTTTGGGTAAAATTTGGGTTTGTTATCAATGTTGTCAAGAAACATCTAGAATCATGACACGTGTCCTTGACAAATGACAAGTGTCATGACTGACATGTGTCATGATTTTGGATGACTCTTGACAACAGTGATAACATTTCACAAATGGACCTAAAAATCATATCAATAATTAAGTTTTATTTTTATTAATTTATTTATTTAAAATGAAAAAAATTATTCAAATGTACATTAATGTAATAAATTTTTACTTTTTTTATTATTTTTATGTACATTACTAAATTATTGAGTCTTGATTCTTTATGTTGTTTACATGTACATTGTACATACTATTAGTAAAGTACCTAAAACCATTAATTACTTAATACTTTCATTTTAACTTTTAACTATTAACCTCCTATGTTTTTAGAGTATGAAGTTGAAAGTTCTCCAAGTTAAGTCTAATATGATAGGGTTTTCAAATTTCAAAATTTCAAGACTAGCAGAATTCCATTTTGTGTTCTGAAGACTAAAAATGTGAAACTTGAGTATCTAACGACAACACCAATTATCTAATCTCGATTCTCAGTATTTAATTTTTATAAAAAAATTTCATTACAATTTGTAGCAATAGAAAATTTGATTTTGATTGTCTTAGGTTTACACTTTACAATTATTTTAAATAGGGCCTAAAGAAGAATTTTGTGTAATAACTAGTAGCAAGCATGGGCAAAACAAAGTCAAAAACCTCATGTACAAGTGCAAGCATAAAGGAAAACAAACAAATTATAGAACTCATGCAAGTGCTACAAACCCCAAGTTTCACCAATGAATGTCATGATATTTTTTATCCTATTATCCATGGATATTTTGGAATCATGGGAATTAGACATTCATTGTTTAATAAGTGGAAGGATCCATAGAAGGGGAGAAATTATTACAAATATAACAATAATATTCATGCACATACAAATAAACTAGCTGCTTTGGTTACTGGATTAGCAAACCTCGCTGTACCCAAAGTATTCCCTTGCCCTAACATTGTAATACTATGTGCTCAGAATTATGATGAAAATAGAAAAGCAATTGTAAACCAAAACACTCTGGAGGAAATTTTATCCATAACTGAGAGTGAATTTTTCCCTCTATTAGACCTAGGGCTAGTGTTTAAACCAAAAAGCGTTAATGAGTGCATTGAATTGGATAAACTAGCACAGGCTTATGACAAACTGGAAAGAGTTTTTCAAGATTCATTTATTAAGGGTTTAATAAACTCAAAGTCCTCTACTAGTGTTACATTGGACATAGACCACAAGTGTCCTTATCTGTATGATATTTTTGTGCCATGGGTTCAGAATACTATTTCTTTGTTATCATTTTGTCTAGGATTGGATAGTAACAAGAAAGTGGGGGCCAATGTTTTTGAAATGATTTATAATATCCATTGTCAAGGTCAGTTAGTCAAGAAGGTACATGTAAGATATAATTTTATTGAACACATTGTTGAATCTATGCAACAACAATTACTAATGATTAAACAAAGTACAACTATAGGCCAGATGAAGACATTTAGGTTCACAAGTTACTTGTGCTACCTTCTTTTAGCAAAGCATCACCCAATATTTGAGACAAAGAACAACAAGCTTGATATTGAGGTCTATAAGTTTGATGAGAAATTAGAGATTTCAAGTCTAATATATGAGTGGACACATAAGATGAGGATGATTTCTACAAATAAAAACTACATCCATTTTGTAGACTTCTTTTTGGCACCTATTTACTAAAAAATCATAGGCACTTCAATGTTTAGATTGCCCGTGTCTTGTAAATATTGCATTCAATTGGGAAGTTAGATTCAATTGGTTGACTGGTTCTTCATGGAAGAGTACACTGTCTTAAGGTTTTATGGTTCAGTGGTTGAACCTTGCAAACTTCCAATGCATGTTACAAAAAGGGTTTTTGCACTGGAATATGTACGACAGATGGAGAGCGCAGATGAACTTTTCAATGGACAACAAAAGAAAATGATATTTCATTCCTTGCTTTTTACAATTGGAGGCCTCACGTTTGAGAGAAAGGCTTTCAAAGTGGCAAATGAATTGATAATTTTTTTTGGCTTTGATTTTGTCAATCACTGGAATTATGATCCATTGAACATAATAAAAATGAGACTTATTACCAATGGGAACTCTGCAAGAAAATATCAACATCAAGAGATGCCATTGATAGAAAAGTTTAAAAACAAGGATTCATGGGATGAGGTTAAGAAAGAGATGGAGAAACATGCAATAGAGAATAACATTTCAATGCAAGAATTGCCATCCCAAATTACAACATTGCACATATTAGAGTCACATAAATTAGAGCCTCTGACATACTTAAATTTCTACGAGAAAGCATCTAAACCTTCTAAGAGATCTATGCCAAAAGCAATTAAAGAGGCATGTGCATCTATTTTGTGGTGTCAAACCAAGATGACTGATTTTTGGAAAATGAGGCAAAATTTGGGTGAACTAATGACATCAGCAGGTTTTGAGGAAATTGAGGAGGATGAACTTTTTAGCAATTATTAGAATAAAGAGCATCCAACTATGCTATATGATTTTGGCAGTGATAGTGATAATGAAAGATAGAAGGACCTTAAGTCTGATGCTGACATTCAAGGTAATTAGGATTTCGGGTCAACCAGGGGTAGATATGTTTTTAAACTTCAAATGAGTGATTCTATTAAACAACCATATAGTAAAGGAGCAACTATGATACAAAAAATGGGTTATGCAAGTATAGGGCCCATTGGTGCAAGTGGTGAAGGGATTTGGAATCTAGTTTCAGTACCGAAACCACCCAAAAGAGGATGTAAACCAATCGTTGGACTCTCTAAGATTGAAGATGATTCATCTAGAAAGGGAAAAAAATATTATACTTCTACTTCTGAAGATCATCCCAACATATTATTTGTTAAATCTTCAAATCCAGTTGTAGTTGATCCCACTGGCATTGGCACTAGCACTAGCATGGATGAACCTTGTGCAAAAAAGTAAAAAGTTATGACAATTACACCACCATCAATGTCAGTGGTTACTTCACCAATGTATGCGCTAGTAGCTTCTGTAGAAAATCCAGAAAATAGTCCTAAAATGCTAGGATTTGAAATGAGCCATCTTTAGTCTATTGGCAATCCTCAAAATACAATTGTAGGTGGAGTAGGTTTAACTGGAGTTGGAGGAGCATAGAACGATACAACTGATAATTCACCTTTCAAACACTCAATTGTGTCAGCAAACCCAGATTTTGGTTTGAACGAGTTTGCATCAAAGTTTGAACAGACAAGCAAAATAAATAGGCAAATTATGAAGACTTTGAAAAGTGATGCAGTTGTTGAATGTTAGGGATCTACTGTGAGGGCTTTTCCCCGATCCATCCTAGCATCAATGATACATTATGATTTTGATACTCATGACTCGATATGTCAGAATATTATTTGATGCACTGAACATTATTATGCTATTTATGATGTGCGATGCTTTACTTTCAAATATTTGATTTCATCATTTAATGCTTCATGAACATGTATGATGATGAAGTAAATAAATGCAAAACTAACATTTTTTATTATACAATTTTAACAGTCGAAAATATGAGTAGAATTAGGTAAATAATTGATTATTAGAAAAATGGATGTTTTAATTTATATGATTTTCCTAATACATAAGTTACATAATTCATGTGATTTCTTGAACCTACTAATGTGTGCAATGAGTGTGTAGGGTATGTAGCTGGGAAACCTAATGGAAAAATGGAACTAAAACCCCTTGTTAGTTTGTGCTATCTTTGCATTGTCTTCTTTGAAGGTTGTTAATTGGTCTTAAAAAATTTCTAGCTTTTGTTTGGTTCATATTAAGTCTTTAAGGCTTAAAAATATTAAATTTAAGTGCCCTGGGGGTAAGGGTATGGGTGGGGAGTACTTTCCACCCCTTTAGCCTCTTTGGTTGACTTTTAGGGTCACTCAAAAACCCTACTTTTGGTTGATTGCGAAAATGGATTGTCATCTACTTGAGTTGGACTCAAACTCCATCTTAAGGTTACTTGAAGTCTATTTGAGTTAAGGATAATACTTAGAGGCATTTTGGAGTAGTTTTGGGGTTGTTACCCAATCTCTAGTTTTAGAGAAAGTTTGAAGATTGAAGGAAGAAAGGGGAAAATCTCTTCTCAACTTACCATTTTATCATAACTCTTTGTGAAGGTAAGATTTCTTCACTCTTTTGGTTTTGTTCTTCATGTTGCTCATGCTTGAATCTTGCATAAAGTATTTAATGTGGTTCTTGTTTTTACTTGCTTGTGTGTTGGGATGGATTTGGGGGGGGGATTTTTGTTTGTTCTTGATGCATTCTTATGCTTGTCTTGATGATTTGTTTATAAGGGGATTTCATGGAGATTGTTTTGGCATTACTCACCCTTGGATAGGGAAGAAGTGGTCATGTACGGGGTAGGGCCTTAGTTGGACCTCAATGGTGAAGAGTCTCCTTTCATGGTGAAAGGAGGGAAAGAGGGTAGGGTGTATGGGCCCCTACTTGTCATCACATTCCTTGTTTGATATTGTGAATTCTTGAATATGGAAAGGAATAAAAATCCTTGTGGTATTAGCCTCGAAAGGGCCTTGTATAAGAACGAAAGTTTTTGAAGTTTTAGCCCTGAAAGGGCTATGTTATGGCATGGTGATTGATGTCTCCCATTGGAAAAATTCACCTCCCCCCTAGTCAAGTCCTATGTTTGGATCTATTGTGTAAAACCGGGTTGGGGTGTATGCTTGATTTGTTCTTGATGTTGTGATGTTTCTCACCGGGTCAGCTCTTGTCTTCTCCTTGTATTTCCTTGAAGTTTTGAAGGTATTGGAAGCAAGTACTTGTGAAGTATTTTGAAGAGATTTCATTTGAATTGTAATATTATGTAAAATGTATTTGAATTTTGATGTATTGGCAAAGACATCGGGTTTTCTTATTGGTTTTTTCTCAATGGAGCCCTGAACCAGGATGAATAATAGAGAAAGAAAAAGATTATAAAATCCTCCTTGTATTGCTCTCATGTGATTTCAAATTTTTCATATTTGTGAGAAAATAGATTGATAGATAATGACTCTAAATTACGAATTTTCAAGTTTTCAATTATGTTAATAAAAAAAGAAAATTGATATCTCAAATTTGATGTTTAAGTATTAAGAGGAAATAAAAATCCTACATTGTGATCACTAAGTTATCTCTGTCCTTGTTAAGTTTCATAGTTGACAAAATCAAATTTGATTAAGAATTTTGGCTCCACCTTGAATTCTGAATATAAAGGAACATATACCTTGCTATGTGATGATTTATAAAACATAAATTATAGGAGAGAAAAGAAATTATAGCCTTTCTCACATCCATGTATTAGCACGCTTGAAAAGGGGGAATCAATGTTTCATTAGGTTAAAAATCACTCATTGTATAAATATGTATATAGCAAGGAAAAACATGCCAACACTTGGTCAAATTGGCTTTCAAATAAAAATGTGCATCTCTAGGTCTAAAAATCTCTTTAGAGAATGTATGGGGAAAATTTTAATTCCCCCCTAAGTCACAAAGAATATTCTCTGAATTATTCCTTGTATTGCAACTAAAAATCAATATTAAATCTTGTAAAAAGAATATAAATCATTTACATTTGAAATTAAAATAATTAAATACATGTCTTGTTGACATTGCTCAACCATAAAAAATTTGCATTGAATCCCTAGAGGCTAGGAGGCAAGGCACTAGCCTAGGACTTTATGTCCATTTTAATTTTTAAATCAAAATAAAACCTAAACTCTACCCACTAAAATTAATTTCTCCCCATGCTCTTACCATTTTCTCCCTTCCCCTTTAAGACTAGGCGTGGACTTTTCCACCACCTGTCCTTGTACTCAAGCCACTCGATGGCTATGTCTTGTCACATGGGAGCAAGGTAAGTTTTGCAAAAAAAAAACTATGCAATTAACTCATTTCTCTATCCTTTCCCCCAAGCGCTTGAATGTTTCTTTGTCCTCACTCACGTATGGAGTGGGTAGGCCTGTGCTGACAGGCTTAGGTCAGCATGCAGGCCACTTGGGCAACGCACTGTCCTTTGGGGCAGTCCACTATGCCTAGGTGGAAGGGAGGGTAGGTGTAGGGTGTTAGAGTTTTGGGGTGGGTAGTTAGTTTATATTATTTATAGATAGTCTATATTAGATTTAGTTGGTTTCATATTTAAGTTAGAATGTTAGTTACATTTTTAGGTTAGTATGTTGTTATTTTAAAGTTTTTGTTTAAAAGTTAGTTATTAATATGGTTAGTATATTACGTTTTCAGTTAAGTAAGTTTAATATTGGTTAAAGATTGTTAGTTTAGTTTAGTATTATGATGATTTTAAGTTTAAGATAGTTTAGACTTAGTTGTTATTTAAATTAGTAATAGATTTGTTTATTTTTGAGATCAGTAGTTATTTTTTATATTATTAGAAATTAGTATATCATTTTTATGTTAGTATAGACATTAGTATCGATGTTAGTATAGATGTTAGTAAAGAGTTTTTAAAAAAAAGGTAGTTAGTATTCTATGTTAGTGTCAACTTAGGATAGTATTAAGTTAGTAGTGGTTTGAGTTTTGTTAATGTCATAAAGTTAATTCTAAATTAGTTTGTTTATTTTTTTGTCACCTCTTGTTATAGTTGAATCTTATTCTGTATTATTATTTAGTTTTATATTATTGTAAGTTGGTTAGATAAATCTTAATATTGGCATTTTAATAGTGGACTTAAATTTGTAATAGTTGAATAAAGTTTAGTTTCACTTATAGATTTAATTGGAATAGATTCTGGTCTTCAATTTTACTTGTAATCGATAGGTTAATAAATTTGAATGTTATAAGTATGTTGGAGAGAGTTATAAATTAAAATTTAGATAGCACATTTGAAAATAAAATTTACCTCCACTGTATGTGTATATTAAGTTTAGTTAAGATTTTGGATTAAAGATTTAATACGTAGATAGTATGCATTAAGTAGTTAAATTTAATTGATCTTCTAGAGTTTCAACTCTTCTTAATGTTAAATGACTAAATTAGTAATGTTGATCAAGTTATTAAGTTAATAGAAGGGACTAGTTAATTAATTCATCATAAGTTTGGTGGTATATTGTTCATAGTTAAATTGTAGCTAAAACAAGAATATGTAATTAAGAGATAGATGTCATTCAGTCAGCATGTTAGTTAAAACGTATTGATTCAGTGTTGTGATAATCTAGTGTCTTCCTTAGAAGGTGATAAAATTAAAGAATCATTAAAACAATTGTAGGGTTAGGACTTTAATTAAATGGGATCAATCGCCTAACTTCATTAGTTGATTGTCTAAGAACATTAAGTTCACCTAACTATCTCTCCTATGTTATGTTTCAAACTAAGTTGTCAGCTCATATTCTTTTTATATATCGATGTCGAACTTATATCTATCTTCAAAGTACCTAGGGTTATTAGAATTTTAAAATACTCAAACAATTAATTTCATTATAGTTGATCATCTAAAATCTTTTACGACCATGTTATCTTATCTAACCATAGTTCTTTTATATAAAAAAACAAAATTGTTGTGTGTGTTTTGCCCCTTATATATTTTGGGCATGACATCTACTAACAGAACATTTCCAACATATGATCCAAACAATGAAATAATGAACTTCATGGTTATTATGCCCCTGGGTAGAGATAATAATCCACCAGAAAATGTAATAAATCATAACGATATACAAGTTACCAGTCTTCAAATGCATTTGTCGAAAGTGAAAAATATTGACAAAATCAATATATCAAAAGAGAGCAACAAAATGGTCTACTCTACACTTCTAAAAGTGGAGAGGGAAAACAAAAGGATTACAAAGCAAATAGAAAAGTTACAGGCAGACCTTGATAATGTGAAGGCCAAGGAGAAAGCAGTAGACAATAGGTTCAAAGAATTGCAAAATAGGATAAAGAATTATTCTCCTACAGAGGCAATTGTCCAACAAGAAAAGATGAATGAACAAGTGCAAAATTTGACTAAAGAATTGGATGAGTACCAAAAAAGACTTCAAGATGAAAAAAACCTCTACTACACAATTGTTCAAGTCTGTAGAGAGTAGTGCACATGTCAACAATAAATTGAAAACTGACCTAGACTTTGTTGTCAAGGAAAATAATAATTTGAAGATTGAAAAGAAAAAAGAGGAGTCTAAGGCAAGGATGATTTATAATTTTCAAAAGGAATTTGGGAATGAGAAGAAAAAAGAGGAGTTTAGTGCAAACACAATCCACAATTTGAATAACCAATTGGAGAGTATGAAAAAAAAGGAGAGTCAATTGCAAAAACAATCCTTGATTTGAAGAAGGAATTGGAGAATGCAAAGAAAATTAAGTCTAGTGCTACTGCAAGCACTAACACAATCCACCATATAAGGAGGAAATTGGAGAATGCAAAGAAAAAAAAAGAGTTAGCTGCAAAGAAAATTCTTGATTTGACAAAGGAATTGGAGAATGCAAAGAAAGAGAAGTCTACTCAAAAACTTCATGATTTGAAGAAGGAATTGGACAATGTGAAGAAAAATGAGTAGTCCACTACAAAGATAATCCATGATTTGAAAAGAGAACTTGAGCATGAGAAGAAAAAAGAGGTAACTACTGCAAATATAATCCAAGATTTGAAGAATAAATTGCAGGATGAGAGGAAGAGAGCAACTAATTGGCAAGGGCAACTAGAGGAAATACAAAAAAAGAGTAAAAAAGAGATGTCTAAAATGAAGAAAAAGATGGAGAATGTAATTTCACAAAATAGAAGGACCTCTTCCAAAGACCATCATTTGAAGGATACTATAATAAACATGGTTAAGCTTATCAAATAAGAAAATTGGGACAAAATAATGAAGAACAATGATAGTTTGTTTGAATGGATTGATTTAAATAGCAATCTCAGACTTGTCTTTGAAAATGTAAAAAATGATGTTCAGGGTAAAAGACAAATCTTCACCAATTCCTTAAATAATCTTGCTAACCAAATTTTGAATAAAGTACAGAGATCTAGTGACAGGGATTTGGCAAACCATGGAATAAACAACCGCTTGGATGCCTCTGTAATGACCATTGATGTCTATCACAATTGTGAACAAGTAATGGAAATAGCTGAAGCTCTCAAATCTACTTCCAAAGACTTGATGAAGATGAATCACATCATACTAAACTTGCTAAATGTTGGATTATGAAATCTAGCTAACTTAGATGGTAGATTCATTGGAAAAGAAGATTACATGAAAAGGTTGCAAGACAACATGAATTCTGATTTAGGCAACTTGCTTGAGGAAACCACTCCAAAAAGAATTGCAAGTTGCATCAAACCACTATCAAAAATGAATGAAGTTATAGATAAATGGAGCTTCCAAATGATGTAGAATGGAGTGCCCTAAACAAATTCATTGAAGCTGGGTCATATTCTCAAACTGTTACTATTGCTGTCAGTGGCAGTCATAGCTAATAGCACTAAGAAATAACAACTTAGTAAGTGATAGTACTATAATCATTTTGTTACTTGTTTCTCTTTAATTTCAAATTTGGGATTTAATTTCAGCTTTGTTTAATGTTAATTGTTATAAAAATCAAGAGCCAATATATTAGGATAGTTGGGTAGCCAAGCACTGGCATATTATTACTACACAGAGCAGATGGAAAAAATTTCCCTACTACTTGAAAATATTGTACAATTGGCAATGTGATTATATACACATAATGTATTATGTAGTAATAATCTGATTATATATACAATTACAAACCGACCTACAGCTACTGTTGCTCCCTTGTATCTACGAAAGGGAATTCAAGGTCATTTCAATTTGACATCGAGTCATTTGCAAAGGGTTGTAATTGTTTGTAATTGTTAAATGTATTATGTTACAGACTAATTTATAATTATAAATTATAATACATTTTTTTAAAAATAGAACGTATTCTGTTAAATGCATTATGTTACAATTTCTTAAAGAAACTAGAATCAATGAAAATCTCAACATGTTCAAAAAAAAATTAAGCATCTATAAAAGGACAGTGAATGAAGGCTATAAATTTACTTCTACAAACATAATTAATTAGTAGATAGAGTCTTAGATCAGAGCTACTACTACTAGCCTACTACTTGACTCACACAGAAGTTAGAACTTGAGGTTGAGAAGCTGCTATAGTTGCCAATCTGCCTGGACTGGCTCAACATCACTATCATCAAAATCCTCCTCATTTATTGCTTATAACATTTCATTTTTTGTTGTGTTTTCTTCAAATTCACTATCAGCATCAATATGCATGCCAAAGTCAATATCATCTTCATTGCTTCCAATATCAAGACATGACCTACTGCCACTGCCATCGCCACTACTACTGCCACTGCCACCGCCACTACCACTACCATTGCCACTTGGGTCTAAATTGTTGGCAATCCCTCTTCTTTGACATTGGTTTCTCCAAATGTTGAGAGTCCTGGCATAAGGGAAACTATCTACCTCATACCTAGAATTATAGAGCCTCAAATAATTATCCAATTTTTTGTCTAATTTGTTTCTAACCTTTGACTTCAAGAAGCCCAAAGTACTAAAAACTCTCTCATCCTCCTCTAAACCCAATATCATTGTCAAACATAAATTGGTAAGCTTGAAATATTTTGGTATTGACTCTCTCAACCGATTGCCCTCACCAAAGTTTTTCCAAAGCTTTGTTATCGCTCCCTCTTCATTTGGGTTCTCCATAAGATCATATTGTTACCTCATTATGTTTGCAAAAGAATATGATTGATCTCTCAATCAAGATTCATCTAAAATTCCATTTATAGTTATTCCATTAATTAATTTAGGTTTGCAAAAATTTTGAATCAAAGTCATCATCCTTCTTTGAAAATCATTCGGATGGTTTAGAGACCAATATTGTGGAAAAACAATTGACATTGCTTCGAGCAATTCCTCTGGGGGGAATTTGGATCTAATTTTTGACGAAATATTGTAGCAAAATTTCTTGACAGATTCAAGCACAGACTCTTTGATCTTCTTGACATCTTCACTTGTAATACGTGAAAGTACCTTCTACGGTTCTAATTCAACTTCACTTCCTGCTTTGTTGGGGTTGGAGTTGGGGTTGACGTGAGCGTAGTACTGCATTGGTATGTCAACTCCATGTACCTTGGCATAAACCTCATCGTTTGCACCAATATGCAAAAAGTTCCCAAGATTGTTCAAATCTGTGATTGCTATCCACTTTGCAAATTTTGATTCATCTAATGGTAGTAATCGATACAGAGTATCCAGGCTATTACATGTCATTTTATGCAACTTATTATATTCTGCAATGTGCATAGCTCTTTGTTGAACCTTTTTTATAATATTTCTCATGTTCTATAGCATGGGGAGAATAGCTGCTAAAGTTAAGAGTATCTTAACATTAGTTAGACTTGAATATAGTCGAGGGAATCTATCTCACACAGAGTGAATTGGTCCTAGCAATGACAAATATTCAGAGATTACTTGATGCACTGGTCCATCCAAAGAGATCCATCTAGTATCATTATCTTTAAGAAGCTTCCTCCCATTAGTAAGTCCTTGAGCAAAGTGTTGAAATTCTCGAACTCATTTTGGACTTCGACAAAAGTATTGGTAAATATCTTTGATTAGAGATTCCACTTTACTTACAAAACCAAAATCGTTGACAATTCCAAAAGCTAGATTTATTCGATGAGCCATGCAATGAATGGGAATAGCATAGGGTGCCAAATCATTCTTGATCTTTTTGCAAAGACTGCCTTTATGACCTTGCATAGCTGAAGCTCCATCGGCTCCAACACACACCAACTTTTTGGCAATCTCCATTTCATCCAAACTTCCACATTCAATTAGAGTACTCTTTAATTAATCATATAAATTTTTAGTTGTCACACTACAATTCAATTTAGCAATAGATAGTAGAAAGGGTTGACGACAAAGATTGTTTACAGTATAAACATGCATGCACACCTAGGAAGTATTATCAATTGATGTAACTTCATCTAGAGATAGTGCAATGAAATTTGAGTGTTTTATTTTTTCCTTCATATCTTCTTTTTCAACTTGTGCAAGACATCTAGCCCATTCTCACCCACTATTTATTGACCTGTGACTGTTCTGATAGTTTCAAAGTTTGAAAAATCGCAATAAGGTAGTAATTGAAGGTTAGTCTGTCATTATATTTTGCACTTCCATTGCTTTCTCAATGAAATCTTCGATGGAACCTTTTACTACAAAATGCTTCTCTTGTATTGGCTAGTGTAACTCGTATATTTTGGCATTCCTGATATGCAAGCAGTTGTCCTTTGTTTTCCAAGTTAGCATAGATTTTTCAACTCCATCTATAGTTTCCTTTTTGTAAACTTTACTGACATGCTTTTCTATGGTATCAATTTTAAGCTGCAATCTCTTCTCCTTCTTTGTTATCTCTGTGCAAATCTTACATTGCATTCTACAAGAGGCTCACCATCAATTAGATTGGCCACTAGTTCAATGAACCTGTACTTTTCCACCCATTCCAAATAAAAATTCCTTTTGGATAGATCCCAACCAGATCAATCTTTCTTTAATTCCAATTTTCTTTTCCCCTTTTGTGCATGAACATGATTTATGGAATCACTTTTGGTTTTCTCACCTGACTGGTTTGGGACCAACTCCAACTCTATAATATCAGTTTATGACTCCCTACTCAGGGGAAGTGCCTCCAAATCATGTTCAAGTTCATCCTCAACTGAGATATCAGGTTCACCAACTTGAACTTCAATATGGTTTGAGTCTCCATCTTATGGTGAATCTCCTTTTTCAATAAGCAATGGAGATCTAACTTGTGAATCTTGTAGGTTGCCAACATTTCCACCACCAAAATATGCCACTATACTTCTACATTTTGGTAATAGTGGCCTCTCTTGGCTTTCAGGGATCCTACTGGAACCCTTGTTACTCCTCTTGTTTGACATTGCAAATCGATAAAGGCTGCAAAAAATAAATCAACTTAGTTGTTGAACAAAAGACTCAAATAGTGACGACTCAAAGACTGTGAATAGTGACAATAGACTACTTAGACTACATATAATAACAATAATGTGATTCATTATCCAAAAAATGGTACTACTGCTATGGTACTACAATCTACAGTACTACCTAATATAATTTGCAAACCTATAGGCTATCTTAGCATGTGAGATGTCTAGTCACCAGTGGACACTAGATAGTAAAACTAAAAAATAACCAGTACCACTATACCAGTATGGTAGTACCACTGTTGAGATAAAAAAAATAAAAAATCACTTGCCTTTTACGAAAATCAGGGTCCATGAGTCAATGGGCAATGCACTTAGCACTCTGAAACTTCAGTGGCAATAAGAAATGTCAGTCTCTAGACCAGAAAAGAGTGAATTGTGTAGAATAGTAATATCTTATAGTCCATCTAAGTTGGTGAATTATGTGGGATTAACAAGTGGGAATGTCAAACATAGGTGAAGCATACCTTCCTATGCAATCCCATAGTAGGAAACAATTGGCTAAACAGGGTTGGTGGTTGACACATGTCAGGAAAATGGTAGGCGATGCCCAACCCAAGGAAAAATTATTTGGTTGTAGTAATGGCAAAATAATTTGGGCCAATAAGAAACAAACATGCAAAGGTTGGTGAAATGTTTAAAATAAATGTATCCAAAAAGTATATTGCATTGGTGATTAGACCAATTTTTTTGACCAATCATGTGATAACTAATGGGATACTACCACGAGCGTTGAACCCAAATCTAATAAACATCCAGTGATGTGATTGGCCTACGTTGCATGTGTTATTCACCAAATGATGATCGACCCATGAGACAGCATCACCAAAAGGCGACTATTAGCCACTAAAGTAATCTCTGATCTTCTCCACATTAATCTTTTTCCTCTCCCATTTGATCACCTTCTTACTCTCACTAGTACCCTCCTCTTTTTCAACCATAATTCTCTTAGAATGAGAATCAATACTAGACCCTTTCCTCTTCTCTAAAATTGGAGAAGGCTTAATATCTTTACTTTTACAAAAAAATTCTATAAGTAAGATTAAACCTTCATGAAGCATAGGGTGGGATTTTTTCTTCCTATGAGCATAGAGGCTTTGAAGTAGAGAATATTTTAGATAAAACAGAAAGGAAATCCTATCTTTGTGCCTAAAATTATTTAGGAATTAGAATATTTCTCTTTCTTTTTTATTTTCAAGGAATTTTTACTATTTTTACTATATCTAAATGCAACTAATCCTATACTTGAGTTTTACAACTTAATGCAACCAAAAAGAAAGAGTTATCATGCAACCTCGAAAAAACTCAACAAAGGCACCCACAAGAGGCATTGTTGGTGTGCTCAATAGTGAGGGATGTGGATGTGCTCTCCCAAACACAACTATTAAATGAATCCCAAAATGATTTGAAATGGAATGCAAGATGTATGAAGCTAACTAGATGTGAAGAGAATGATTCAAACAATGATTATGGATACAACCATTCTCAAAGCATTCAAGAATGTTGAATATGGATGCAAGAAAATAAACTAAGTTATCAATGCAAGAAATGAAATCTAAAAACTACCAAAGAGTTATCAACAATCCATGAAATCACTAGGATCTCAAGAACTATACTAGCATGATAATAATACAAATGAGGGAGATGAAGAATGCTTGAGACAAGGGCTCTATCTACAGGTTTTAGAGAGGCCTTGAGGAGGTGGCATCTATGTGAAATCCACATACGTGCCACAAGGGAGACACATGGGCTAAGGGGACAAGTCATTCAAAGGTCAACATAAGCCTTTTTGGTGATAGAGATGGCTCAAGGTTTGCTCACACATGTGTGAGCAACCTTGGAGAAAGGAAAGGGGGACAAGTGTGTAAGAGTGTAAAAGGCTTTTTGGATAAATTAATAAAAGGGAGGCTTTCTTAGATTTTGAGTTGCTCACACATGTGTTAGCAAACACTTAGGAGCTAAAGGGTGTTTAGAAAGGTGCTTAGGATAATAAAGTGAGATTAACTAGTGGGTAGGCTTAGAAGGATGAGAGTGATGGGTGGTAGACTAGGTTTTAGGTGGGATTAAGATTAAATCAAATAGGATTTAATTTAATCATAGGAATAGAGAATATAAAGTGGAGGGAAATTAAATAAATTAGAATTTATTTAAAGGGGATTTATGGAGCACTATGCATTAAATAATTTTAACACATTAGGGGGAAGTATTCAAATTAAATTTAAATACATTATGGAGGTGAACCTATTTAATTAAATAAGTAGAAGAATATGACAAATATAATTAATTAATAAATAAATAATTTTACTATCAAGGGAAATATTAATAACTTAATATAGTGTTTTGGGACAATTTTATGTGTTTGCATGTAGAATGTGAAAAGAAATTGAAAATGATGAGCATTGGGATGGGGGAGTACACTTTGGACTCCATTGTAGCAATACCAGTTTCCCCATGATCCTATGGGAATCCTTTTGAGAAAATGAATCCTCTAGCTTCTGCCATGGCTATTTTTGGCACATTTTTTCAATCATCAACCCCTCCAAAAGCTGAAAAAGAGGGCCAAGTTGTTAGAGATTAGATTTATAGAGAAGAGGAGGATAATAATGAGGTCATTTTAACTACACCCATTTCTCCTAGGAGATATGGAAAAGGCTTAAAAATTTGACAAAAATGGGATATTGAGGTCAAGGACCTTTAGATATCAACAAAATTTCTCTTGTGGAACCCCTATACCAAAGGATGGAAAAGTAAGGATACTACAGGCTGAGGATACAATGTTGAAAATTACTTGCCATAGTTTCATAGAGAAGTTCCTACTGATAGTAAGTCCAAAGATGACACTCAACATGCTACTGCTACTTTGACACATGAAGAGGACTTTAATCCTTCTACCTCCCTTCTTTTGGGAGAAGACATGCCATTCTATGATCATACTACTGAAGCTTCCACATCTAAACAATCTAATTTTGATGAATCAAATGTTGAAGATCCTAATACTGAGTGAATTAGAAGAAACATATCTCGGCTTGTGGCTCATGATCAAATTATTGACTCTCAAGAATATGAGTGGGAGTCCCTTTCTTATGCTTCTTGTGAACTAGGTGTGGATGTGATACATACCTATGTTACTCAACCCAACATAGTTGATGAGTCTCATATAGGGTTAGATGAGTTGGATTCACAACTTGCCTTAGTAGACCACACTGTTGTCTCTAGGTATTATCTCAACTTGGACTCCTTTGGAGATTTCTATATAAGTTCAACCTCTCTCATCACTAGAGATGATTCCTCCCGTATCAAAAATCTTGAACCTTCCACCTCACTTTCACTCATGTACCCAAATCTCACAGATTGGTCTAGTCAAAATCAAGGAAAAGAGCTACCATCATTCCAAAATGATTATGAGGTTGCATGTTACCTCAATGTCATTGAACCCATGGTTTCCACCAACAAACCAACAATCAATATGATTGAAATGGACATCCAATACCTTACTCACAAATTAAAGAGAAAAATGAAAAATAAGTGTTCAGATGGAGAAAACCACCTTGTGGTGGTGTCTAAACCAAACAAAAAAGTAAAAACAAAGATGTATTTGAGGGTGAAAACCTCTTTGAGGTGACTAAGGATGAGACATTTGGTATTCTCCCAAGAAACTTCCAAGATAGATCATTGGTTTTGATAAAATCGATGCAACCAATCAATCTTGGTATTGCAGAATCTCCTAAAATCATACATGTGGCTCAATCCTTATCAACAATGCAAAAAGAAAAACTTACTTATTTTTTCCAGGAAAAGAAGATTAATTCTAAATGGACTTATGCTGACATGCTTGGACTTGATAAAGATCTCTTCATGCACCATCTCACTATAGCTCTTGGTGTTAAGCCCGTTAAATAGAAATTGAGAAAGATACATCCACATGTGTCTCTACTTGTGAAAGATGAGTTAGAAAGACTCCTAAGTACCAAGTTCATTAGAGCTATTGATTATGCCAAATGGATCTCAATTATTATCCATATTTTCAAACATGAAAAATTTATTTGTGTATGCAATGATTTTAGGGACTTAAATATAGCATGCCCAAAGGATGATTTTCCATTAGCAAAGATAGACATGATAGTAGACATGACTGTGGGTTATGGAATGTTTTCCCTCATGGATGGATTTTCAAGCTATAATCAGACCAAAATAGCTCCTGAGGATCAAGAGAATTTTTTTTTTACATGTGCATGGGGAACCTTCTGCTAGAATGTCATGCCTTTTGGTCTAAAAAATGAAAGTGCTACATATCAAAGGGATATGACCACAATCTTTCATGATATGATGCACAAAAATATGAAAGATTATATGGATGATACCTTAGCAAAATCCAAACAAATAATTACTCACTTGTCTAACCTAAGCTTGATACTAGATCATATGGAATAATTACAACTTAGGCTTAGTCCAAAGAATTGTGCTTTTGGTGTCACATCTAGAAAACTATTGGGGCACATAATCTCAGCTAAGGGAATAGAGGTTTATTTAGAAAAGGTTCAAGCAATTATGGAGAAGCCACCTCCTAAAAATATTAACCAACTAAGGAGTCTACAAGGATGCCTTTAGTCTATTAGGAGGTTCATTCTCAATTAGTTGATTGGTCACAACCTTTTAACAAAAATCTACACAAAGGATCAACATGCATATGGAATGAAGAATGTGAGAAAAGATTAGTTCTAATTAAAGAATATCTATCAAATCCACCTATTCTCATGCCTCTAATTTTAGGGAAACCATTGATCTTGTATATTTCAGCTATGAAAAATTCCTTAGGAGCTCTGTTAGCACAACTTGATGAAAATGGGAAAGAAATAGCCATATACTACATTAATCACACATTGGTAGCTTATTAGCTTAACTAGAACAATAATGAGAGAGCTTGTCATGTTACAATGTTTGTGTCACAAAAACTTCACCACTACATGCTCACTCATACCACATAGTTAGTCACCAAAATTGATCCTCTAAAGTATCTCCTAAGGCTACACTTACAGGTAGACTGGAAAAATGGATGATGATTCTTTCTGAATTTGACATTTAATATTATGTGGACTATAAGACCATTAAAGGACAAGCTATTGTTGATCAACTAGCTGAATTCCCCATCACAGATAGTGCTCCTATGTAAATTAATTTCCCAGTTGCTTTTGTCATGTACATTACAAAAAAACTTGGAAGATGTTGTTTGACAGATCACATACTCAAAATGGTGATGGTGTTGGGATTCTCTTTGTCACACCTCATGGCTACACAATCCTAAATTCCTACAAACTGTTATTTCTAAGTACAAACAATATAGCTAAATATGAAGCATTGCTTAATGGAATTAAGCTAGCTCTAGAATGGATTATAATAGAACTACACATCTATGGAGATTCTCAACTTGTCATCAACCAAGTGAAAAATAACTACCAAACAAAAGATGACAAGTTAGTGCCTTACAAGAAATTGGTTGATGCCTTAAGGAATTACTTCACATTTGTCACATTTTAACAAATTCCTAGGGCACAAATAAAGTTGTTGATGTTATGGCTACTCTGGCATCTATCCTACAATTGCAAGAACATAAATCTTGTTTTGAGTTCCTGGTGTAAGAATTGCGCCATTCTGCTTATGACTCTCCAAATGATTGAGTAATTTGCATTGCTATTGATCATGATTCCTCTTGCTATTCTACCATTTTCTCCTACTTGTGTGATCAAATCATTCCTAAAAACCCTATGCATAATAAAAAAATGCCAACTTATTTGTAACACCTCTCACTATACCCTCATCTTTGGTGACCTATAGAGGAATGGCTTAGATGGAAAACTCCTTAGGTGTCTGGAGATAGATGAGTTCAAAAAGGCATTAGCTGAAGTCCACGATGAAAATTATGGATCACACTCTAATGGCCTTACACTTGCTCTAAAATTTCTTTGGGAGGGTTACTATTTTCCAACTATGCAAGTTGATGCTATTAGATATGCTAAGTCATGCAAAAAATGTTAGTTACATGGTGACTTGATTCATTCTCCTAGGTGTGAACTCACTCCTTCCATCACATATTGGCCTTTCCAGCAATGGGCCTTTGATCTAGCTAGTAAGATCTATCCTCGTTTATTTGGCAAACATAAGTTCATAATTACAATAACTGAGTATTTTATAAAATGGATCAAACTTGTTTCATTATCTATTGCAACAAGAAAACATTTTGCCTTGTTCATACTGAATTGCATCATTTTCCTCTATGGTATTCCTTCTTCTATAGTTATTGAAAATGAGGGCAAGTTTAAGAATAAGGATCTATGATAATTTTGTAAAAGGTTTAAAATCAAACAACACTATTCCTCAATATACTATCCCCAAGGAAATGGCCAAATTGAGGCCTCGAACAAAAACATTGCTAAAGATTTTACCTAGGAAGGTTCACAACTTAGGAAGGGACTGACACTTATAGATTAATCTAGTGTTATGGGCCTATAGAACCACCATACAGACTCCCACTGGGGCTACACCCTTTTATTTAGTCTATGGTTTCAAAGTTGTCCTCTCACTAGAAGTCGAGATTCCCTCTTTGTGACTCTCTTTACATGGATTAATTACTAATGAAGACCATAGAGATATGAGAATCAATGAGAGTGAAGCTCTTGATGAGTGTCAAAATGTTTCTTTTGACCACATGTGAGCTTATCAGAAGAGGATGTCCACCGGTTATAATAGAAAAAGTCCATCCTCTTGAATTCCAAGTGTGTGAGCTTGTTCTTTGAGAGAACCCTAAGAATCAGCAAAACAAATAGCAGAAGGTTAAGTTTGAACCTATCTAGTTAGGTCCACACATTGTCACTATTGCATTCAGATCTGGTTCTTATTAGCTTTCTACACCTAAGAGAGAAAACCTCCTCAAGCTTATCAACATTGTCCATTTGAAGAAGTTCTACACCTAAGGCTCTTTTGGCTTAGCTATTTTTACATACTTTATGATCTTGAAAAAAATCCCCAAAAAAGTCATATATGATACTAAAAAAAATCCTAAAACTAGAAAATGTCCTGAAACAATGATCATCTTAGTAAAAGCCTAGCAATAGGTGCTTTGATGTATCGCCAAAAAATTAAAAATACAATTTTTTTATAAAAAAATCCTGAAGAAATTGCCAAGTGGTGAAAACCTAGAAATAGGCGCTACATGAGACTCTTGCACCTATGTCTATCACTCCTACTTTGCACTCACTCACTTCATTTTGCCTTGCCTAGCTTGGAATCCAATCTTGTCTAGATCTAGGGGGCACAATTGTTTAGCTTATTAGGGTCTCTTTGTGCATTGGTACTACTTTGGAAAACTTGTCCAATGGTGGTTCTCAACACTTTTTGGATACCTTAGTTACACTCTAGGATGATGTAATATTTCTTACTATTGGATATGAGTCCTAAAGAGATAGTCATGTGACTTACACACACACACACACACACACACACTCAAACATTATACTTACCGAGACTTGATTGAATTCACTTTCTTTTTGTGTTTTCTATGAAAATTTCTTTGTTGAGTGTTCCCTCCCTAATCGTCTCTCAAGGATGTCATGGACTAGAAGACTGGGGGCATGGGGCATGTTTTACTTTTTTTCTTCTTGTAGGGCATGAAACATAAGAGCAGGTGCTAAAACATGCATACAAATCCATCACATGAACACAAAAAGAGACTGTAACGCCCCGCCAAGGGATCCAAAAGAATTAACCTAAAGTTTCACTAAGTTTGCTAAACATTTTTTTTTTTTTTTTTTTTTTTTAAAATAAGAAAGTATGACATACACATCAAACAAATAGTAGCGGAAGCAATAACATGTAATCATCGACAAACATACATTGCAAGTTACATTTCTTAAAGATCCCAAGACGTTGAGTCACATTTAAATTTAATTAATTCTAAGTCTAACAACTATCACATACATAGAAAAGAATAATCAGAAACTCCAATGTCCATAATATACATTTGTTCCGAATGCTCCTTGGCAAATTAATTCGGAATGCTCATTCATCCACTGTACATGTCATAGGGTATGAAAGGCTTAAAAGAATATACATATGTAAAGATCAAGATACAACATCCTCAAATCCATGATACAAAGTACAATAAAAATATATGAAACTATTCACCATACATGATACATCCATACATCCATAATGATAAAACATCTATCATAAAATCTAACCATCCATCATACTAATCCAAGAACATGGTGTAGATAATTGCCAATCACGAAATCTCCAACCACGGTGACCACGGAACGGATCTCAATGGTAAGAGTAAAAGCACTACCACCCGACCGTGTGGAACCTAAATGGTCCACTCCCACCGCGCTGAGGAGATAGTCTCAAGTCCCAAGTAGGATAACAAAACCTATAATCATAAATACTCTCTAAGTCCAGGAAATCCTATAAGTATGCTAACTCAAGGGTTCCTAAAAAGATCGACATCTAAATCCCAGAGGTACCACAAGACACGTAGGAAACCTAATATGCAAGCGGGAAAGTGTCATCGCAAAAGTCATGTAGAAGTTACCCGAGCAATCCCTTAGGAATCCCGGGTCCCTACTGATCCTGCGGCCACTAGTATCCTCTCGTACTGACGAGGCATACTATGGAATGCAAGGTCGTAACCAAGTGTCCTCTCTACCCCATCCTAGTCTGTACTAGCACTCATGGCATGGGAGAGAACATACAATTATCTTGTTAGGTTCATTTTCTCTCATTTAGTGTAAATGTTTTCACTTATTAAAAACGACTTACAATGGGTTTCTCAAGGCGGCCTCTTAGGGCTCCGACCCCCATTGCAAGCCACTTCCCGACTCTACACATAGATAACCTACCCTAGCTCATGAACTCGTAATCAAAGAATCATAATAAAACCATCTCAGTCCTATATGAGCAACTGAAAATATCATAAAAAAGATAATCCACAAAATATATCAGTTCTTCATGAGCAACAGATAACATCAAATAGTAATCATGTAATCACGACAGTTCTCTATCAGCAACTGAAGGCATCAATAATAAGTCACAAAATCCAATGGTTCTCTAATGTAACCAGAAAGTAATACAAGTATAACTGATCGAGACTCAGAAATGGTTATCAAATATAACTGATCGAGACTCAAAAATGGTTAAGTTAGGTATTCTCAATTACATACACCTCAGCTTCACACAAGGAAACTGGAAAGCAATAACAAACAGTAAACACAATCATGTCATAGAGCACTTCATCACATTACCATGGTCAGGTTAAGAAAGATCGAGACCAAATCATCAAGACATCACATTCACAACCCCGAGCCTCTGGTAACAACCTGAACTGGTCAACGCTAAACCAACCCCAAAACATTCAAAGTACAAAGACAACATCAAAGTCTCAGAGATTGGATCTGAAAGTATATTATTTAAGTTAAGGTAAGGTTTGTGTTTTAGTTTAATGTCGAATTCAAGTAACAAAGTTTTCACAACTACCCTTTTTCGAATAACCCATTTCTATAATAACTTTCATTAAATCAATATCCAAATTTATAATTTAGTCAAATAAAATTCATTATTAATTAACTTAATTAAACTAATTTTAATCAAATTAATCAATATTCATTAGATCTAATTACTTATTTTAATCCAACTAATAATTGTTAATTTATTAATATTTAAGAAAAATTATTAATAAATTAAAATTTACAACTATATCTATGCAATTAATATTTATTTATTAAATATTTAAAAAGTTTAATCTATTATAAAAATTGAATATATATTATAATTTTATTATTTAAAATTTTTAAATAAATAAAATTCGTTTTAAATAATTTTAAAAAAAAATTTTAAAAAAATTAAAAAAATCGAATACAAAGTTCACCCACGTTTATAGCCCGTCGGCTTTGGTCGCAGGCCTGCGGTCGCAGGGCCTGCGGCGGCAGGTACTTTGTACCTGTCGTCGCAGTACCTGCGACGTAGGTACTGTCGGCCTGCCGACAGTGGGGGGCGGGTACGGGGTGATTCCCTCCCCCCCCACTATATTATATTAATATATATATATATATATTTTTTATATTTTATTTTATTTTATTTTAATAACAATAAAATAAGTTTTATTTTAACAAAATTAATTTTGTTTAATCTTTTTAATAAAAACAATTTCTTCCAAAGGATAAATATGTAAAATATAAATATATATATTTATATATATATATTTTTTTAATTTTTTTATCTAGAACTTTTCAATTTCATTAAAACAAAACCCTTATCAAATTAGATCTTAATTTCTAAATCAAGAAAACAATGGTTCTAATTAATTCATCCAATCTCCATGGATACAGAAATTATTGACGAATAATTAATAAATTCACAATATTGAAAGCTTAAAACTTTCATCACAGAGAATTCAGATCTACAAACCCCAGACACGAAGAAGGCAGGAAGGGATAATTGCATATTTAATGGATAAAAAAACACAAGACCCTACCTGATCCTGATGCTATTATGCAATCTCCAGGAACTGTATGCGAATTTGCTCCTCTCAATAACCTTCCCCTTCAAGACTTTCTTCGTATCAGCCTTCTGAAATTTTCTTCCAAAAATTCTCGTCCAAATTCGTATGCCCCAAAAATGAACCCCCAAAGTTGTGATAAGCAAATTCTCCTCAATTCGGGGCACTAATTGTGCGTTTACCCGAGAAGACTCTTTGCACAACTCAGTTAACTCCAAATTAACTTTTATTATCTTTTCTAATTCTTTTGCATTCAACTTTCATGCACATTAAGTTGAATGATTAAATAACTTTATTTAAAATTTCACTTGACTTCAATTCTTAATTAATTTATTATTTTAAATCTTATGTGCACTTTTAAGAAATTAAAATAACATTATTAATTTTTATAATTTAATCTTTTAATTTAATTCTTATATTTAACTCATGTTTAGATCATGCGATCTAGAATTCTTAATAAATTAATATCTTTCAACTTTTTAATTTATTTTAGAACTTAATTGATAACATATTTAATTAATTTAAATAACAATAATATTTAGAATTTATTTAAAAATGAACTTCAAATATATTATTATTAAATTAAATAAATATTATCCTGTTCTAAATATATCTTAAACTTTAATCTCCAACATTAATTCTTTTATTTAATTAATTAATTAATTAATTAAATATAAAGATATCATAATAATTTCTTATTAAACTAAATCATTAATTAGTCTTTTTAATTAGACTTAATTAATAGAAAATACACCAAGGACTCATAAAGCAACATACGAAAACCCATCATAGAAAAATACATACCAAATCAAACAAAAGGGTTATAATCACAAAATTACATCATTTGATGCATTCGGAGGGTACTTAACTCAGATACTTGTCCTAATTATCAATTAGGACAATTGGCTAAAGGGTTTAGGATTTGGACTTAAGAGTTTATCTCCCCTCTCTTACCATTGAGACAGTGCGATAGGGTACGCTCATCCTGACAATTCAGGGAAGTCGATACCCGGTACCTGCAACCTGCATAAACTCCACGCATGTACAAACACAATATTCTAAGCTAAACAGGCAATGGCAGGAAGTGGTGCATCGTGTAGATCCCGACTAGCAGGTGACTACGACTCCCTTCCTTAACCATATCAGAAACACCATACATAAATAAAACAGCACGCACACCATACACATGCAGTATGGGGTAAGTATCCATAAGAAACACATGGAATAATGAACCATCTAACTAATCATCATCGATAACTGAAACCATTGAATAATCATCATACATGCATGAAATATAGAGTACCAAGTAATCTCATCATATAATAAACTGAGTGTAAACATCATCTGATAATCTCTAAAATAATAATACTACTCATCAAACATAAATTGGCCTAAAAGAGTTTGGCAATCATATCATAAATGTAGCTCGAAAAATGTAAACTAGGGGCAGGCACTATAGAGACAAGTACATAATACAATAGATTGAATCTAGTATCGCATATATGTCATAATGAATCAAGTACATATACAATGTGAGATCCAAAATTTGGATAATTATCTCAAAAATATACATCAACATGCCATAAGGGCATTCAAAATCTAGATCTAACCCTGGACCTATGATTGGATGCCTCCCTCATGTATGGGAGGAGGTTGTGGTGGTGGCACTTGAGTCCTATCTAGTAGTTATACCATCCCTTCTAATCTCATGGCTCTCTCTAAATAGTCTGGTAATCCCTATCCCAGAGACACTACACCTCTATATGGTACATAGTAGTAGGTTGCTCATGCTCCATGATGCTCAGACTCTTATTTGACTATGTCCTTCTCCCATCTTGTCTCCTCACTCCATGCCCGCTCATGTGTCAACTACTAATCATGGACCACTATGGTGATCCATTCCTGCTAAATCTTCCCCTCCAAATAATCTCTTGGATCATCCCCTCCTCTAACTAAGGTAGGTGGTGCCTTCGTCTCATACTACCTTGGTCAATGCCTCTCCACACAAGTTCGTCATACTAGTCTTGCTGGTCTCTCCTCCTCCTCTTCCACCTCCTCCATCTATGCTCGGCTCCATGATTAAGTCATTTTACCTAATGCACCTAAAGAGTTGGCACCCCTCTCGCTCCTCTGCGCTACCTCCTAACTAGAACCTTGGGGCAATGCATTTGGCACTATGAAACTCAAGAATGGATATCTTTGTATCTCCCATGCATAGGCTGGATCTACCCCTACATTTGGCACACTTGGGAGATAGTTCGATTACTCCTACTATAGTGTTGTTGTCTCCTCCATAGTTACCTTGTAATTCAACATAGGGATCCATCCAAGGTTCTTCTCATCCTTAAACCTAGTATATAGTCTCAATAGATACCATCTATCACTACCCAAGTTGTCTCCATACTCGTGTGATGAAAAAGCTCTCCACTATCTTAGAATGTTAGCCTAATAGTGGCCCATTGCAAAACATGTACCCCAGCTCATTAACAACATCTTGCCATTCCTCGCATAATTTGTATGACCTCAACTCAAAACCTAAGAGGTCATCAAAACGTCATCAGTAATATGTCACATCCTGCCATAAGGCTAAGGGATGAATCTTGAATACCTAAATATGTGTGATACCTACACTCTCTAGGTTCTACCCTTAGAAAAATTACCCTATTGTGATCCCAGACCCATATCTCTATTAGCACTGCACTACATACCCATGTTCGGCCCTCCTGGTAGGTGATCTCATGGAGCTCATGATACATATCTTCCAAGATTGTCAACCTCCATGTCATCCACCTTGAGTGTCCCACCATGTCCATCACTAGTTGTCCCCAAACTAATGGGGGAGCCCTTCTGGCTCCTATCTATGAGAAAGGCTTGTGCAACTAAGGAGCATACTATGTAGGCTACAAGATGTTGATCCCTATACTCATCTATCAATGTCTCCCAACTTAAATGATGGTCTAAGATAGTGACATCATCAAATAATGCTTGACCTACAACTATCCCCTCTGTCAAGGTCTAGTCATAATATACCTGTAACACATGAAAACTCATGTTAGCACTTATGATAATACCCAAAACAATGCAAAATGAAACATCAAAACATAATCATCACACTCACTTGGTCTTTGTGGAAAGGTAATTGAAATATCTAATACACATCCTCTAGTGTGATAGTTACCTCTCCAATAAGTAGATGGAAGGTGTTATGCTTGCTATGTCATCTTTTTGTGAGTACTGACAAGAGGTTATGGTTTTCCTAGATATGAGGCATCTGAAGCAACCACCCAAACCCCATGGTTGCCAATGGTCTCCTCTGCTCATTACTCAAATATCGCACTAACAACTACCCCACCACCTTGGGGGACCTAATAAGAAAGTTGGGAACACTATCTACCTAAACAAAACCAAGTAAAAGTATGTCAATACCTATCTGAATATATCACAACAAGATCATAAATTCTCATACTCTACTATACAAGTGCAAAACTGAACTACATGATCAAATACATCAAAAAATGCTCCAAAATACATTATGTGATACTTTTTACTAAAAATAGGTGATCTCTTGTGTTTTTTTTTATTGTGTGATACTTTCTCTAGTACCCATGCGATACTCCACACCATGCCATGTGACATATGGGTACCCCTCGCACAATATAAGTTTCTATAGTCATGTGATACTTTATTGTATCACATGATAGTTTTTACAACTATCATGTAATACTTATAAAGTATCACATAATATTTCACCTAAAACCTATATAATCCTTTATAAATGGCTAAAAGATTCAATAAAATGATCTAAAAAGTGTGAAAAAAGAGTGAAAACTTACTAGGGCACCATAGTCGGCAGGTCATTTATGTAACCAGTTGCACTCGAACTGATGTCTGTGTGTCAGAATGCCTACCTAAGCCATCACTATCTCTCTCAAAATACTCATAAGCTCTCAATTTTGCAAAATACAAGTGAATTGAAAATGACACTTGGACCCCTTATATAGTCTTCCAACCCAATTTTGACCTAAATTTTGAAGTCCTTGAAATTATGCAAAAATTGCACCCCTGGCTAATTTTGACATCCTAGATCCATTTTTGAGATCAAAATCAAAATCTAAGTTCATCTTGATGGTTAAAAGTGTGTTTTAAAACTTCTTCCTCTTTCTATGTAGTTGGTTGACCTTTTGAGGCCCAATCTTTGAATCTTGCTAAGGCACCATCATTTCTTCATTCTGTCATCACTCTCCCATACCACTTGCTTACTTTGATTCATTTCATATCATTCTTCTACTTGATTTGACCTAATTTTAATATGTCATATTTCTTGGTCAACTTTAGTCAAATTGGTTGACCATCATTTCTTCATTCCTTCATCATTTCTACTCTCTCCCATATTCATTTCATATCATTCTTCCACTTGACTTGACCTAATTTTAATACATAATATTTCATGGTCAACTTTAGTCAAATTGGGGAATTTTATGTCTTCTTTGTGATCACTCTTGGATTTTAATAACTTATCAGGTCATCATGGACCTTTCTTTATCTTGATTTTTTCATTTATATCTTTCTCATTTGTGCATCTCCTCTACCTCATTTTGATTTCAATCCCGAGGGGGTAGGAATATTCTATCATCACTGTAGATTACTTGCTTGTTGTGGCTATCTATTTCTTAGGAGTATATGCTTGACCTGTCCATTTTCTCTCAATCTATCTTATTTTCTTAATGTTAGTGCTCTTCTTGAGTTTTGATATTATCTCTAACCTAGTGTTCAAACTATCGCCACTAGGCTATACATTTAGGATTTGCTATCTCACTTTGCATTTCATTCTTTAGAATTAGATCTCTCTATCTATTGCTTCCTACTTAGCTTCTTCATCCTTTGATGTAATGTGTTCCCAAATTGATCACACACTGGTCAAAGAGGGTAAAATATGATCACCCAAAAATGGTGATCAAGACTATTAGCCCCCTTCTTAGCATTTTGGCTAAATTATTTAATTGATTTTCGTTGGCCAAATCTGTAAAAAATAAATTATTTGATTTTATCCTATAGTTTTACCACTATATCCTAAGCTCATATTTAATTAAAAGGAACATGCCCCCTTTAATTAAATAAAACACCCCTTTCACCCCTTTATTCTTAGTTGCACACATAAAGCATTTCCCCAATTTGAAAATAAAATAAAAGACTTTTTGTCTCACATGGAGATGTAAAATTCAATTCTTTCTTATTGGTGGAAATTATTTTGTACATGGATCATGCTAAAAAATCAACCCCCGCCCTTGATCATATGCCTCTAGATTTTGATCTCTATTGTCTAGACATTAGCATTCTCGCTCTTGTCTTAGAATCTCAAATTTCATGGTGTTGAAAATAGATTGATACAAGTATGAGATTGTGTTTCAATCATTGTTTTGTCATTGATGTCAAACTTGCTACTTGTTGGTAAGACAATTGTTTAAGTTGATTTGAGTACTATCATTTGTTTGATTTATGAAGAGGATTTGATCAAATGAGATAACAAAATCACCTAGAGAAAAAGTTGAGTTATGGTATATAAAAGGAGTACAAAGATCAGTTAAGATAGTGATGATATAGTGCATTGATTATCTACTTAAGGTTGCAAAGGTTGGATACACTAATAGAGTCTAAAAGAACAAGTAAGAAGAATTGAGTCTACCAAGCTTGACTGAGTGGACAGTAGGTGCCAAGCAAAGTTAGTGAAAGCTGAGTAGAAAATCAATTGGAGCTGAGAAAAGTCAAAATTTTAGTGTATGCCAAGTTTTTTTAATGTCAAGCACTAGTAAACTTTAGTGTTGTCGAGTTATCTAGTTAAAGATGAGTGTAAGAACAATAGGGAAGCCAAGTGACAACATATTGATGTCAAGTGCTAGTATTCATATTAAATCATGGATTTGATGAATCTGAGCTGACTATTTTGTTTTCTTGAATTTTGTGAAGTGTGTGGAAGATGACTATGATGACTTGGAGGCACAAAATTCATGGTAAACCATTTTTAGGCAAATTCAAAAAGGATTTAAGGAGAAGTATCTAGAAGGGACTAAAATGAAAAGATGGGTAGATTCATTGAATCCTACCTAACCCTAAAATGGATGATAGAGGATGAACGACCAAATATCTTAATTTTTTATTTATAGAGATGGATGGCCAAGAGCAAGGTTGATCAACATTGGAGAATATAAGTTAGACAAGAGGTCTAAGGTATTGCTTCATTTAGAGACTAAATAGAAGATATTTCTATTGGAATGCAAAGCAATAAGGCTTGAGGGTATCAATACTTGAAGGATGAACAAGCTATCAGAGATGAAGTGTGTAAAAGCCAATCAGAATGGAGGACTGAAACAATGATCTATAATCTATAAGTGAGTTGTAAGTTGTTATCAGATCAAGCCTTACTATTAATTTCTAATTATTGTATCAGTCTAGTGTAAATCCTTTGGATTGAGGTTGACCTAACAGTCATTTGTAAATATTTTAACTGGGTGACATTCCAAGTGAATGATCTAAAGTCCTCTAATAAGACTCACTCCTAATAGGGTGATTGAAATCCTCAAACCAAATCACATTTAACAATGTGTATTGTAACCTTTAACAGGGTTGGTCTTTCACATGGCATCACTTTAGAAGAGTGAGAATGAGTAGCATGTTATTGGTGGTTTTTCCCAAATTGGGCTTCCACATTAAATCATTGTGTCAAATGTGTTATCAAATTTTTTATATTTCATGCTTACATTTCTATAAATTGGTTTGACATTAACCTACAAGTTTAAGTGATTGTATGGATGCATGCATGATGAATATGTTTATGGATATGGATTCACTAAGCTGTGAAAAGTTTTATTTGTATATCTGGATGTTGGATAATTGATTCACCCCCCCTCTTAGTTATTCTAAAGAATTCTATCAATTGGTATAAGAGACATCTGCTTAAGAGGACTAGTTTGAAGGTATTAGAAGCAAAAGATCAAGATGTCAAAAAGACAGGTACCCAAGCTTAATAGAGATAACTTTCCTATATGGAAAATTCTGATGAAGCTACACCTAGGAGGTCTTAGATACCATGCACAATCTACCATCGCTACTGAGCATGTTGATCTTGCTAGAGCCCTAACTGCTAAAGTTTTGAAAAAGAAGAAAGAATAGAATTAGGCAATGTTGGAGATTGCCTTTGCCCTAAGTTATGTCGAGTTTGATGACATCAAGGGTTGTGACAGTGCAAAGAAGATGCAGGATTCTCTTCATACCATCTATGGAGGTGATGCAAATGTTTTGAGAGCCAAATCTGAAAGTCTTATAAGTAAGTTTGATGATATGAGAATGCAAGAAGGTGAGAATGTTGCTCAATATTGCTCTAGGATAAAAGATGTTGTTAATTCTATAAGAGGATTTACTAGTAAGATAGATGATGAGACTGTATTAAGAAAAGTTTTGAGAACACTGTTACCTATCTATGTTGTTAGAGTTTCTATAATATAAGAACTAAGATGTATACCGAGTTCTAATCTAACTCTTGAAGGTCTGGTAGGTAGACTCACTACTTTTGAGCTATCTAATTTTGATAACTTCAAATCTGACAATGTTGAATCTACTTTCAAAGCTAAGTTGTCATTGAAGGAACCTAATGAGAAGAAGAAGAAAAAGGAAAAATATGTTTCCAATGACAATGATATAGATGAGGAGGATGTAGAATAACTTGAAGCACTACTAGCAAGGAGATTTCACATAGGTAAAGAAAAATTCAAAGGTAAGTTTCCTATCATGTGTTTTAATTACAATGAGGTTGGTTATATTATTGTTAAATGTCCAGAGAAGAAGAACTATAGAGGTGGAGACAAATACAAGAGTAGAAGAGATGAAGACAACAAAGATTACAAAGACAAAGGCAAGAAGTCTTGTTACATTGTAGAAGAGGAAACCAAAGATGGATCTGACGATCATGATGATGAAGTGGTGTATGTTGCAGTGAAGGATGATTTTGATGAGAATGAGGCAATTGCACTAGTTCCTTATGTGAACAAGAATGACAAATGAATCGTTGATAGTGGGTGTTCACATCACATGAATGGAGATAAAAGTAAGTTCATTACGTCGAATTATTATGATGGAAATAGTGTTAGGTTTAGTAATGATGCAACCTATCTGATAAAAGGAAATGGTTCTATCAAACTCACACAAAAGATTTTATGTGACAATGCTTATAATGTTGAGGGACTTAACTATAATTTGTTGTGTGTGTTACAACTAAATAGTTTAGGTTGTAAGGTTGAGTTTGAGAACAAGATTTCTAAGATATATGATATTGATGGAAAACTAATGGGAAAAGGTGATCAAACTAGAGGTAATCTATTCTATCTTAATATGGATGATGCTACTTGTCTAGTTGTAGAATTTTATAATGTGTGGTTATGGAACAAGAGGTTATGTCATGTTAATTTTGATAACTTGGTTAGTATCAGTAACATGAGAAGAGTTAAAGATTTTCCTAAGTTAAAGAAACCTAACAATATAATTTGCAAATAATGTCAGTTAGGCAAAATGATGAAGTCTAGTTTTAAGAGTAAGACTCATACCGCTAAAGGAATTTTGGATATTACTAACTTGTGTGGACCAACTGATGTGCAAAACTACAAAGGTGATAAGTAAATTATGTTATTTGTCAATGATTATTCTAGGATGATGATAATTATGTTTTTGAAATAGAAATTTGATGCTTTCCAAATGTTCAAGTGGTACTTAGCATGAATTAAGAAGGAAACAGGTAAAAGTCTAATGTTTGAGATCTAACAGAGGAGGAGAATTTAGATAAAATGAGTTTGAGATGTTTTGTAATGATAGAGAAATCAAAAGATAGACATCTACTCTTAAAACCCCTCCACAAAATGGAATTGCTAAAAGGAGGAACATATTTGCAATGGACTCTACTAGAGCACTCATGATGGAGAAAAATGTTGCTTTGAAATACTAGAGAGAGGCTATAAGTATAATTTTACATACCTTGAATCATGTGCAAGTCAAGAAAGGTACTCATTCAACACCTTTTGAACTATGGTATGGATACTCACCCAATGTAAAATATTCTAAGGTATTTGGAAGCAAGTGTTATATTCTCAAAGATTTTAGGAATGGAAAATTAGATGCAAAAAGTGGAGAAGGTATATTCCTTGGCTATTCCACAATAATTAAAGCTTATAAGTGTTTAAAGACCAACACTAACAAAGTTGTAGAAAGTGCAAATATTAAATTTGATGAATATATAGAAGTACATAAGGCTGAACCTATAAAGGAATGAGAGGAATATAAATCATTTGTATAATTTTATGAAGGTATGCCTACTGATGAATATGTTGTAAATCAAGTTGCAAATCAACAACAAGTTTTAGTGATTGTTGAGTCACACACTATGAATGTTGAGTTGCATTCAGGAACTGAGCTATAATCAGGTGTCAAGTTATAGAATGAAGTTCAGGCACATCTGGATTCAAAGATTAGTGTACATGAAAGAGATGTTGAATTACCTAATAAAGAAGTACATAGTGATTGAGGAAAATAGAGCAGAACCAAGATTGTCAAAGTATGTCAAAAGACATCACCCTACTGCACAAATTATTGGAGATAAAAGATGCAAAACTAATGACAAGGAATAGGTTGAGAAATGATACATGTTTTCTTAGCATACATGAACCTAACTTAGTAAAAGATTCCTTAGAAGATGTGGGTTGGAGTAATGCCATGAAAGAAGAGATTGAACATATCGAAAAAAATAAGACATAGACTTTAGTTCCTAGACTAGAAGATAAAAATGTGATTGGCACCAAGTGGGTATACAAAAAAAAGTTAGATGGAAATGGTGAAGTAAGGAATAAGGAAAGATTAGTTTTCAAGGGGTATGTACAAGAAGAAGGGGTAGACTATGGAGAAACATTTGCTCTTGTTGCAAGTTTGGAAGGAGTAAGAACTCTGCTTGCTTACTCTACATATAAAGGTTTCAAAGATTATCAAATGTGTGTTCAATCTACATTTTTGAATGGCATATTGGAAGAAGAGGTTTATATAGAATAGCCAAAAGTATTTTTTGATGCTAACAACAAACACATGGTATGTAGACTACACAAAACTTTATATGGTTTGAAGCAAGCACCAAGAGCATGGTATGAAAGGCTTCACAATTATCTTGTGAAAATTGGATTTGAGAGGATTGATGATAATAGAAATCTATACTTGAAGATAGAGAAAGGAAAAGGTATTTTACTATCTAAATTTTTTGTTGATGATATCATATTTGGAGGTCAAGATACTTTATGTAAAGCTTTTGCAAATGAAATGATCAAGAAAGAATTTGATATGCCTATGTTTGGAGAGATCAAGTTCTTTGTGGGTTTGCTTGTACATCAAATGGAATATGGTATATACATCACTCAGGAAACATATGTAAAGGAGATACTAAATTTTTTTGGATTGGAAGATTCCAAGCTAGTAAGCACATCTATGGTGAGAGGACATAAATTGTCAAAGAATAATGATTCAGCTTAGGCGAATCAAACATTATACATGTTTATGACTAGAAAATTGCAATATGTAGTATATAGTAGACTTGATATTGCATTATTTGTTGGGATAGTTGCAAAATTCTCTGCCAATCCTAGGGAGAATCATTTGATGGTTGTTAAGAGAATAATGAGATATCTGAAAGGTACAAAAGGCTATGGTCTATACTACAAGAAAAATGAAAAATTCAAGTTGAGGGCCTACACTTATGTTGATTAGGCTGGAAATATTGATGACAGAAAGTGCACTAGTGGAGGATCATTTTTCTTAAGAAAAAAGTTGGTTACATGGACTAGTAAGAAACAAAACTGCATATCTCAATCTACTGTTGAAGTTGAATATCTTGTTGCTACAGTAAATTGTACAAACATTTAATGGATCAAACAACTACTCAAAGGTATGAAGGAGGAAATCACTAAACCTATGATACTTTATTGTTATAATACAAGTGTTATAAATATATCAAAGAACCCTATGATGCATACAAAGACTAAGCACATTGCAATCAAGTATCATTACTTGAGAGAGTTAGTTCAAGATAAAGAGGTGAAGATGGAATATGTGAATACAAAAGTACAAATAGCTAATATCTTCACAAAAGCATTACCTAAGGATTCTCATGAGTATCTAAGAGTTAAACTAGGGGTGATACCCCTATTAAAGGCTATTTAAGAAGCATGAGAAGTGCCCTACATCAACTAAGATAATTGACATATGTTACACATTGATGTAGTGGATCTTACTTTAGGTGATGCCTAAAGTAAACAAAGAGTTGGAGTTGTAGATTAGTCACAAGCTAGGTGATAGAGGGAGAAACTAAAAATGTTCATATCTACATGATGAGATGACAAGTCTTTGGCATTGTTGTCAAAGAGGGATATATTATACAGAAAGGGAGAAATATAGAAAAGAAGAAATATGGAATATCTACTTAGAGGGAGATAGTGTACGTTATGGTTAAAATACACACATCTACCTAGAAAGAGGGAGATAGTGCTAAGGGAGATATAAGGATAGAGACAAATACCTAAAAATGAAGTGATCAAGAGGGAATCATAAGGATGAGTTAACTATCTGTTGATCAAAATAGAATTTTGTAACCTATACAGAAGATGAAAGTTGCTAATAGAGGGAGAGATTTCAATACAAGGAATTGTTTTCTTTTTGGTATTATTGTTGGTTGTACTAATTGCACTAGTTTTCCATCAATGCCAGAGAGAGATTATTGAAAACAGATTGATACAAGTATGAGAATATGTTTTAATCATTTTTTTATCACTGACGCCAAACCTGCTACTTGCTGGTAAGGCAATTGTTTAAGTTGATTTGAGTACTATCATTTGTTTGATTAGTGAAGAGTATTTGATCAAATGAGATAACAAAAGCACCTAGAGAAAAGGTTGAGTTATGGTATATAAAAGGAGTACAAAGATTAGTTAAGACAATGGTGATATTGTGCATTGATTATCTACTTAAGGTTGCAAAGGTTGGATATACTAACAAAGTCTAGAAGAACAAGTAAGAAGAATAGAGTCTACCATGCTTGACTGAGTGGACAGTAGGTGTCAAGAAAAGTTAGTACAAGCCTAGCAAACAATCATTTGGAACCAAGCAAAGTCAAAATTTTAGTGTATGTTGAGTGATACAGTGTAAGCCGAGTAAAGTTTAGTTGATGTCGAGCACTAGTAAACTTTAGTGTTGTTCGAGTTATCTAGTTGAAGACAAGTGGAAGAAAAATATGGAAATTGAGTGATAGCATATTGATATTGAGTGTCAGTATTCATATTAAATTGTGGATTTGAAAAATTTGAGCCAACTTTTTTTTTCTTGAATTCTATGAAGCATGTGGAGTATAACTATGATGATTTGGTGGCACAGAATTCATGGTAACCGATTTTGAGGTAAATTCAAAAAAGATGGAGAAGAAGTATCTAGAAGGGACTAAAATGAAAATATAGGTAAATTCATTAAATCTCACCTAACGCTAAAATCAATGATAGAGGATGAATGACAAAATATCTTAATTTTCTATTTATAGAGATGGTTGGTCAGAAGCAAGGTTGATCAATGTTGGAGAACCTAAGTTAGACAAAAGGTCTAAGGTATTGCTTCATTTAGAGTCTGAATAGAAGAGACTGCTATTGGAAAGCAAAGAAGGAAGGCTTATGGGTATGAATGCTTGCAGGGTGAACAAGCTATCAAAGATGAAGTGTGTGAAAGACAAGAAAAATGGAGGACTGAAATAGAGATCTGTAATCTGCAAGTGAGTTGCAAGTTTTTATTAGATCAAGCCTTACTATTACTTTCTAATCATTGTACCAGTCTAGGGTAAATCCTTTGGATTAAGGTTGACCTAACATTTGTTTGTAAATCCTTTAACTGGGTGACATTCCAAGTGAATGATCTAAAGTCCTCTAACAAGGCTCACTCCTAATAGGGTGCTTAAAATCCTCTATCCAGGTCACATTTAACAGTGTGTATTGTAACCTTAACATGGTTGGTCTTTCACATGGATTCAAAAGAGTGAGAATGAGTAGCATGTTACTAGTGGATTTTTTCAAATTAGGTTTCCATGTTAAATCTAGCCATTACTATGGACCCCACACATAACAGCAAACAAGCCAATGGACAGTTACTATTACAAGCAACTAATAACTACCAATGGTGGACAAGCATAGGGATATAGGGGGGAAAGGTAAGGTTGATCAATCAATCTGTATGTGTAGGTCATAGGGATCAAAATGGGTGAGGAACCATTTGGTTAGGCAATGGCTCGTACATTGTGTCAAATGTGTTATTGAATTTGTTATGTTTCATGCTTACATTTCTGCAAAGTTGATTTGATAGTAACCTACAAGTTTAAGTGATTAAATGATATAATAGATGCATACATGGTGAATATGTTTTATAGATATGGGTTCACTAAGCTGTGAAAAGTTTTATTTGTACATTTGGACCTTGGATAATTGATTCACCCCCCCTCTTCATCATTCTAAAAAATTCCAACACATGGTTTATTTGCAAGGGGCTGCATTATTTAGGCTTAGCTGAGAGCCATATCATTATTCATTGTTTCCCTTTACACTTCGTGACTAGGGATTTCTATTCCGACATCCAAGATTTCTAATCTATGGGATACCTTTGATAGAATGGTCTAGAGAAGTGGACAATCTGAGTGTACAATTTTCATATATGTCAAAGAGCTAAGGGCACGTAATCTAATGTAGGGTTGTACCAACCTCTCACTATTCCTAATGGGCCTTGGGAGATCATCAATATAGCTTCTTTATTGGGAACTCTCAAGACTTCAAGGGGATTTGATAACTTTTATTTCATCGTTGATAAATTAAGTAAGATGATACACTTTGTGCCATGTAAATTCACCAATGATGCATCCTACATTGCAGGCTTATTCTTCAAATAGGTTGTTAGGATACATGGACTTCTTCTCAACATAATCATATATAGACACTCCAAATTTGTGGGCTACTTTTGGTATGGAAGAAGCTAGAAACTCAATTGATGGATGAACTAAGCATGTGCTAGGGGGAAAATTCATCTACTACCCTATGCACAAATGAAGGGTGACAGCCAAGATTCACCTCCTAATGTAGACCCAATTAACATAAGAGGGAGTGTCAGTTCTTATCCTAATGCAAAAGGCTAAATTGCTTGGACATTCTTCTTGCTCACATCCACAAAGAGAGGGACTTATGAAGATAGATATTCCATGTAAAACTAAAATGTAGAAAAATGAAAATGTAAATAGAGAAGGAAGGATGATGTACCTTGTAGTTCACAAACATATAAACAAGTTATCAAATGATATCCAAAACTGCTAAAGTTTGAGATCTAGACCTAAAATTGTGAGGTCTACAAAACCCAAAAATCATTTGGTTATCTGGCAGAGTCAACTTTTGATGGCAAGGTTGAATTTAGGTAGCAGGGTTAACTTAGTTAGGTTGAAGTTTGGTCCTAGTCAATAGTGTTTGGTCACAAAATAATTTCCAAATCTTTGAAGTTCTATGAAAAGGATATTTAAATCTACACTCTATTTTTCTTTCCAATATCTACGGGGGTTGCCTTGGTCAAACCCAATTTAGGAATTAACCTTGAAATGAGATAGAAATGGAAATGCTAGAAAGTACTAGAAGTAGATCTAACATGAAGTAAAATGAATCTATGAATATGCTCTTGAATTTAGAATGTAATCAAGTATGTAGATGTAGTAACCTTGAATAAATTTCAAAAACTATAAGAAAATAAATCAAAGTAAATCAAAACCTTCATGAATGAATGTGCTTGGAAATTTCCTTATGAATGAATGTGGATTTTGGAGAGATGAATGTAGAAGATAAAACAAAGGATCTTGAATGATGAAGGGAGATATTGAATATTGAAAATGATAAGATAGATCTTGTATAAAATCCTTTAATTACTCGAATGTTTGGATCCTTGAACTTTAATGAAGAGTTTTTTTAATGCCTTGAATGCTTGAAGAATGCTCGAGTTCTTGAGAGCTTGTGAATGCATGATGTAAAATTGGGCAAATGGATGGGTTTATAAAGGGATCAAAATAACATTTCTCCTATTCATCAACCAAGCATCAAATTTAACACCTTGGATCAACCCTCAAATAGGGCCAAGAAGGGGACCTAAATGAAACCCAAGCAAAGTCAAACTTAAGCCATGATTAATGGTGCAAGAGTACCCAAGGATTGCTTGATCAATCCAAGTTTTGGTTTGTGTGTGCCTTTAGGGGGAAAAAAAAAAATTCCATAAGTTCATGTGGACCATGGTAGAAGTAAAATAGGGTATGAATTGAAGAGACCTGGGACATTTGCAAGTGCAATTAGGGGTCAGTAAGATGTGAAAAGCTTGATTTGCATAAATATGATGATGACATTATCATGAGGTTAGTATGGTCGAGGATGGGTTAGGATTTATTTTTAACCTTATTTTAGGTTCTTTTTTAAGCTTGGGAAGTATTGGAGGTCATTTGACTAAGTTGGAAAAAAGTTGTCGAAAAGATGTAAAAGTTGCATTGTACAACTTTGCAACTTTGAAAAGTTGCTTGAGCAACATTGTCAAGAAAGTTGCAACTTGATGGAAAAGAGACATAAGGAGAAAATAACCACCCTATAAAATGAATTCCCTAACCATGATCTAGGGTTGGACACCCATTGTATGGACATAAGTTCCAAGCATTAGAGTTTTGAAGTGGTTTCTAAGCATATTTTGAGCATTTTCATGGCAATAGTTATTTAAGGGATTGAATTTGTTATTGCAACACCCGATGTGGTTATCTTGGATTTTTTAATAATTTTTTGTGGCATTTCATATATATTTTGTGTGCATTTACTTTTCTTTTGTAAAAAAAATTGTTCTTGAACTATTGTTGGTTTTGTCTAGGTAGTTGGCAAAGATGGAGCTCTAACTCACTCAATCTGTATGCCCTCTTGGGAATAGTGATTAAACTCCATGTACCTTCAATGTATAGAAAATTGGGCCCTCAAATTTAGAGAATCCATTTTTAAAGTCTTGTCCTAGGTGAGCCTATGGTGAGTCTGGCTAGGGAAGACTAAGAAGAAATCAACATAACTTGCAAAGGTGGATAGATAGAGCCATGATTCCACTTGGAGAATGAAGATAGAAGTATTACCAAGGTGTAGTGAAAATTTTATGGTCATACCAATCCATTTAATAATTTTACACTCTCTAACTTGTAGAACAACCAATTAGAGCCCTAAAACCCCTAAATTCACTCAAATTGGGTTAGGGTACTGTACGAAAAGTGGTGACCCCAAGACCCCAAAAATACTTGAGAGGTTGACACATGATACAAGAATCCTAAGAAAAAATTTATGGTTATTTTGGAAGGATTGGGAGAAAATTCCTATTTTCTCACTATAGGAGACTTATTTTGAGCTAATAGTCGTTTAGGCCTATTTGTGAAGAAATGAAGAGATCTTATGAGAAGATGAATCTGATAGGACTTCTAACAAACCTAATTTTTTGATTTGAAGTGTTTGACAATAGTTTCACACCTTTGTAGGGCTTAACTCAAGAGTTGGAGGTTAAGAGCCTTTATGATGCTTTAAGGGCTATGGTGAGTGAAGTAAGAATGCATAGTGTTTTTGACTTGATTGATGAATATTTATTGTTAGTTGGGTTGGATAGAGAGACCATGGGATCCTTATAAAATTAAGGTTCTATAGATGTCAAGTCATGTGGGAAAGACACCCTTAGAGTCTCGCATGAAGACTCAGAGTATGAATCAATGATTGATTCATCCAACCTCCCTATTAGATTAGTCTCATAGCCTCAAAAGATTAGGCTTGTGGATAAATGTTTCAGATTGAGCAATCAATAGGAGAAACTAAAATGGTGACAAATGAAAAGTTAATAAAGATGGTGACTGAGTAAGAGGAAGAAAATAGCTTGCTCAAAGACAGATTAACCCAACTAGAAGAAAAGTTGGATCAAGTGGAAGAAACCATTGAGGAAGTCAAAGGCAATGTTGAAGGGAAAAAGAAAGAGCTTCTATAGAGGATAAAGAACCTACCCCTAATCCTATCCTTGTAGAGGAACCATTCTTGAAGGCACTTAAATCTATGAATGGAAAGGCATTAGAGGGAATACCAATATTTAGTGGAAAGATGGAGACATACCTAGTCATGGACTAGATAGAAGGGATGGAAAACCATTTTGAGTGTGATGGAATCACAGAGGCATAGAAAGTGAGTGTAGAAAATTCAAGGCTGAGAGGTTCTGCATTGACATGGTAGAAATTCATCCAAGAAAAGAGAGAGAAGGAAGGTAAGAAACCAATTTCCACTTGGAAGGGAATGGTTCACAAAGCAAGAGAGGCATACATGCTAAAGGACTATGAAATCAAATTGCATTAGAAGAGACAAATTCTTAGATAGAGGGATCTTAATGTGAGTTCTTATACTAAGGAATTCCAAAAGCTATTCATGAGATCAAATGTAGCTAAAGATGAAAGCCTTAAGGTGGCTAGATACCTGAATGGGATTAAATGGAGTATACAAGAAGAGATGACTCTTCTTAGTCCCAAGACAGTACACTAATTCTATCAATTGGCCATTAAGGTTGAAGATAAGAGTGTAAGGAAGCATGATCAAACTTCCAAGGGAAGAGGCAAAGGAAGAGACCAAAGAGGTCAGAGAGGTGGATACCAAGGTAGACGGATTGAATCAAGAAATCAAGGAGAGTTTAAGTCTATAGGTCATCGAAATGAGAGTAATTCTAGAGGAAGCCATGGAAGAGGTAGAGAAACTCAAGGGGGCTCTAACAAAGGAAGGGGTGTAGGATAATTAACTCATACTTTGATAGCATGAAGTGCTATAGCTATGGACAATTGGGTAATCCTACTTATAGGTTCCCTTAGAAAGAATCTTCTTCAAACCCTGAGAAGAGAGTAACATATGTGCAAGAGGACACATGAAGTGTCAAATCACCAGATATTAGTCATATTGAGTTAGAGATGGGAGAGAACTTAATGTTTAGTAGAGTTCTAATCAGGAAACTAGTCAAAGAGGAGCCAAAGCATAGGAGAGCCTTATTCAAGATAAGATGTAAAATACTTGGCAAGGTATGTAAGGTTATTATGGATTTAGGTTCCATAGATAACATAATCTTAGGGGAAGCAATAAAGAAGCTTAAGTTGGAGAAGATACCCTATACTAATCCATACAAGGTGACATGGTTGAACAAGGGGTAAAGTGCACTAGAAAATGAGTAGACATGGGTGGAGTTCTCCATTGGAGGATACAAAGATAAGCTGATTTTTGATGTGTTGCCTATGGATGCATTCCATCTCCTATTAGGAAGACCATGGTAATATGATAGAGGAGCCATCTATGATGAAAAGGAGAATACTATTTCTTTCAAGAAGGATGGAAGGTACTTCAAAATACAGTCGTTGATAGAGGAGGAAGAAACGCAGTAAAAGACTCCTAGTGTCCTATTAAGTAGTGGAAAAGAATTTGTTAATACTCTTCAACAAGGAGGTGAAGGATATGCCATAATGGTGTAACCTAAAGAAGAGGTAAAGAATATGTAGGCACCTATACCTAAATAAGTACAAGACTTGCTTGGCAAGTTCAAGGACACAATCAGTGATGGGACACCTGCTACACTACCTCCTAAAAGGTCTATTAGTCATAAAATAGATTTCATCTCAAGGACTTCTTTACTAAATAAGGAAACCTACAAGCTCACCCCAAAGAAAACCCATGAAGTGGTTAAACAAGTGCAGAAGTTTCTAAACCAAGGCTTGATCAAGAAGAGCATTAGTCCTTGTGTAGTACCAGTGGTATTGGCATCCAAGAAAGGTGGTAAGTGGAGGCTTTGTAACAATTCTAGGGCAATAAATAGGATTAAAATCAAATATAGATTCCCTATACCTAGGATTGAGGATTTGATGGATTGTATAGGAGGATCTAGGTATTTCACTAAGTTGGACCTGAAGAGTAATTACCATCAAATTAGGATCCAAGAAGGAAATGATTGGAAGACAACATTCAAGACCATTGAAGGTTTGTATGAGTGGAGAGTTATGCCAATTGGGCTTACAAATGCCCCTAGCACATCCATGAGGTTAATGAATGAGCTGATTAAGGATTAAACTAGAATATTTGTGGTGGTCTACTTAGATGGTATACTCATCTTTAGAAAAACAAATGAGGAGCACCTAGTTGCAAGAGGAGAAGTTGTCTATCAACTTGGGAAAGTGTGAGTTTCTCAAGCAAGAACTTTTGTATCTAGGATTTATAGTATCACAAGGTTTATTGAAGATGGACCCAAGCAACATGGAGGTTATCTTGAACTAGCCAACACCAACCACAGGGATAGAGGTAAGGAGCTTCCATGGGTTAGACCAATTTTATCTTAGAAATTTTATAAGGAACTTTAGTGGTATTTGTGCACCGCTACTAGATACCATCAAGGGTGGATTAAAGGCAAAGTTCAAATGGAATTTGAAGAAGTAAGAGATTGAAATAAGAAGTGGCTACTCAACCTATCCTCTTGTTACCTATCTTTGATAAGTTGTTCACAGTGGAGTGTGATGCAAGTGGGATTGCAGTAGGAGTAAAAAGACAAGAAGGCAGATCAATTGTTTTCTTTAATGAAAATCTTAATAAAGCCAAGAAAAATTAGTTTTCTTATGGCTTAGATTTATATGCTCTAGTTTAATAACTTAGGAAGTGGATACATTATCTCCTACCCAAGGAATTTGTGGTGCTTATAGATAATCAAGAGCTTAGCTATATCAACACATAAGAAAAGTTGAGTGATAGGCATTTGAAGTGGATGAAGTATTTCCAAGCTTTCACATTCACTATCAAGCGCAAGAAAGGACAGCTAAACAAAGTGGTAGATGCACTAAGCAAAAGGATGTTGATAGTTCAAGAGATCCAAGTCCAAAGAATTTTCATAGAGAGTTTCAAAGACCTATATAGGGATGATGAAGACTTCTCTAAAGCATATAAGATATGTTCTAATTTCCAAAACCATTTTCATAGTCAATTCTTAGAATATACACTAAAAAATGGAGTTCTATTCAAGGGGAATCAGTTGTGTCTTCCTCAAGGTTCCATGAGAGAAAACCTCATTCAAGAGAAGCACAATGGAAATCTTAGTGGCTATTTAGGTATCAATAAGACAATAGAGTTGGTATAGATGTTTTATTATTAGCCCAAGTTGCCAAGAGATGTTAGAAGGCATGTGGAACAATATGTGGAATGTATGAAAGCCAAAGGAGGAGCTAGAAATGTAGGTTTGTACCAACCATTACCTATTCCCAATAGACCATGGGAATGCACCAGCATGGATTTTGTGGTAGGTCTTCCTAAGACTAAGACAAGGATGGACAGTGTCTATGTGGTGGTAGATGGGTTTAGTAGAATGAATCATTTTATCCCTTGTGAGACTAGCCATGATGCTAGTTATATTGCTCATTTTTTCTTCAAAGAGGTTGTAAGGATACATGGACTACCCCTAAGCATAGTATCTAATAGAGATGTGAAGTTTATGAGTCATTTTTGGAAGACTCTATGGAGCATATTGGGTGCTAAATTTTGTTTTGGTTTAGCTTACCATCCTCAAACAGATGGTCAAACTAAGGTGATCAATAGGGTGTTAGGTAACCTTCTCAAATGCCTAACCAAAGAGTATGGACAAACATGGTAGTTAATTATCCCACAAGATAAATATGCCTACAATGGTAGGGTGAATAGGACCACAAGAAGGAGTCATTTTGAGATAGTCTATGGGATGTACCCAAGAGGAGTTTGTAAACTCAGTGATCTAGGACCTATGGAGTATACAAGTGGACATATAAAATATTTCTCTCAGATCATGAAAGAGATACAAGAAAAAATGAAGAAGACTATAATAGAGGCTATTCACAAGTTAAAGGCCAAGCTAGATATGTCAAGAAAGGACATATAGTTGGAAGTGGCAGACTATGTTATGGTCCACCTAAACAAATATAGACTACAAAAAGGAGTATCAACAAAGTTGTAGATGAAGATAGTGGGTCCATGTAAGGTGTTAGAAAAGTATAGATAGAATACCTACAAGGTGGAGCTTCCCATAGGTCTAAGCATCTCACCAGTGTTCAATGTGACTGACTTGTTCAAATACAAGGGACCTCTATCAAAGGTAAGCTATAATAGCAAGGAATTATTGGAGGATTTCAATCCTAGAATCTTACCCCCAAGACTAAGCAACAAGTTGAAAGGATCTTGGAGTCCAAAGTAAAGAAGTCAAATAAACACAAGAACTACATGGAGCATTTGATCTAGTAGAAAGGGAAACCAGAGCTTGAACCTACGTGGGTGGAGGAATCTAACTTCAACAAGCTAGACATTGATGTGTCTCTGATTTCTCCTCATGTTCCTTTAAAGTTGTGCAGAGGGGGAGAATGGTGCAAGAGCACCCAAGGATTTCTTGATCAATCCAAGTTTTGGTTTGTGTGTGCGCATTTAGGGGAATTTTTTTATGTATTTTCCATAAGGTCATATGGACCATTATAGAAGTATAATAGGGTGTGAATTGAAGGTACCTAGGACACTTGTAAGTGCAATTAGGAGTCAACAAGATGTGAAAACCCTAATTTGCACAAACATGATGATGATGTCATCATGAGGTCAATAGGGTCTAGGATGGGTTAGAATTACATTTTCACCTTATTTGAGGTCCTTGGTTGAGTTTGGGAAGCATTGGAGGTCATTTGACTAAGTTGGGAAAAAGTTTGCCAAAAAGATGTAAAAGTTGCATTATGCAAATTTGCAACTTTCAAAAGTTGCTTGAGCAACATTGTCAAGAAAGTTGCAACTCAATGGAAAAGAGTCCTAAAGATAAAATAACCACCCAAACACCCTATAAAATAAATTCCCTAACCATGATGCACAGTTGGACACCCATTGTATAGACAAAAGTTCTAAGCATTGGAGTTTTGAAGTGGTTTCTAAGAATATTTTGTGTATTTTCATGACAATAGTTAGTTAAGAGATTGAATTTGTGATTGTAACACCTAGTGTGGTCATCTTACATGTTTTTCTAATTTTTTGTGGCACTTGGTAGACATTTTGTGTTCATTTACTTTCCTTTTGTAAAATTTCTTGTTCTTGCATTATTGTTGGTTTTGTCCAAACAATTGGCAAAGATGGAACTCTAACTCACTTTTCCACAATCCAATATGTACAACCTCTTGGGAATAGTGATTAGACTCCATTTACCTTCAATGTATAGAAATATTGGGCCCTAAAATATATGGAATCCATTCTTAAAGTCTTTCCCTAGGCGAACCTGTGGTGAGTCTGGCTAGGCAAGGCTAAGAAGAAATCAAAATAACTTGCAGAGTTGGATAGCTAGAGCCATGATTCCACTTGGATATTTAAAATATAAGTCTTACCAAGGTTTAGTGAAGAGGGTGTGTTCATACCAATCCATTTTATAACCTCACACTCACCAACTTGTAGAACAACTAGTTAGAGCCCTAAACCCCCTAAATTCACTCAAATTGGGTTAGGGTATTGTATGGAAGGGGGTGACCCCAAGACCCCAAAAATTATTGAGAGGTTGGAATATGATCAAAAAACCCTAAGAAATTTTTTTAGGGTTAGTTTGGAAGTATTGGGATAAAATCCCTAATTTCTCGCTATATAAAACCTAATTGGGGGTAATAGCCTTTTAGGCCTATTTGCGAAGAAATGAAGAGATCGGATGAGAAGATGAATCTGATGGGACTTCTAACGAGTTGAAGTTTTTTTTACAATACCTACACACCTCTATAAGGCTTAGTTCAATATTTGGAAGTTAAGAGCCTTTATGATGCTTTAAGTGCTATGGTGAGTGAAGCAAGAATGCATCAAGTTTTTGACTTGATTGATGAATCTTTCTTGGTAGTTGGGTTTTATAGAGAGACTAGGGGATCCTTAGACAATTAATGTCCTATAGGTAGCAAGTGGTGTGGGAAAGACACCATAAAAGTCTTTCAAGAAGACCCAGAGCATGAATCAATGATTGATTCATCCAACCTCCCTATCAATTGAGTAAGGTCAAACTTCAACCATGTTAGCCCCAATTGATGATGTAACTAAGAGTACTATGAATGTATGTGCAAGATTCATATCAGTTATTATGTTGTCATTGATGTCAATGTCTTTTTTGGGTAGACATTTTTTTAATTCGATAGAGTGCCATATCATTTGATTGTGAAAAGGATTTGAAGAAAGTAAGTTGATGACATAGTTGATAAGTATGGTATTCAATAGGCACTTGAATGAGTTGGAAATTGATAATGTAATTTTGGTTTGATTGTTTTAAAATCATGTAATTTTGTAATGTAATGATGAAGTTTATGAATTCACTAAGCTATACAAGTGATGCAGGAGCATCTTAGGGAAGTCAACAATCCTGTATGCAGGGGCGTCGAGCTCATATTTGTGGATTATTGGTTTCTGTAGTTTGGGGTATGTTTGAGAAATATTGGGAAACCTTGTCCAAAGTATGCATAGAGTTTGGAGTTAGAGGCATTTTGGTGATTGTACATCACATGTTCTTGATTCATTGGCAAACTTTGGAAATTGTATCACAAACTTTGATCTAAGGGAGTTGACATTTGCACTCTTGGATTTGGATTGTTGGATGGCACATGGACCTATTCCCGAGGAAGTGTATTCTTATGTTTTCATATGAGTTAGTTATGGATTATAAACTTGTGAACTGTCCTAGGAACTTATTTATTTCATATATAATGTTTGTTGCCAAGCTGACTTATGGCTTGAGGGTTTATTTAATGTAACTTTTTATTTAATATAATCTCTCTAGGTTGACTTGTGGCTTAGTTTAGTATAAGTAGAGGGTCTTGTGGAGTCTAGATTCATTATCATTTAGCATGAGGAAGGAGTATTTGAGAGGAGCAAAGTTAAACAGAGCTAGTAGCTAAATGTGGGCTTGGAAAACAAGAAGGTTTCTTGTTGGCTTGCAAGAAAAAGTTTAGATTCTCCTTGGGGTTTTCTACCAGATTATGGATCTAGGCTAGGTAGGCATTTGGGATCTTGTGAGGTCTTGCACAATTACTATTTAAATTGCTTATGTATTTGGTTGTAACCTAGAAGGCCTTATAGTTGGACATCTTGGATGTAAATCTTTTGAGTCTATTACAAGAATTGGCATTGATCTTTGTGTTATTTTTATAATTTTTCTATGTGGTTATTTGCTGGGAGCTAAGACATCTCCTTTGGGGATTCTCCTAACTTGTATAGCATCAACAAGTTACACCAAGTATTAGGGTAAATGAAGGACTAAAATACTACCTAAGCTACTACTATATTAACCAAGTGATGTATTACCCAAGTGAAATGTAATTTTCACTAAGTATGAGCTAGAAGAAAAAGTGAAGAAAGTTGGAATTTGAGGCCAACTTCTAGTGAAAATAAAGAATGTTTGAGAAGTTCAAAGAAGTGAGTCAAATTTTGTTCCAAGATTAAAGACTAGAAAAATACAATGATGATCTAATGATGGAGATTGAAACATGATAGGATGAGAACAAAGCTCAATAAAATTTCTATTTTCTAGGTGGCTAAGTACAATGAATTTGAGATCTATGGATGTGGTTAAGAGACAAAATTTGGAAGAATATGTAACCAGAGAGTTATTTGTTTAAGGATAAGTTTGAACAAGTTTTTGGTTTTCAATTAAAATGAGATAGAAATAGAAATAGAAATTCTAGCAAGTAGTAGAAGTAGATCTAAAATGAAGTGACATAAATCTATGAATATGCTCTTGAATTTAAAAAGTAATCCAGTATGTAGATGCAATAGCCTTGAATCAATTTCAGAAACCATAAGAAAAGAAATCAAAGTAAACCAAAACCTTTATGAATGAATGTGCTTAAAATTTTCCTTATGAACGAATGTGGATCTTTGAGAGATGAATGTAGAAGATACAACAAAGGATCTTAAATGATGGAGGGAGATCTTGAATGTTGAAAATTCTATTATAGATATTGTATAAACTCCTTTAATTACTCAAATTTTTAGATCCTTGAACTTCAATGAAGAGTTTTTTTTAATGCCTTGAATGCTTGAAGAATGCTCAAGTTCTTGGGAGCTTGTGAATGCATGATGTAAAATGAGGCAAATGGATGGGTTTATAAAGGGCTCAAAATAAACTTTATCCTATCTGTTGACCAAGCATCAAAGTTAACACCTCAGATCAACCCGAGAACGAGGCTGAGAAGGGGACCTAAAGTGAAACCCAATCAAGATAAAACTTGAGCCATGATTGAGCAGGGTCAAATTTTAATCCTATTAGCCCCAACTAATTATGTAAATAAAAATGCTATGAATTTATGTGCAAGAGTCATATCAGTTATTATGTTTTCATTGATGTCAAAGTCTTTATGGGCTAGACATTGTGCTAATTCAGTTGAGTGCCATATCATTTGATTGATGAAGAGGATTTGAAAAAAGTAACTTGATGACAAAGTTGATAAGTATGGTATTAAATAGGCACTTAACATTGATAATATAATGTTGGTTTGATTATTCTACAATTATGTAATTTTGTAATATAATTATGAATTTTATGTATTCACTAGGCTATACAAGTGGTGCAAGACCATCTTAGAGAAGTCAACAATCTTGTATTCAGGGGCTATGAGCTCATATTTTTAGATTTATGGTTCATGCGATTTGGAGTGTGTTTCAGACATATTGGGCAACCTTGTCCAAAGTTTGCATAGATTTTGGAGTTATTGTCTTGGAGTTAGAGCCATTTTGATGATTGTTGGTCACATGTTCTTGATTTACTAGTAAACTTTAAAGATTGTATCGTGAGCTTTAATCTAAGGTAGTTGACATGTGCACTCTTAAATTTGGATTTTTGGATTACACGTGGACCTATGCCTAAGGGTGTATATTCTTATGCTCTCATATGAGTTATTTGTGGATTGTAAACTTGGTTCTTGTCGTAGTTACTTGGTTATTTCATATATTTATTGTTTGTTGCCAAGCTGACTTATGGCTTGAGGGTTTATTTAATGTGACTTTTTATCTAATGTAATCTTGCTAGGTTGACTTGTGGCTTAGTTTAGTATGAGTAGAGGGTCTTGTGGAGTCGAGATTCATTATCATTCATCATTAAGAAGAAGGAGTTGCTGACAGGAGTGAAGTTGAATGTAGCTAGTAGCTAAGTGTGGGCTTGGGAAACAAGAATGTTTCAGGTGGCTTGCGAGTACACATTTAGATTCTCCTTGGGGTTTTCTACGAGATTGTGGATCCAGGCTAGCGAGGAGTTTGGGATCTTATGAGGTCTTGAAAAAACATTATTGTAATTGCTTTATGTATTTGGTCGTTACCCAGAAAGCCTTACAGTTGGGCATGTTGGATGTAAATCTTTTGAGTCTACTATGAAAATTGGCATTCATCTCTATATTATTGTTATAGTTCTTCTATGTGGTTATTATTTGGGGGCTAGGATGTAATGATCCCCTTTTGGACCTTACTTGATTTGTTCTAAAATTCCCTTTTAATGGTTTGAATCATACTAAAGTATTATTATTTTGTAAAATACATATATATGTTCATTACACGCACACAAACACAAACACACACACACACACACACACACACACACACACACACACACACACACACACATATATAATTTATATAATATACATAATATACATATATTCATTCTTTGATGTGTTTATTTTAATCTTTATTATTTCTTTATCACCACTATATATATATATATATATATATATATATATATATATATATATATAATTATAATAATCTTAATTAACATATGCATAATGCAATAGAAAAATAATACTTACTAATATTAAGCCTTTCATTCATTATGGATTAATTCATATTTTCTTACCTTTGGTTATATTAATCTTTAATCCATATATAAATAACATCAAAGAGAAAATATTTTCTTATGCCTAAGTTATGATATTAAATCATTTAATTTATTATGACCTTTTTTCCATTTCTTACAAATGTCATAATGTACTTTTTTCTTTGTTAAGGATGTATTTACCTTTTTGCCCCTTTATGTCTTTTTTTTAATAATATACATCTTAAATATATTTCTTAATCTCCCCTTATGTGAGGTGTAGTATAAAAATTTTAATCATTTGCCACATTGATGACATATAGGAAATATGCAACTTGATCAGAGTATAATAAATGAGTCATATCTTTTTTTATTTTCCCTTTTAATATTTTGCTTGTTCATAGGTGGTCTCTTCAATGTAAAATCATAGTGTTGTGTGTGTGTGTGTGTGCGTTCATGCGTGCGTGCGTTCGTGTGTGCATGCGTGCGTGCGCGTGTGTGTGTGTGTATCGCCTCAGTCACATATGAGAAGAGTCATGATTGTCTATTTTCTTGGTGGTAAGTAGTGTAATTATCGATTATCTTTGTAATTATTTGATAGCACCATTTTATTTAATAATTATGGTCTACCTTTATCTCTTTGTAAATAATTTGATATTTAATATTTAGGTTATAATATTAAACATATATACAATGTATTAAATGTCATCTATAATATATTTATTGATAAAAATTTATTTTATTAATCTATTACTACATCTAATGTAGATAGTTATTTGTAAATATTTTTATAAATAGAACTATTAATTATGCTTTAATATTAGATTCCACTATTTGAGGGGATATTACATAGGACATCAGCTTTAGGGATTATCTTGTCTTGTACTACATCAACAAGCTACACCAACTAAGAAGGAAAATGGTGCAGAGGCACCTAAATTTCAAGAGAACAAAGAGGTTTAGAGTCATTAAGTCATATGTTGAATTAATGTGATCCATTTATTATATATTTGAGTCTTTTGAGTCAAGATATAAAGGCTACAGAAGCCATTTGTAATAAGTTGTCAAAATTGTAAGAGGAGGTCTTAATATGATAAATAATGTCAAAATGTTTATTTCATAGGTGAATGGATCTATTGGTATCCATATAAAGTCTTTTGAGTCATAATTTTGGTCTAGGTTGGGTTTGCATGAAAGTTGTAATGCAAAAATGCATAAAGTGCATAAAATGTTGTCATAGTTGCATAATTATTAAAGAATGTAAGGAGATGGTTTAAAGGGTGGTTTGGAAGTTATAACCAACCAAAAAATTTATAAAAATAGATGTATGGTTGAACTAAAGCATTAATAAAAGGAAGAGATACATTTTGAAAGAAATTTGGTAATATTCTAAGTTGTTATTTTGATTGGGTTTTCAGTGTTATTGTTGGTTCTAGGTCTTGTATGACCATGTAAATTTTGTATATTTGGATAGAGTATGAATAAAATTTCTTTTGGATTTGGTTTGGATTTATTTTATGTAGAAATGAAGAAGTTATGCAAGTTTTGGCAAAGCTTGTAAATTACACATTTGAGGATGCCCAACTATAGTCAGATTGAAATGTTTGGAATGATCACATTTGAATGAACCAGGAATTCCATTTATATTCATTGGAAATATATGTGAACCAGGGTTTATTTACAATTTTTTTGAGTTATTTTCATTTAGATTTGTGTAAGTTATGTTCATTTTAGTGAAGACTGGTTTTTATGGATCTCCATTGAAGTTATAGGACACAATTGGTCCTTGTAGAATGATTTATGCATTGTAAGAATTAATGGCTTATAGATTTTGAAACTAGACTCATATAAGGTTGAGTGAAAATTAGTTTGGTATTATTTGGATTCATTTTTTGAAATATATGGGATTCCCTAGGAAGGGTTACCAATTGTGTTTCTAGTTTATGACAAAGAAAATGGGTCTAAGTGCAGACACAAAAAGTTGCGATGGATTTTTTTTTTTTGGCTCATCTTTGGATACGTTTTAGTATTCCTAATTTGAAACAATTCCACCAAATGGTTTTTCAAGAAGATGTTTAGAACTAAAATTATGAACAATGGAATCAGATATAATGATCAGGATATGTAAACAGAGGAGGGTTGATATTTTTGTGTTGAAAAATATTTTTTTTTACTTCATGAGATGCCTCTAATTAATGTAATTATTTAATGGATTTTGAAGGTATCAGCATGTATCCCACTGATTGGTTGATTTGTAAGATGCTCTGCATCAAATTGGTATAAGAGCTTGAAGATCTTGAGTGTGTGGGTAGAGTGCCGAGGGAGGCAATCCACACCAAGACCTTAGAGATTTAGTATTTTCTTTGTTGATGAGTTTTGGTTGTAGGGTTCTTATCCATCAAATATTTAGTAAGAAAGTATGTGTGTGGAAGACCTAAGAAGGGGTCTTAATATTTTTTCCATCAAGATGAAGCTGGGTTGGAGGTGTAAAGAGAGAAACCACTAAGAGAGGGTGGTAGTGCATCTTCTAGGGTCTTGGATGGGTAAGATGGCAATAGGTTGGTAGTTGTGTGGCAGCAAGAGGAATGGTGGATTTATGGAACCTTTGTATGATAACCATTAATGCTCCACTAATAAGAGTATTTGAGGTGATTTTGAGGGCAGTCGTGTGTCCTTAAAGGAAAATATGATGGTGATAAAGGCATGAAGAGGCAAAGGCAAATGAAGGTAAAGATGAAGATTTTTAATCTAATATTTTTTCTTGTAGGTTATTGATTCCATGTTTCCATGGGACTTGGAAACTTTTCAAGGTTGGGAGTATCGTGTAGAGACACCTAAATTTAAAGAGAACAAAGAATTTTAGAGTCATTAAGTCATATGTTGAATTAATGTGATCTATGTATTATATATTTGAGTCTTTTGAGTCAAGATATAAAGGCTAGAGAAGCCATTTGTAATAAGTTGTCAAAATTGTAAGACGAGGTCTTAATATGGTAAATAATGTCAAAGTTTTTATTTCATAGGTGAATGGATCTATTGGTATCCATGTAAAGTCATTTGAGTCATAATTTTGGTCTAGGTTGGGTTTGTATGAAAGTTGTAACGCAAAAATGCATAAAGTGTATAAAATGTTGTCATAGTTGCACAATTATTAAAAGAATGTAAGGAGATGGTTTAAAGGGTGGTTTGGAAGTTATAACCAACCAAAAAATCTATAAAAATGGATGTATGGTTGAACCAAATCATTAATAAAAGGAAGAGATACATTTTGAAAGAAATTTGGTAATATTCTGAGTTGTTATTTTGATTGGGTTTCCAATTTTAGTTTTGGTTCTAGGTCTTGTAAGACCATGTACAGCCTGGAAACCATGTAAACTTTGTATATTTGGATAGAGTAGTGAATAACCTTTCTTTTGGCTTTGGTTTGGATTTATTTTATGTAGAAATGAAGAAGTTATGCAAGTTTTAGAAAATCTTGTAAATTACAGATTTGAGGATGCCCAACTACAGTTAGATTGAAATGTTTGGAATGATCACATTTGAATGAACCAGGAACTCCATTTATATTCATTGGAAATATATGTGAACCAAGGATTATTTCCAAATTTTTTGAGTTATTTTCATTCAGAATTGTGTAAGTTGTGTTCATTTTAATGAAGACTAGTTTTTATGGATCTCCATTGAAGTTACAAGACACAATTGGTCCTTGTAGAATGATTTATGCATTGTAAGAATTAATGGCTTATAGATTCTGAAAATAGACTCATATAAGGTTGAGATGAAATTAGTTTGGTGTTATTTGGATTCATTTTGTGAAAGATATGGGATGCCCTAAGAAGGTTTACCAGTTTTGTTTCTGGTTTATGATAGAGAAAATAGGTCTAAGTGCAGACGCAATAAATTGTGATGGATTTATTGTTTTTGGCTCATCTTTGGATATATTTTAGTATTCCTAATTTGAAAAAATTCACAAAAGGTTTTTTCAAGAAGATGTTTAGAATTGAAGTTATGAACAATGGAATCAGATATAGTGATCAGGATATGTAAACAGAGGAGGGTTAATATTTTTGTGTTGAAAAATATTTTGTTTTACTTCATGAGATGCCTCTAATTAATGTAATTATTTAATGGATTTTGAAGGGATAAGCATGTATCCCACTGATTAGTTGATTTGTAGATGCACTGCATCAGTAAAAGGACTACAATATTGCCTGAGCTACTATTGAATTAACCAAGTGACATATTACCAGAGTGAAATGTAATATTCACCAAGTATGTGCTGGAAGAAAAAGTGAAGAAAGTTGGAATTTGAGACCAACTTTTGGTAAAAATAAAGAATGTTTGAGAATTTCAAAGAAGTTAGTCAAAGTTTATTACAAGATCGACGACTAGAGAAATATAATGACGATCTAATTATGGAGATTGAAACATGATAGGATGATAATAAAGTTCAATGAAAATTATATTTTCTAAGTGACTAAGTACAATGAATCTAAGATCTATGGACATGGTTAAGCGACAAAATATAGAAGAATCTGGAACCAAAGAGTTTACTCTTTAAGGAGAAGTTAGAACAAGTATTTGGTTGATGATTGTATTATTGATCGATATTGTTAAGTTGGAGATTTGTGTGAAGACGAATGGAGGAAGAAAGGTGAACTAAGAAGAGAAGAAGGAAGATCAATAAGAGTTTGAGGAAAGTGAAAGTGTGAAGGAGTGAATCAACCAAGCAAAGATCAGAGAAGGAAGAAGGCAAAGAAAAGGAAGATTTGAACAAGAAAGGTAGTACTAATCTTATAGATCATTTGAATCTTACTTTCTTACCATTATAGTAGATAAATCTCTTAACTGAGTGGACCTAACAAGTCTATGAAATCCTATATGGTCACATCACCTAGTGATGTTTGTAAGTCCTTTAGAGTAGGTCACTCTTTAAACATGACCAATGAGTGATAAGGTCTAGATGATCTTTATGTTAGAACCTTCTAACCAAGTCACACTAATTTTTTTTATGTAAACCTTTAACAAGGTTGGCTACTAGAAGAGACCACTTCAAATGAGAAAAATAATTTGGGTTGCCAGTCCCAAGAGGTTTTCCCTTTACAAGGTTTTGTTGTTAAATCATGGTGTCAAATGTGTGAATGTTTTTGTGTTGTAAGTTTATTTTTATGATATTTACTTTAGATGACAACTTGGTGACAACTAGGTAATAGTAATGTTATATTTTTGATACATAGTAATAACATGAACATTGAGTCAACAATTTGGTATAAACTAATTACAAGATTGAATTATGAAGTTGAAACTGAGTTAATTATTTTTTATGTTTATTATGTTGAATTGGTACTAAAAAGTTTGAAAGACCTGTAGGATAAATGTACATGATTGATTGTCCCCCCCACCAATTATCCAACCATTGGTACCATAGCACAATGTTTGGAGGAAGAAGTTTGAAGGAACTTGAGCTAAAGATCTGAAGATGTATAAGAGAGAGGTACCAAAGATAAATGAGGAAAATTTCTCCTCATGGAAAAATAGAATGAGGTTATACTTATCTCAAATTATTGACAATGTTACTTATTGATTGGACAATGAATACACTAGACCTCCACTTTCTATGACCTTGGAACAAATGGCTAAGAATAAAGACCATAATAGTCTAATGATTGAAGTTGCATATGCCCTAAATGATCTTGAGTTTGATTATGTTAAGAATTGTGTTAATTCTAAACAAATATGGGACAAGTTAGCACTTCTACATGGTAGAGATCCAAACATGCTAAAAGCTAAAGAAGAAAGTTTAAGAGGCAAGTATGATGACATGATAATGAAAGAATGTGAGAATGTTGCATAGTATGTAAAAATAAGTTGATAGGACAATTAGATCCACTAGAGGAGTTATTAGTGATTTTGATATTATAACTAAAGTTCTCAAAACTCTTCTACCAATTTATGCTATAAAAATTTTTGCAATTCAATAAATTAGAGCTATGCCTAGTAATGATTTGACACTTGATAGTTTAGTTCGTCAATTGACTACTTTTGCATTGAGTAATTATGATAACAGTTTGGTTACACTTGGAAATAATTTTAAGTAGTAACTAACCATTAGAAATTTAAAGAAAGAGAGAACTAGTTAAGATGAAACTAAATCTGAATCAAAAGATGATATAGAGCATTGTTTGGAAGGATTTTATCAAGAGGAAAGGTAAATTCAAAGGTAAATTATCCCTAGTATGTAGGAAGTGCAATGAAGTAGTTTGTTTTGCAACTAGGTGTCCTAATAGGGGTAAGAGTGATAGAAATGAAAAGAAATATCACAAGTACATAAAGAACAAGGATTGCAAAGGAAAAGGAGAGAAATCATGCTACATTGTTGAAGAAGAGCACATCGGGTCCAGTTTTGATAAAGAGAAAGAAATAGTTGAGATGGTTTATGTTGCTATCAAGGAAGATCCAATAGAGAAAGATATGAAAGTGAAAAAGCCCTTATTTCACATATTAGCAAGAATGATACATGGATTGTAGATAGTAGATTCTCACATCATATTGTTAGAGTAAATAATTAATTTATTAATTATTTATTCTATTTACTTAATCTTACTTAGGTAAATGCATTCATTTATTAGTTGTAGTCTAAGAGTTCGTTATAAGTTGTTGACAATACGGGAGTTTGTTCTCTCCTAAGTCATACTTATCCTCTCACATTGTTCGAGGACTTTCCACCTTAAGTGGATGTATGCTTAGTTGTCACACTTATCTCCTAGCATCTTCTAGCTTATTCTAGAAGATTCTTAGAGCTCTTTATATTCGAGCTCCCTCTTTGTAATATCACATCACTTCTCATTGTATATACATTTTCATTGTGTTTGCATACTTGTGGTCTCTCATGTTCATTTAGGGTTTTTCCCTTGCTCCATGCTCTTCCTCTCCTTGGCTTCTCTTTGACAGGTTATCGCATGCAGGTGATCTTGGGTGTCTTCGGAGTTGGCTTTCATCAACTCCAACACATATGACTATTGACATAAGTAAGTTTGAAAATTTTGAGGAAATTGATGGTGGTGAAATTGTTAAGTTAGGTAATGATGTTCCATGTCCAGGGAAAGGTAGAGGATCATTAATGTTGAGTGATAAAATCAAATGTGACGATGATTACTAGATACAAGGACTAAAGTATAATGTTTTGACTATTTCTTAGTTGAACAATTCAGGTCACAATCTGGAGTTTTAGAACAAAAAAGTTAAAATATTTGATGATGAAGGAAATATGATTAGAACTAGAATGCAAACTAAAGGTAATCTATTTTATCTTGATCCTACTATTGAGACATTTTCATTTGAAAAATATTAGGATGTATATTTATTGCATAAGAGGTTGTGTCATTTAAATTTTAAGAACATAGCGAAGGTTAGTAGAAAGAAAAGAGTTAGAGACTTACCGAATCTAGAAAAATTTGAGAATTTTATGAGTAAAGAATGTAATCTTGGTAATATGACTAAGTCAAATTTTCAAGAAAGTCACACACTTCTAATGATATTATGGAATTAGTACATTCTGATCTATATGGACCAATGAGAGTTAAAAGTTACTATGGTAATAGATACTTGATACTATTTGTTGATTATTACACTAGGATGATGATTGTTATGTTCATGAAGATAAAATCACATGCTTTTGATAAGTTCAAATGGTATAAGGCTAGAGTTGAGAAAGAAACTAGTAAACATCTAAAAAAAATTAGATCTGATAGAGATGGTGAATTTATGTTTGTTGAATTCATTAGATTTTATGTTGAGAATGGTATCAAAAGACAATTATCTACACCAAAAACACCACAACAAAATGGAACTTATGGGAGAAGACATAGATTAATTGTTTATTGTGCAAGAACATTGTTCATTGAGAAAGATGTTGCTTAGATGTTTTGGAGAGAAGCTATAAGCATTGTAGTTTGTACTCTTAACTAACTTCAGTTGAAGAAAGGAACAAACAAGATACCCTATGAACTCTAGTATGGTCATACACCTAATGTGAGTTATTTCAAAAAAATGGAAGGAGGTGTTACACTCACAAGGATTCATGGAATTAAAAATTCAATTCAAAGGGAGATGAAGTTATATTCCTTGGATATTCATCTAAGAGCAAAGCATATAAATGTTTGCACGAAGCTACTAACACTATTATTGAAAGTAAAAATGTAAGGATTGATGAGTTTGTAGATAAGAGTGATGTGGAAAGAAAGAAGGAACCTAAATACTACAACATGTTTCTATATGTATATGAAAATATATCTAATACACTACCCAAGATACAATAGAGAGATACCAAGTTGCAACCTTCATTACCTGAGTAACAAACTGTACAACTTGAGAGGGAGCTAAAATTCAATTGAGTGAGAATAATATTGAGAATTAAAGATCTAAACATGTATTATCCAAATATGTGAGGAAAAATCATCCATTTGAACACATCATTGGAGATAGGAGTGTTGCAGTAATGACAAGAATTAAATTGAAAGATAGTACATGATTGCTTGTTAATTTTGAGCCTAGAACACCAATTATGGAGAAATCATAATATGTTGTGCATAGTAGACCAGATATTGCATGTGTTGTTGGAATTGTTGCTAGATTTTCATATTATCCAAAAGAAACACACATGACTATTTTCAAGAGGATATTCAGATATCTTAAAGGGACTGATGATTTTGGACTATGGTATAAACAAGATGGTGACTTTACTCCTAAATTCTATATTGATCTTGATTGGGATATAAATATTAACAATAGAAAAAGCACAAGTGGTGGATCTTTCTTTTTAGGAGAAAGATTCATAACATGGTTAACCAAGAAACAAAGTTGCATTTCACAATCTACTATTGAAGTTGAATATGTTGCTATTGCAATCAATTGTTCAAATTTTTTAATGGAAGCACGTTAATAATATGCAAGTCTCTAGTTTACGGGGTCACTAAGCCATTCAAATATGTGTAAGGGAAAGAGGGGAATTTCCAAATATGATTCCACTTATGATCCAAATTAGATTAGTTGGGACCCAAAGGAAGAAGAGAGCTAATACTAAATTTGAATTATAAAGGGGAAAAAAAAAAGGAAATGTACTCTCTTTGGCTCTTAATAGGATAATCTAAATGTGAAATTGAAATAATTGCTTAAATAATGTAAATCTAGATGCTATGTAAAGACAATTAGCCCGATTAAGATATAAATCTAGGGTAAAGATATGAAAGGAAATAAAATATGAAAGAGTCACCTTAAAATTTGTAGAGGAAGATGTATTTTTACTCCAAAAATTGTAGATCTAAACTGTATCTAAATATCTATCCACAAATCTTGAAACAAAATGACGAAAGGAGTAAAACCCAAAAATCTCCCCATAATGTGAGACTAAAGGACTAGGTTGACTTGGAAAGACATGTTATGACCAAACTGATGTGGTCTAGAGATCTACAAGTAATGTCTCTAGAAATCTTATGAATAGTAGGTTCTAGATTTGTAATTATTTTTGCTCATAACCTGCAAATCAACACATAAAAGAAAGGTTTGAGGGTTGGGGTTTGATGAGGGCTTACCTTGGTCAAGTCCTAGGTTAAGGAATTAACCATAATTGAGAAATGCAAATGTAAATGACTAAAAGATAATATAAACATTAGGATTCATCTTTCTTGTATGTATGTAACTATATCATAGATATTGAATTTAGGAATGTAGGGTATCTCCACTCTTCATAACCATTCTACTATAATCCCATCATGGTGCTATGGATATAAAATTGCATCAATGAAGAAGATGAAAAATGCTTCAATGTAGATATCCTTTCCTTGATGACCAACAATAAGCTCGACCGTGAAGAGGAGATGCTTACAAAAGATCCTTCAGTGCTAGATAGAAATCTCCTTGAATGCTTGAAAGACTTGAATACTTGAACTCCTTGAATCCAAAAGGTAGAAATGTTCACTTGAGAGCAAGAGCTTGAAATATTCGAATGAATTATGAATATAATTATGAAAATAAAGCCTCCAAGTCTCCTTATACATTATTTTTTGGGATGGAAAATAATACAAGCTGATTGGATAACGATAATAAAATAATTAAACCCCTGAGGCCTTTTAGGCCCAAGCTCTGAAACTATCAATAACTAGGTCGATTGGGTCAACCTAGTCTAGGACTAGGCCAACCTAGGAGGACTAGGTCAACCTAGGTCAAACTAGTTCATAGAGGTCAAGTTCCAGGTGCCACAAAAAGAAGGGGTAAGTGCCAAAAAGATAAGGGTGGAAAGAGAAAGAAGATGGGAGAAAAAGGAGATTGAGCATAGGCATATCCATGGTCTTTAGAGCGAATTATGAAGAGAGAGCTAAAAAGTCTAGTTAATTGGAAAGTGTGTCCATTTTAAGACAATAAATTTAGCCCCACTTTAGCGGGAGTATGAGTTTCCTCAAACTCATAGTAAAGTAGATCAAGAGAACAAGAGAAACTCTTATCATGATTTAGGAGGAAAATAAATCATCAAACCCCCAACAGACTTGAGTCTTTGTCACATCTAGAATCATAATAAGAGAGATAGGTGCTACAAAAAAGGGGAGTGGTTACTTGCCCAATAAGTTTTGTGTGCCTTATTGTGAACCACATAAGAAAAAGAAAATGAAAGGGGAAAGGTCTTTGCAAAAGGGGATGGCATTGAATAGTCTAGCAAGTGTGTGTGGCATGCTAGTCAACCCATCAAAGATGAACCAAATGGTCTAGAAAATGTATGTGGCATGCTAGTCAATCCATTGAAGGATTGATATTCAAGGGAACTCCATGTCCCAAAAGGAAGAATAAAAAGTGACCCAGGCATAAGGATGTGTGTATCCTTAAGGGATTAGAACAAAATTGGGCTTCCTAGATTGTTAGTTGTCAAAAGAAAGGTTAAAAAAAGGATTAGGCCTCCCAAACTATCAATAGTTTAGAGAGAAATCCAAAAAGAAAGAGATCAAGCCCCCATGAAGAAATCCTAGAAACTAGAAGAAAAAGTGAGAGAGGCAATAAACATGAAATAATAATGCATAGATTTGGGTATACCTTAGAAATCATACCAAGCACTAAAGGTTGAACTACTCCAAGTTATACACAAAATTTGTATTTGTATTCCATGGAAAAAGGATGAGCAAAGTGTATGCCCCCATGTTAAAGTAATTGTAAATACCTTAGTAGGAGCAATGGCTTTAACAAAAGTGTACATGCATCCATTGAATAAAATTTTCACTATAAAATGCCCCCAAGAAGAGAAACATGTCAAAGGAAATGAGAACATAACAAAGAGAAAGAGCACAAAAGGGGATCTAATAACTTTGGGGTTAGTAAGATCATATGATAGCATGTAATATCACATGAAGTATGAAAATATCATCATTCCCCAAAGGAGGTAGAACTACAACACAATGGAGGAAAAGACACAAAAGGGCAACGTAGAAGTGTCTTTTTGGGCCAATGACATGGAGACCAAAATGAATCAGTGCTACCATATCATAAGAGACCAAGAAGACATTACATGCAACAATACATAGAAGAATAATGTATATGATAGGGTGATTACTCTATCCTCTTAAGCTCAACAAAATAACAAGGACTGCCTAAATCAATCAAAAGACAAAACATAATACAAAAACACAACACAAGAACACAAAGACTACTATGATGAATAAAGTCCACATAAAGCATTCTACATACCCCCCCCCCTCCCCCCCCCCACCATCTTAGTTTGAAATGATAGGGGAGGGATGGTGACTCACGAGAGGAACAATATCTATTATAGTAGGAATCACAACAAGTTCTAAGTAAGGACTTTGAGAGTCATTATGCTCATTACTAGGAGTGATTGTAAGCTACATAGAAAGTATGTTAGGAAATCACAATCCATATCAATTAATTCTTCATTACTACTATCATCTAAATATCTTCCATATCTAGATTAATAGAATCTAAAATATGAACATAATCGTCATGTATATCCAAATGCATAATGTTACCTTGTTTAGCTTCCTCTAGAGACTCACACATAGTTTGATAAAAGGAAGGTAAAGATTGAGAAGAAGATCATGAAGGATGAGAAGCAAGAGAACAAGCTTTAGCTTGACAGTTCTTGCAACCCTGATGAGCATGTTGATTACAAATAGTCTTATGAGATATAGTAGAAGGATTAGAATCAACTACCATAGGTTTCAAAGAAGGAACATCAAAGGGTTGGTTAGATGTAGAAGGAGTAGTAGGCAAGATAGGTACAAGTGAATAACCCTTAGGAAGACTTAGCTCCATGATCTTAGATACTTTATGTTGTTGATAATTTCTATAGAGATGATCATGATAAGTAGGTGTTTTTTTAGGATGAGATGGCCAATAAAAATCAATCTCAACACAATATATAGGATGCAATAGTTTATAAAGAGGATAATTAATATTAATAATATTTCCATCATGATGAAATTTAAGATATTTATGAATAGGAGAAGCTATGGCTTGCATAGAAGAAAGCCATGGAATACCAAACTTCACTTGAAATTGATCAGAAGTAGGAATAACAACAAAGTTAGTAAAAATAGATTTCCTTGATAAAGTAACCTTCAAAGTAATATAACCTTGAGGATGATAAAGGAAATAATTATAAGTTTGAATCCACACATGAGTAGTATCATAAATATCTCTATGTAATTGTTTGTTAAAAAAGGTGTTGTTTAGTGATAACATTCACAACAGAGGAAGGATCAACCAAAGTACCATGAGAAGGAATATGAACAACTCTAGCAATGGTGTAAAGAGGACCATTAGGTGTTTTAAACATATCACACTAACTAAAGCTAATAATAGGTGTCTGTTCAAGTTCAGGTGGAGAAGAAATCGATAGTTGAGGTGCTAACTCAACATGATTAGCCACATGATTTGCTTCTTGTATTTTCTCATCATAATCAATATGGTGATAAGAAGAAGGTTGATTAATAACATTCACTGAGTGAGAAGGTAAAGGATTAGTGTAAATATGCAAATTCTAATTAGGTGGCATAACAAACTTATTCATGTTATTAACTTGAGCATCAACGCATATAGCCTTAGAATCAATAAAGTCCTGAATAATATTCTTCAAACCATAACACTTTTGAGTATCATGACCTGGTTGATGGTGATATTGACAAACATCATTTGAATCAAATGACTTAGGAAACAGTCTACTAGTCTCAATAGGATGAATAGGAGGAAGGTTACAAATACACACATGAATCAAATTAGTCATCACCTTGAGCAAAGGCTCAAATAGTTAAGTATATTGACAATTAGGATGAAAATAGTGGAAAAAGTAGTCGTACCTTATCAACTATATTTGTAGACTTGATTTTGATGAAATTGTTAGGTTTACTAAACTTGTTTAAATTTCTGGCAGTATCACTCTTATCACTAGAAATAAGATCCATTGGAGTAGAGCTCTTGAGTTGACTCACTTATAACTAGTAATGGTGAAGCATTGCATATAGGTGTGAGAAGGAAGGGAGAATATTATCCTTAATGTGTTTTTTATAATTTAGAAAAAAGATACGTTGAATATCATGATCAGACACAAGATAAGAAATCAAAGCATACAAATGTTTAAATCTACCAATAAATTTAGTAACTTTCTCTTTAACATTCTACTTACAATGCATTAAATCAGTTAAAGAAATTTGAGGACCAGTATTATTCTAAAACTATTGAATGAAAGAATTAGCAAGAGTGTGAAAAGAATAAATAAAATAAGGAGGTAGAGAGAAATACCATTGTAAGGATCTATCCATAAAAGTATGCGAGAATAACTTATTCATAAGCCTATAGTTGTAAGAAAAATCATCGCATATAGTATGAAAGTTAACATGAATTATGGGATCTCCTTTACCATTATGAGTCTTAGGATGAGGTACCTCAACATGTTGTGGAATAAAAGCATGAAGGATATCTAAAGAAAGGAAATTAGAAACATCACATGTAGGAATTTTGTACTTCGATTGAGTTAATCGAGTGAGTTATTATTGTAAAATGGTGACCGTTTGAACGAATGTACTAATGGTAAGATTGGAAGAAATTCTAGAAGGCATAGGTGTTCTTGATGGATTAGGAAAATTATACAAAGTTGAAGGAATATGTAAAGATTTCAGTGAAGGATGAGAAGGAATAGGTAAAGGGTTCACATAAGTACAAGGAACCACATTATATGAAGGTAATGAATAAGGAATGATAGTAGGAGGAACACTCACGAGAAGTAAAAGGCTAGAAAGAACAACACTTAAAGGAGTGGGAACTTGGGTAGAAGTAGTGATAAGAGGTAGAGAATATGCAAGTATGATGGAAAGAGTGGTAGAAATTGGGATAGAAGGTTCAATGGTTGTTGAAGGAGGATGATATCCTAACTCTTGAGCACATTCTATCAAAGTCTTAGCATGAGTATTAATAAAGTGAGATGTACCACACAAGATAGAGAGATTATTGTCATAATTATTAACAAGCTCCTTAAGAGCTTCAATAGCAACAACACTATCATGATTTTTATTTTCTTGAGAAAGCCAAGTTTCTAATTTATCAAATTCACTAGAAAGCTTATCAACTTGTGAAGGAGGAACTCTTAAAGCATCATTGCCATCATGGGATGAATGAGAAGAGTTATGTTCCATTATAGGATTAAGATCATGAGTAAAGATGCGAGTGTCATCATGAGTCCTAGGAAGAAAAGAAGAATTGTGATCAAAGGAGTCCATGATTATATGACTTTTCCTAATGGGAATGCTAAACATTGGACTTTGTGTAATTACAATCATAAAAGAGGAGATCACAAAAGGAAACCCTAATCATATCTAACCATACAAATGTAATAAAGAGCATAAAAGACAGATATAAACACAAGATAGCCAAATATAAATCTAAAAAGCAGGTAAGAAGGGTGAGTTTACCAAAATAAGGTAAACACCTAAAATAAAAAAATCTAACTCCAAAAAGAAAGGGTAACAAGTTAGGTTAACCAAAATGTTTAATAGTAAAATGGAAGCACTTTAATAAGATGTGAGTCTCCACTTTACCTATGGGTGAGGGAAAGAGGGGAATTTCCAAATATGATTCCACTTATGATCCAAATTAGATTAGCTAGGACCCAAAGGACTAAGGGAGCTAATACTAAATTCAAATTATAAAGGGAAATACAATACAATAAATGTACTCTCTTTGGCCCTTAATAGGATAATGTGAATGCATAATTGTTATAATTTCTTAAATAATATAAATCTAGATGCCATGTAAAGACAATTAGCCCAATTGAGATATGAATCTAGGGTAAAGATATGAAAGGAAATAAAATATGAAATAATCACCTTGAAATGTGTATAGGAAGATGTTTTTTCACTCCAAAACTCATACATCTGAACTATATCTGAATATTCATCCATGAATCTCAAATAAAATGATAAAAGGAAAAAAGCCTAGAAATTTCCCTAGAATCTGAAACTAGAGAACTAGGTTGACTTGGGAAGACATCTTACGACTAGGTTGATGTAGTCTGACAATCTGTAACTAATGACTCCAAAAATCTTATGAATAGTAGGTTCTCGATCTATAATCCTTTTTTCTCCCAACCTACAAATCAACACAAAAAAGAAAGGTTTGGGGGTTGAGGTTTGATGAGGTCTTTCCTTGGTCAAGCCCTAGGCTAAGGAATTAACTGTAATTAAGAAATGTAAATGTAAATGATTGAAAGACAAGATAATTGTTAGGATTCACCTTGCTTGTATGTATGTAAATATAATGTAGATCTTGAATTTAGGAATGTAGGGTATCTCCACTCTTTGCAATGGATCTACCATAATCCCATCATGGTGCCATGGATATAAAAATTCATCAATGAAGAAGATGAAAAATGCTTCAACGTAGATCTCCTCCCTTGATGACCAACAATAAGTTGGACCTTGAAGAGGAAATGCTCACAAAGGATCCTTAAATGCTAGATAGAAATCTCCTTGCTTAAATTCTTGAAATACTTGAATACTTGAACTCCTTGAGTGCAAGAGGAAGAAATCTTCACTTAAGAGCAAGAGCTTGAAATCTTGGAATGAATTATGAATATGATTATGAAAATTAATCCTTGAAGTCTCCTTATATATGAGTTTTCATGTGGGAAAACAATATAGGCTCACTAGATAACAATAATAAACTAATTAAACCCCTAAGGACTTTCAAGCCTAAGCTCTGAAACTACCAAGGACTAGGTTGACTTAGGTCATCGACCTAGTCCAGACTAGGTTGACCTAAGTTGACCTAGTCCTAGAGATCAAGTCTCGAGTGCCACAAAAAGAAGGGGTAGGTTCCAAAAAGATAAGGGTGAAAAGAGGAAGGAGATAAGATAAAAAGGAGGTCAAACACATGCATATCCATGGTCCACAAAGGGAATTATGAAGAGGGCGCTAAAACATTTTAAGAGGCAAGCGTGTCCATTTTAAGATGGTACACAAATATTGCTGGGATTAAGAAACTATGAGAATTAATAAAATAAGAGATAATAAGTTTGTTATTATTTATTATGATAAGAATAGTGAAATAAATATATCAAAGATTTTGGTGATGCATGCAAAGACAAAGCATATATAAATCAAGTATCACTACTTGAGGGAGAAAGTACAAGAGAAACAAGTTAGGCCTAAATATATGAAGTTTAAGGAGAAAATTGAAGACATGTTTACTAAGCCACTACCTAGGGATGTTTTTGAGTATCTAAGAGATAAAGTGGGGGTCCTCCCCCTATCCAAAATTCATTAACTAAAGATTAATGTTGCATCAATTCATGGGTGAACATAAATATCTTTGTGGATTTGATGCAAGAGTTCACTTTAGGAGCAATTCTAAAGTTGTGAAAATGATTGGAATGAAACTAATGTAAATAGTACATGCAAGGTACAAGGCATAAGTACAAGGTTTTATAAATTTCACATTAGAACTTATAGTTACCTTTGGCATTGATGTCAAAGGGGGAGAGTATGAATAGCAAAGGGGAGAGAATCAGTAAGAGAGATTAGTCAAAGGGGGAGAAAGCTAAAAAATAAATAACGATGGAGGAAGATGAATAACCAAAGGGAGAGAATTGTAAGCTTGAAGACTAAAGATACTATTGAAGAAAAAGTGATCATATCCTAAGAGGGAGAAACATTGAAGATTAATGCTAATGAAGATACATACCTAGTACACCTAATGATGAAGTCCAAAGAATCAAAAAGTTGTATTATTTCACGGCTTACATTTTATTATCTTATTTAACATTTTGTAATGTAAAATCATATGCTTATGTGTTTCCATCAATGCCAAAGGGGGATATTGTAAGCCCCACCTAATGATGTAACTAAGAATGCTATGAATGTATTTGAAAGATTCATGTCAGTTGTTATGTTGTCATTGATGTCAAAGTCTTAGTTGGCTAGACATTGGGCTAATTCGGTAGAGTGACATATCATTTGATTGATGAAGAGGATTTGAAGAAATTATGTTGATGATAGAGTTGATAAGTATGGTATTTAATGGAAACTTGAATGAGTTGGACAGTGATAATGTAATGTTGGTTTGATATTTTTACAATCATGTAATTTTATGTAATGTAATAATGAAGTTTATGTATTCACCAAGTTATACAAGCTACATTGAGTAATAAGGTAAAAGGACTATAGTTTTGCTCGAGCTACTACAATATTAATTGAGTAAATCATGTATTAACTGAGTAAATCATTACCCAAGTGAAATGTAATGTTCACCGAGTATTGAGTCCCTTATGCCTGCTGTTTTGATATGTTCAAAGATGCAAAATTTGATAAAGTTTGAATTTTGGCAAAATTACATTTTTTTCATCAATAAACTATGATTTTCAATATCGATGTTTGTAATTTGTACATGTTGTGATGATACTTGGTTTTCTTTCCTAGTTCTTTCCTAGTTGAGCTCTTGAACCAGTTTTAATTATTTTATCTATATATATATATATATATATATATATATATATAATGTTCACCGAGTATGTGCTGAAAGACCAAGTGAAAAAAGTTGGAATATGAGGCTGACTTTTGGTGAAAATAAAGAATATTCAAAAATTTCAGAGGCAAGAGTCATCATTAGTTACAAGATCAAATGGTTGGAAAAATACAATGATGATCTGATGATGGAGATTGAAACATGGTATGGATGAGCACAACATTAAATGAAATTTCTATTTTCTAAGTGACTTAGTACAATAAATATGAGATCGATGGTTCTGGCTAAGTGGAAAAAACTAGAAGAAACTAGAAGCAGAGAGTTTACTATTTAAGTTGAAGTTGGAACAAGTTTTTGGTTATTGATTATATTGTTGATTCATATTTTCAAGTTGGAGATTTGTGTGAAGAAGAAGGTAGGAAGCAAGACGAACCAAGAAGAGAAGAAGGAAGATCAAGAAGAGTTTGAGGAAAGTGATAGTGTGAAGGAGTAAATAAACTAAGCAAAGATTAGAGGAGGAAGAAGACAAAGAAGAACAAAGATCTAAATAGATAAAGTAGTGCTAATCTTACAGATCATTTGACTGTTACTTTCTTACCATTGTAGTAGAAAAATCTCTTAACTGAGTGGACCTAACAAGTTTGTTAAATCCTATATGGTAACATCGATTAGTGATGTTTGTAAGTCCTTTAGAGGAGGCCACTCTTTAGACATGATCTAGGAGTGATAAGGTCTAGATGATCTTTATGTTAAAACCCTCTAACTAGGTCACATTAAAAATGTGCATGTAAATCTTTAACAAGGTTGGCTCATAGTAGAGCTCACTTCAGAAGAGTGAAATTATTATGTTTGCTGGTCCCGGGTAGTTTTTCCCTTTACAGGTTTTTTCGTTAAATCATGGTATCAAATGTGTGAATGTTGTTTTGTTGCAAGTTTATTTTTATGATATTTACTTTATACTAAAACTCAATAACAACTAGGTAACTGTAAAGTTAGATTTCTGATACTCAGTTAAAAAAGGAACAATGAGTTAATAGTTTAGTGTAAATTGATTATAAGATTGAATTGTGAAGTTGGATGATATCACCGAGTTACTTACTTTTGATGTTTATGGTGTTGAATTGGTACTGAAATTTTTGAAAGGCTTGTAGGTTAACTAGACATAACTACCCCCCCCCCCCCCACTCTCAATTGTCTAACAGGCCCTACTAACCAGGTCCATAAATCCCTAGGAATTCCTTGTTGCCTTGAAACAGGTCTCTATTTCTAGAAATCAAGTACCAATTTTGAGAAAACCCAATTTTGGTGCAAAAAAGAGATTCAGAGTGATATGAAAGAAGAAAGGGAGGACCCTAGTAGATAGATCATACCTTGAGCTTTGCTTCATGGAATATGAATACGAAGGAGGATAATTGAATTCTACCTTGATTACATCTAAGAGGAATAAATAAATATATGAAGAAAGGGGAGAAAAATAAATAAATGATCACATCACATTAATTGAGTGCTAAAACCATCATTAAATTGAAGTGCTTCCAATTTGAGATGGTACACTAAGGTTTTGAATAGGTCCTTAAGTAATCTACTAAGATGTCTCACAAAACAACATAGTAGAGTTTGGGATATGGTTATTAATCAAGCTGGATATGCTTATAATGACTCTATTTATATAAGCATGAAAAATAGTGCATTTGAAATTGGCTATGGTATACATCCAAGAGGGATTTTAAAACTTAGATATCTTAGTGGCATTGACAAAAATATTGATCAAGGGGAAGACTTTTCCATAACGATGAACGACATCTATGATAGGGTGGAGGAAACTCTCCAAAAACATGTAGACAAATATGAGGCAAAACCTAATGTCTATTGAAGGGATGTGCAATCCAATGTTGGTGATCTAGTCATGACATATTTGAAGAAGGAGACACTTCCTAAAGGCTGACCTACCAATTTTCTCATGAAAAAGACTGATCCTTGCAAAATATTGCATAAATTAGGCCCCAATGCATACGAAATTGAATTCCCCTTGGGACTTTCCATATCCACAATATTTCCTTTTAAAATGTTCAATTGTTGTAGGTAATACAACAAATATGGATGTTTTAATGGAAGACAACAATTTCATAAAGGATCTACCCCTATGAAAACCTTTACAATTGGAATGCATCATAGACATTAAGGTGATTAAGAAGACTATGAAGGGGGACTACAAGGAATGCCTTTTTAAATATAGAGGTTTACCAGAAGTAGAGGGAACTTGGATGAGTGAAGCAAACATCTTGAAGCATAAGACTTAGGTTGCAAACTTGATTCCTCAAGGGACTTGAGTTTCTCTATTCCCCAAAGCATGGTGCAAAGAGCACCTTAGAGATATCACAAAGGAGCATGAAGGCTCATGGTGTGCCACAAGTTGATTTAGTTGTAATAAGGTTCTATGTAAACCAATTTTTGTCATTTTATAAGGTTTTTGACCCACTTGTAAGGTTTAGGCATGCATAAGCCAATTTGATCAAATCTGGTCAAAGGGTAAGTATGAGTCTAGGAGAAGGTTTCATTGGTATCCAAGGATGTTTTAGATCATGAATGAAAAAATTATATTATAGTTAGGTTGATAGAGAGTCATGGACAAAACATTGTCAAGCAAATGCAAAAAGTTGTCAATGTTGCATGATAACATTTGTGCAACTTTTACACCTAATGAAAAAATTCATCCCAATGAAAATTAGTTGGGGATAGTTAAGGAATTTAATTGGAGTCCATTTCATTCTTTTATGTCTAAGACCAAAGCATTGTTTTGAAGTTTTTTGCATTTAGAATCAATAAGCAATTTCACTTTCCTATCAATTTCTATATTCATTTTGTATGTACAACCTTGTATATATTCATTAAACAATCTAATGGACATGGTTCTATACAATAGTTAGTTAGATTTATATTTAAGTTTATTTGGAGAGCATTCATTAAGTTTTATAGAAGATATCCTCTATTTGTAAAAACTATTAGAATGTAAAGTCCACCAATATAACTGAGAGGGGAAGTGAATTAGTTATACAACTATTAGTCCTTATCCATATGAGCAATATAATCAACAATCATAACAAGATACTCATACACAATAATACCAGATATGTTAACTAGTGAAACCCTTGATCAGAGGGAAAACTTCAGTGGGGATATGTTGCCAAGTTTTAATCTTACCCTTAAAAGCTTGAAGTTATTGGTATTTAAGTGAGTTTGTGTTCAAGGTGATGTCTAAGTATCCTTTAGGTTATGTACTTCTCATCTTCCTTGAGTCCCTCACTTTCTTTGTTTTTTGGATCTCCCTTGCATTACATATACCTATTTCTTCTATGTAGGGTTTTTATTTTTTCGATGCGCATAGAGTCTAGGTGATCTAGGTATGGTTGGGATGTGTTCTAGCATCCTCTCAATGAGAAGTGATTTATCCATGTTCTACCAATTTCCATCTTGCCCCATCATTCTTTTTCTTACGGATTCTAAGAAATTGAGCTAGTCTTCCCTTCAGTGAACAAAATCAAGTGCATATCCAAAGAATGAAGCTATGACAATGACTAACAAGCTGTGTAAATGAATATCTCATGATGGAAAGACCCATAAGGCTATGAACTTATGCTAGGAAGAATCCTGTTCATGTTGCAGAGGTAGATTCTACCTTCAAAAGGGAAAGAGTGGATCTATGAGTTTTCCACTGCACACTAATGGAAGCAAAGTTGTTTTGTTTTGCTTCTGAGGCCACAACGATTTGTGTGATATCCAAGGCTTTACATACAAGTAGTAAAGGCATGATGTTGAAAGAATTGTTGTGAGCTCTTCATCAGTAAGGCATGCTCGAGATCTAGCTCTAAGGCCATCAAATTGAGGTTAAGGGTAAAGTGTTATTAGGTGTACTCCAGTTTGGGAAATGTTGCTGAGAAGGGGTTTTTTGTCCCAAGGTAATGAAAAAGGTTACATATCTAAAGGTTTTGGGAATAGAAACACAAGTGACTTTAAAGTATGAATATTCTTCAAATATGCTTGAAAGATACTTATGGAAAAGTCAGTAGTGAGAATGTGACCCTGATACAAAGGAAATATAGTGTTAAATGCTTAAGGTAGAAAGTGAAAGAATGAAGTGTGCAAGCTAACAAATAATCACTCCTTATGTTGTGATTCTGAATAGAAGGAAAGTTTGTTTGCAAAAAATATAAGTTTCTCTTTGTCCCTCATAGAACTTAAAGTCTTGTTTTGTTAAGTGATTTTTGATAATATGACTTTGCTCCAAGTAAAGTAATAGAGCTTTTGAGAACTTAAGTTTTTATGAGCAAGAGAATAGAAAGTTCAAATAGTGGTTGATCATGGAATTAAATGCAAATATTGCTATTGTAATCATTGGCTGAACTTAAATTCATTTGTGTGGCACCAATGTTCAAATTACTATACCAATGTCATAAAAATGGTTGGAAATTGATTTCCCCAAGTATTTTAAAATACCTATTTATCGAGAACTGCATCATGTGCAATCATAGATAATGGCAATTAGAGTTGCTAGTTATGATAAGTTAATAGGCCTAGAGAGTGAATTAAAAGAGCTAACAGACACATCTTTCAAATTCTATGATTTGGGTGATCTCCCATAGAAGACTCAATTCTCAACCTATTCACCCAATCTCTCAAAAGCTTAAAGAGAGTAGACTAGTTGAGGCAATTGGTTTGCCAATGGGATTACATGCACTTTAGCTTGTGAGGGAATGTATCGAGAGATACGACCTAGAAACAAAGCATATCGTGTTTCCTAACCAATCTATTCTCATCTCAATCAAAAGGGCACTCATGCAGTCCGCATCTAGAATTCCCATGAAAGAGAAGTATTGTGAGGTTCATTTCAGCTCTCTTGTGTCTATGTTCAATGAGAAGAAGACCCTCAAATGAGAAGACATGCAGAGGAAATGGTTCTAGACTGCTCACTTGAAGAAGAGAAAAATGTCCAAGATTCTATTTGGCACAAATTTGAAAAGAGAGATAGTGGATATCCTTGTTCTTCTACTCAAACTAAAAGGAAAAGAGGAGATCTTGGAGTTCATCAAGCACCATTTCTTCCTAGTGCAAGCAATATGCATTGAGGATATGCAGATTGACTAGGCACAAATTATCTACAATAAGATCACCTCATGGTTGATTTTAGCCGGAGGATTTAAGCAATTTTACTTGTCCTCCTATCTAATTTATACCTTAGCTACTCACTGTTTGTGGACCGACTTCCCTAGCATCCAAAACTATGATGAGCACACTAAAGTATATGAGTTATATCCACATCTATAGTTGCACATAAGTTTTGAGGAGTATGTGGTTGTAAATGATGCCTTCTCAATGATGCTATGTCAGGAACTACAAGGATGCCTTGAAAGAAGATTTTCACCAGAGGCAATTTCGGTCATCAGCCAATTTCGATACTCATTCATCCAGTTTCTGAGTTTCTCTTATTTGTGGATAGGAGCTTATGATGGCTTTCCTTAGAGGCTTCCAAGGTATCCAAAAGACAAGGTGGTTCTAGTCAAACTATGTTGACAGATCCTTGAATATAACACCTTGTGTTCTAATGTAAAGAAGATAGTCAAGATTCCCTTCTCTATAGTAGTTGGACCATATTTATGTTCTTCCAGATTCGATGCTCAAAATCTAGTGAAGAACTTTGAGAACAAAATCAAATTGGTAGACTATGAGGTACTTAGGCCTCAATATGATCTAGTTAACATTGTAAGGGACCACTTGAAGTTGGTATATGCCTACATGTATGTTTCGGATATTCAAGACTTCTAGTTTGGGTGTCTCAATGAGTACCAAACCTAGGAGAAATTTTGGTCACAACTAACAATTAATAAGATCAAGTTATATAGTGTCTCTGTTGATGTTTCTGGCCTTGTAGATGATAGAGCCTACATGCATCCTACATCCTATAAGAAGATAAAAGGAACCCCAATTTTGTCTACCCCACTTGTAGGTCCTATCATAGACACTATGGAGGTTCTTATGTAGGGAGTAATCAAAAGAACAGATAAGTGGGTGGAGTGGACCCAAGCGAGGAAGAAGAGGATCAAGAGTACTAGTTCTACGATTGGAGTATCTTCAAGAGCCACCCAATCAACTACAATAGCAACCACTACAGCTACTACTTCAACATTTGCAAGTACATTACTGTCCATTGGTCAAGGTGGAGACCAACCTCCATATAAGAATGTGCTAATCACTCCTACCTGCGAAGGTGGCTCTCTTCCAGACACCGAGAAATTTGGGAAGAAGGAGGGAGACAAGGGCAAAGGGAAAGAACAAGAGAAATTAGTCACCAAGCCATCTTTCCCTATCCAAGTCATCAATTTAGATGGTGACACCAACCCCACGGATGGACAAGAACAAGATGCATCTTAGCAAGGAGATACTTTAGCCCTCTCAGTGACAAAGATTGCTACCTTCCCCATTGCTTCACAAAGCAAGAAAACTCCCCTAATATCGAGGAAACTATTTGACCATATTGCCTTGCAGTTGGCTATCAATGTGCTCTCTAAAAAGTCATGGCTCGAAGAGACCATTGATAGGAAGAAGAGGAGATATGAAGATGCAACTCCATCAAAGGACTTGATCATGCAAGCCACCTCTTCTCAGCCATCCAAGAAGACTAAGAAGCAAAAAATAATTGCTACACTGGGTATTGATTCAATAGCTGGGCCATATGCTAGTAGAGATTATTGAACCACAAAAGGAAGGAAAATTCAATGAGCTTTCCAAAGATGACTTCCAGATTAGGATAGTTGATCTTGCTATCCCTATTTACGACTCCATGGTGAATATGTAAAAGACCACCAATGAGAAAATTAAAGATAAGTTGGAAGAGCTTAGAACAAAGAAGGAAATCTTGAATGCCTCAGACATATAATTGATGGAGTACATAAGGTCTGCACTTGAGAGCACTTCATCAAGACAATTTGATCTGAATGCAAAGGAGAACAAAAAATATACTCTTAAAGCTGTAACAAGAAAGGCAATTTGGGTAAGTTGGCCAAGCATGGGTAGACTGGATGAAAGCTCAAGGTCCCTCATTGATTGAAAACTTGGTAACTCTAGTGTTAGATACTCACAAGCTCAATGAGGTAGTTTCTAGTCATTAGACCACCATACAAAAGATAGTAGACAAATTGATAGAATAGTTGGCCCTTCTCCAAGAAGTTATTGACTAAATAAGATAAAATAAAAGAGGAGAATGTTTACAAAAATGAATAGGAAGGAAAGATCCAGATGGATTAATCACAAAGAAGTGATCAATGCACTAATGAATCAAATGACGGAGAATATGAAAGAAAGAGTAAATCCTATAATCTATAATAGAAAGTATATACTTGAAATCCTCAATGAAATAGAAGACAAATACTAACCTCAAAGTAGGGGAAATCTATAAAATATTTATTTCTAATGTCTGTGCACAATTTCAAGAAATTTTGCAACCTGCTTTGGATTGGAAATGTCGAGATAGAGAAAACCCAGAAAACTTTTGTCCTTTTAAGGGTAGACTGACCTTGACCCATATAGTGGGGCACAATCTTACACTAAAAAATTGACCTTGACCTGCATTGCTTTGACAAAAAATATATTCATGGATCTCAATAGTTCACCCAAAAGGGAATCCAAATTTGTACTTCAATTTGTCATTTTGTACCTGTATCTGCAAGAAAAATGATTTTTTTGTTTGGATGGGGGGTTTGCCTTGGTCAAACCCTAGTTTGGAATCAACCTTGAAATGTAATTGAAATTTCAATATGAATAAACAAAGTAAATGGAACTATTCACCTTACTTATGTTGAAATCCTTGTAGAGGATGCAAATCCTTGAAATCACAAGTAGGGATGCTCCAAATGAATGTAGGATGTCTCAAATCAATGGCATTAGATCTTCAACACCAATATTGAATGGATTTTAGCATAAGAAGAAGATTGAATGAATGTGGATGGAGAAATCTTCAATAAGAGGGCTCCATAGAGGTTGAATTCTTCAATGGCTAACAATGGATCTCCTTGATGAATTGGATTCTTGAATGTTTGAATGCTTAATAATGGATCATCCCATATAATTTCTCCTCATGAAAATATTTCAAAACTTCATAGTGAGTGGATGTAAAAATGAGAGAAGGCTTTCATATATAATGATCTAGGGCACAAACTTCTAGAGAGGCCAACATTGGAGAATTAAATCCCAATTAACCTTAACCCCTAGAAATGGACCTAGATTAAATAGAATTTAAGACTGTACCATTTTGAAACCCAAAATAGCCGACCTAAATATGGGAAAATGAAACTTTCTAAAGCCCAACATCCTGAAACTTCTGGAACTTGAAATTTGGACCTAATGTCAGGGTCAAGGTTGACTCTGCCCTAGGTTAGGGTCAAGGTCATCCTTGACCTAGGTCAGGGTTGAAATCAACCTGGACCCTTCAAGTCATCACTGACCCAGAAAGTCAAAGAATTTAATTTCTCATAGAAAGTTGTTAGAAAGAGGCTGGAAACAAGGGGAGAAAAGCATAACAGGGGGAAATAGCTAGATCCATGCAAAGACCTATTCAAGGCACTTGACATGACCCCAAATCACTTACTTGGATGGCTAAAAACTCTTATCATGGAAGTTCTTTCATGTTAAGATGATATATTAAGCCCCCTCTTTAGCAAGAGTATGGAATTGATGCAAACTCTTGGTAAAGTAGATCATAATGAAAAGATAATCTTATTAAAATCAAAGGGACAAAGAAATCCTGAAGTCCCTATGGACTCAAGTCTTAATCAATTCAAAGATCACAATAGGAGAGACATCTCTAGAAAAAGAGAAAGAGAGAAAGAGTGTGATTATCTCACCCAATGAGAACTTATGTCCCATTGTGAACCACACAAGAAAACTGAGCAATTGGAAAGATCAAATTGAACCACCTAGTGAATGTGGCTACTCACTAGTCAACCCATCAAGGATTCACCCTCAAGAATATTCTATTCCACAAGAGTAAAACCAAAAAGAAAACAAGATCCAATCTTAAGGACACTTTTGACCTTAAGGGATCAAAATTTTGAAACTAGAGGGATCAAGAGATCCTAAAATATAAATTCAGGCTTTAAGGATTAGTCACTAATCCAAAAAAGGAGAAAAAGGTATCCTAAAAAATAATATATGTGTGTTGAAAAGTGTGTGCATGCAATAGGTGAGTAGAGCACATGCACCCACATTAAAGTTATTGCTAACACTTTCACATGAGCAATGACATCAATAGGTACATAGACAACTCCACCGATTACATTTTTACTACGAGATGCCCCTAGATGAAGACAAATCAAGGGAAATACCACATAAACATACAAAGAACACAGAAGGGATCTACCTACTGTGGGGTTAGTATGATCATAAGTTTATATATATGCAAATGAATTGACACTATTCCCCAAAGAAAGTAGAACTACAATCACAAAGGAGGAAAGATCACATAAGAGGTATAAAGAAGAATCTTTTCAGACTATGACCCAAAGACCAAAAAGAATCAATGCTCCCAAGTCGTGGATCCAAGCAAATTACACAAGGAAACATTGACAAACAATAACACCAGTACGGCATAACATAAAACAACATATGGAAGAATAAAGATACATTTAGAGGAATAGTACAAGAAGTTTGATTCTTTTATCACCTTGTACCAATAGGAAAATAGATATTTTATAAAATAATCTAACAACATTTAGCAAACACATCATGGGAGAAGCACAATACAACAGACAAACACACACAAAAAACTACCATAAAGGATAAGCCAATCAAGCGTGTCGCCTACTCTCCCTATCTCATTCTATATCATTTAGGGAAGGTGGGTAACTTGCAAGAGGGACTATATCCGACATAGTAGGAATGATAGCCAGTTCCAAACAAGGATCCTCCTAAGAATCACAATGTTTGATACTAGGTGTAAGTGTCAATTGTGATGAAAGCATATTAGGTAAATCAATATCAATGTCAATAGTTTCATATTCATCATTAACATCACCAGTATCACAAGAGTATCTTCTTCATCTAGAATAATCAAAATAGGATCTAAGATATGAATGGAATCATCATAATAATGCATCCTAACATCATTATTAGCAACAACTTCTTCTAACACATCATGCATAGTTGTATTTGAGGAAGGTAAAGATTTTTGAAGAATAGAATTATGATACTTAGCTTGAGTATGATGCTTCTTACAACGTTCATTAGCAGATTGATTACATTTTGTCTTGTTTGAATTGTGTTGAGAACTAGGAGGATCAATTACTAGATCCTTTATAGGTTCAATAGGAGGATTAATATGTTTATCAACAAAAAAACAAGCAATAGGAGGAGCTTGATTAACAGATGTAGAAGCCATAGACATAGGAGGTATGGAAGGTATAGGAAAAAGACCACGATTGAAATCCATAGGAGGTAAGCTTAACTCGAGAATCTTATGATGCTTATAGGCTTGATGTGATCAAAAAAGATGATTAGGTCAAGAAGGACATGAATTAGGGAATGAAGGCCAAAAGAAATCAAGGATAGCACAATCTCTAGGCCTAGAAGGGTGATATAAACTATGATTAATCATCTTCACTTCTTCATCATGAACAAATCAAGGATAGCACAATATCTAAGCCTAGAAGGGTGATATAAACTATGATTAATCGTCTTCACTTCTTCATCATGAACAAATTTAGGACATTTATGGACAACACACATGTCATTTAACCATGGTAAACAAAGCTTAACTTGAGACTGATCAGAAGATGAAACAACAACAAAATTAGTGTTCACCATTTTTCCACAAAGTTCAACTGGTAAATTAATAGAACCAAATGATGGATAAAGAAAACCATTACAAGTTTTAATCCACACATCAAATGTATCATAAGAATCATGTTGCAATCTTTTCATAAAAATATTTTCTTTAGTAATAACATTAACTAAGGATGTAGTATCAACAAGACAACCATGAGTAGGTATCTAAGAAATCCTAGCATAAATATAAAGGGACCATCAGGAGCTTTAATAGTCTTAGAATCATCAAAGGTAATCAAAAGTTCCCAAGGTCTTTTATTCTTAGATTATTGTCAAGGTTTAGGTTGAGTCTTCAATTTAGGCTTAGGTTTTGGTTGAGGTTGAGATATAACTTGAGATTGAAGCTAAGGTTGATGTGGAGATACAAATTGAACAACATGATCCACTTGATTAACAATGTAATTAAGATCATCCATCTTTGAATCATACACAATATCCATAGAAGATGGTTGAGCAATGGTATTAGTATCATGTTGAGGTAAAGGATTCATATAGATTTGAAGATTTTGATTAGGAGGAGAAAAAAATTAATTCCCTTTACCATCAAAATTATCAACAAATAAGGCATTAGAGTCAGTTAAATCTTGAACCTTATGTCTTAAGGAATAAAATTTCTCAATATCATGACCATTCTGACGATGATATTGACAAAAAGCTTTTGAATCAAAGGATTAGATGCAATCATAGTAGGTAAAAGAGATCTAATAGGAGGTAAAGTAATCATATTAGAAGTTAAGAACCTATTCATAATAGAATGTAAAGATTTAGAAACATACGATTTAATTGAAAAGCGGTGGATGTAGAAGTGGCATTGTGAGATGCAACAACAACTTGATCAACAATTGCACTTGCTTGTTTATTTATCTTGACATAGTTTTTGAATTTTTTAAATTTATCTGGATTAGGAGAAGCATCACTTTTACCAACAAAATTAGGAGCCATTGGAGTGTTGCTCTCAAATTGACTCATTTGTAATTGATAATGATGAGGTACTACACAAAGTTGTTGAAAAGAAGTAAATTCAATAAGAATTTTTTTATCTCTAATATCCTTTTCAAATTTGAAATAAACATATGTTGAATATCAATATCAAGAACATGATAGAAAATTTGAACATGTAAATGCTTAAATCCACCAATTAATTCAATCAATTTTTCCTTAGCACTTTATTTACAATGCATCAAATTAGTCAAAGACACTTGCCAACCAATGTTATTTTGAAATTGTTGAATAAAAGCATGGGCAAGTTTTGGAAATGAATCAATAGAATAAGAAGGCAAGGAAAAAAACCATTGTAAGGCATTTTCATGAAAAGTTCTAGCAAACAACTTAGCTAAACTCCTATGGTCATGAGCATAATCACTACAAAGGATTTGAAATGTTTTGACATGATGAATAGGGTCTCCCTTACCATTCTAATTCTCAAGATGAGGCATATCAACTTGTTGAGGAATGGGAGTACAAATGATATCCCGAGATAAAGGACTTCCCATGTCACACGTAAGAATACTAAACTTGTTTTCAGTCAAGGATGCAAGTTGTTGTAAAGATGACATAGTTTGAGCCAAACTGATAAGTGTTGAATCATTAGAAGAAATAGGAAGAATAGAAACATTAGAAACACTAGGTAAAGTGTATGAAGCTGTAGGAATGGAAGACACAACTGGAGGAACATTGGGAACATTATGATAAGAAGGTTGTGATGTAGGAAGAGACACAGGATGAACACTCATAGGAATAGAGGGAACCGTTGCAGTCAGAAAAGAAGGAGTATAGGTAGGAACACTAGGTAAAGGAACATAAGAAGGTTCTACACTAGTGACAGGAGGAATCAACCCTAAATCTTGAGCTTTTTGAGCTAAAAGGTTTAACATTTGAATTCACAAGATGAGTAATGCCACACAAGAGGTTAACACCTTAATCACTATTATGAAGAACTTTCTTAAGAGCCTCTATAGCTTGAATAGAATCTTGATTATGGTTTTCTTGCATAAGCCAGTTACCCATTTTATCAAGTTTAGTTGAAAGTTTTTGGACTTGTTCAGGAGGAACTCTTAAAGCATCATCCTCATCATGAAGTGAGTGAGAAGATTTTTGCTCCATAATAGGATTGAAATTACAATTAATCAAATTATTGTCCAAAATCTTAAGGAAAGGAAAAGAAGACTTAGGATCAAAGGAACCCATAAGTCTATGACTTCATCTAACTAAAATACCAGAAGTGGGACTAGAAGTAGTAAAGCTCATAAACCAATGCAATGCAAATGAAGTAAACTAAGAAAACATAAACCATAAATATTTTTGTATTTTGAAAGAGATTTTGTAATTTTTTTTGTATTTTTAAAATATAGGTGCAAGAAATCTAATTAGCATGCAAGATGTAACATTTAAAAGACAAATCTATCACTGACAAGATGATATAAGAGGAAATATAACACCACAAAACATAATAGGGCATCCAATTCCACAAAATAAAAGAGGGTAAGTGTGTCGAGTTCACCAAAATGAATAAGATAAAATAAGAGAAGGGAATGTTTATCAAAATAAATAGGAAGGAAAGATCCAAATGGATTAATCACAAAGAAGTGATCAATGCACCAATGAATCAAACGATGGAGAATATGAAATAAAGAGGAAATCCTATAATCTACTATAGAAAGTATATACTTGAAATCTTGAATAAAATAGAAGACAAATACTAACCTCAAAGTAGGGCAAACCTATAAAACACAGATTTCTAATGTTTGTGCACAATTTCGAGAAATTTCGTAACCTGCTTCATACTAGAAATGTCAAGATAGAGAAGACCCAGAAAACTTTTGTTCTTCTGAGGGTAGGTCAACCTTGACCCAAATAGCAGGGCACAATCTTACCCCAAAAAGTTAGCCTTGACTTGCACTACTCCAAGAAAAATTTTGTTTGTAGATCTAAGAAGTTTGCCGAAAAGGGTATCCAAATTTGTACTTCAGTTTGTCATTTTGTACCTGTATCTACAAGAAAAATGGGTTTTTGTTTGGATGGGGGGTTTTCCTTGGTTAAACCCCAATTTGGAATAAACCTTGAAATGTAATTGAAATTACAATATGAATAAACAAAGTAAATGGAACTATTCACCTTGCTTATGTTGAAATCCTTACGGAGAATTCAAATCCTTGAATCCAAAAGTAGGGATGCTCCAAATGAATGTAGGATGTCTCAAATCAATAGCATTAGATCTTCAACACCAATCTTGAATGGATCTTAGCATAGGAAGAAGCTTGAATGAATGTAGATGGGGAAATCTTCAATAAGAGGGCTCCATACAGATTAAATCCTTCAATGGCTAACAATGGGTCTCCTTGATGAATTAGATTCTTGAATGGTTGAATGCTTGATAATGGATCATTCAATATAATGTTCCCTCATGAAAAGTAGATTTCAAAACTTCATAGTGAGTGGATGTCAAAATGAGAGAAGGCTTCCTTATATAGTGATCTATGACACAAACTTCTAGAGAGGCTGACATTGGATAATTAAATCCCAATTAATTTTAACCCCTAGAAATGGACCTAGATTAAATGCAATTTAAGAGTGTATAATTCCAAAAACTGAAATAGCTAACCCATAAGTGGAAAAATGAAACTTTCTGAAGCTCAACATCTCAAAACCTCCATAACTTGAAATTTGGACCTAGGGTTAGGGTCGCGGTTGACTCTACCCTAGGTCAAGGTCAAGGTCATCCTTGACCTAGGTCAAGGTCAAGGTTGACCTTGACCCTTCAGGTCATCATTGAGCCAAAAAGTCAAAGTCTTCAATTTCTTAGAGAAAGTTGTCAAAAAGAGGCTGGAAATAGGGGGAGAAAAGCATAACAGGGGGGAAACAACCAGATCCATGCAAAGACATATTCAAGGCACTTGACATGAGCTCATACCACTTACTCAGAGGGCTAAACACTTTTATCATGGAAGTGCTTCCATTTTAAGATGACACATTAATACAAAGACTAATGTTGCCATTACTCATGGGATCCTCAAGACGGGGAAGGAATCATTGTTTTACTGTAAATAATCCTTGGAGTTTGTTATAGAAATCTCTGTGAGGTCTACAAATGAGTTCAAGGATGTATATGACCTGGTGCAAAAGGTCATTAAGAAATTATATAAATATTTGAAGATATTGCATACAAAGTCCTTTATGTCCATTAATGGCAAGCTTGTGGATATTGAGAGGATGAAGTCAAATTTCTTGGCATTTATTGATGAAGTTGTAGATCCACTCAATTTCCAAATGTCAAAGATCCAGGAACTCTCAGCAGCAAACGTAATCATAAGGAGAGAATCAAAGAAGTTCCAGTTGAGGTTTGCCAAAATAGATGAATTGACTAATATGCATGACTATTGGATTGTTCGAGCTAACAACATCATCTTTCCATATGTCGAAGAACTGGACAAAGTAACTAAAGCCATGAAAGATTATAGAGCCAAAGTGATTACTCCTAAGAAGGCATGATGTTTTGATGCTTTTCTAGACATCTGTCATTCTCCCTCTTCTTATTCCTTTTTCAGCCATTTGTGGCATTTTTTCAGTCTCTATAACTAACAATGATTCAATCTTGTCCTATTTTTATTCTATTATGTTCAGAGATGCTCTGCGAAGAAATCATCCAATGTAACTGGAAATTTTGAGAAGGCCTATAAATGTAACATTTTGAGAAGTTAATAAGATCGAAAAAATTACTTTTGGGCAAACACCTATAGCTAGGACTACTCATGTGACTCTGAGTTTATTTCTAGTTTTCTTGTTCATTTAGTTTCAGTATAGTGTATGGAATGATTGTGTTATAATTGAGAATTGAATGAATGTAAATGAACTTGGTTTTGTTTCCTTCGTTCAACAGATTGTATCTCTTACTTTCTTCATCATAAGCATCTCTTTTGTTCCTCTGTAGTAAATTGTATTTTATGTGTTTGGTGTAATTCGTTGCATAAGGAGGTCAAAAATTGGTGGATGGAGTAGCTAAGAAATAAACAATCTGGATATTGTTAAAACATCAACTAATTGTGTGATCTGGGAATTACCTATTTCACCATCTCTTCCTTTTCTCCTGCTATTATAGTTGGTTATGCATGTTTCCATTTCTTGCATTTAGTTCAAAATAGATTGCATGTTGTGAGTTAGCCCCCTTTCAATTGCCTAAGTTGCTTAAAGTATTGAGCAACTTGGTATTTGCCTCTTCTATTCTCTAGTTAAGAGCATACCCCCAAAACCCAAAAAAAAAAATTCATCACAAATCTTGCATGTAAAAGGGATTTGTACCTTTAAATTTAGGGGTCTTTGATAGATAACTACATTGGCCCATTCTATTGTTAACTTTTTTTCCTCCATAGGCCATTGAGCAAGTTAAGAGTCAAGGTATAAACCAAAAAGATAAGGAAGATAAATTGTTAACCAACATGATGATACCCATGAGATGATTTACTAATATAAATATTCTTTGTTAGAGGATGGACCCTATTAGGAGTCAATAAAAATATTCAATACATATCAATCCCTCTTAGGAGAATTTGAATCCTTGTTAGGAGATTCCAACCCTGTTAGGAGTTGTAGAAGGCAGATGGACCCATTACCCAAACAACTTCAGAGGCAAGACTAGTGAACACACTTTCCAAATGGTCTCTATATTATTCCTTTTAGAATAATAAAAATTAATTATACTTGAACTTCTTCTTCCTCTATCTTGTCAATCAGGCTGTTCTTCTTCTTATGATCTCGATACTTGATCACTAACTTCACATCCAATAATCTCTTGGATCACTTATTTGCATTTGCCAAACACACTACTCTTGTTCGTTCTTACTAAATCAAATTCCACACCAAAATTATGCTTTACCAAAAGGAAAATAACCCTTGGAAGTCTAGTGTATAACTTTTTGGGAAGTTTGAAAGTTGTAAGGGAAAAACAATATTATAAGACTAGTAGAAAACTAGGCCTTTACAAGGCAAATAACCCTCAAAGTCTGGTGTATAGAAAAGGGTGATTTAATTGTGTTATATTGGGCTCCTAGATTCAATATATTATTATAGGAGGAGTCTAGTACATCCATCATAAGTATTTTACCCTAAAGGATCGAGGGAGAGATCAAATGGATTGTATTCTAATGGGGCATTTGATTTGAGAAGTTGTATAAAAGGAAATATTGAGTGTTTCTAAGGAGTCAAAAAGGTGTTTGTGTGATATTAATCAAGGGTCTTGAAGTGTAGTAAATTGGAGAACCCATAGAGTGCCAAAGAAGGAGCAGTTTTGTGGGTTGTGGCTTAATACCTTATTTTCCCATGTGCTCTACATCAAGAAGTGATTTGCATCATCTTAGAATAAACTTATAGATTGTGGATTAATACAACTATACTTCCATGATGTCTATTTTTTGTTAATTATTGAGTTAAGAATATTTTAAAAGACTTTAGAGAAACTGTTGAACCGCAAGGCCAAGTTATCCTAGGTTGATCCCTTTTATTAGACATGTGTCAGTCTTAAAAATGACCAAAGACAAAACTTTAGCCATTTAGATATCCCTGAATGTCTTGATACAAAATTAAGTTTATTTTAGTCTACTGAAGAAAAGTGTTCCTAGAATGGTCTTGAACTTGGTAATTGATGGTAATTAGTGCATGACACATATCATTAAATACCAAGCCATACAATGAATCACATTGAATGTGTACCAATTTTTACCAAATTTTCTCATAATGGTTAAGAATCGATGATAGATGATAATGATTTGAGTTTGAAATTTTGAGTGGATTATATGTAGTTTGGAATAGACCCTAAATTTTGCAAAAATAACCTTGGATAAGAAATAGTAATATAATTGTGTAATGTGGATACATAGGAGTATATTGTGTAGGTGTATTGAACTAAACATGAAAGATGCATTATAATGAATGTTGACATGAATATATAACATAAGTTGTGCTAGAAAGAAATTAGATTGCAATGTGAAAAAAAAAAAAGATTTATTAAAGTAGCACAATATTAGTAACTCCAAGGTAAGGTGGGTTGGGTTGTGGGGATACCCATGATGTAACAAAAAAATAAAAATAAAAATAAAAGCACAATATGTAAAAGAATTCAACTCCACAAGAGAGCACAATGAAAATAACTATTTGAGGGTTGTTATTCAAGGAAAGGTTAGACTTTTAGTTGCATAGTTGAGAATCAACTCTCATCTAGGTGTGAAACTGGTCGATGGATGGTTCCTAAGGAAAATTGGGATGAAATAGTAAATCTTTTCAATGGCAAAGGAGTCTTTAAAACTAAACAAAACTTCATCTTAAAATATACACAATATGAAGATATTTATATTTAATATGGTTTTTTCTTTGAAGGTGGGTAGCCCAAATGAGTTATTTCTAGAGGCAAGACTTCAAAAATCTGTTGGCTTCTTGATCAAGATTCAAATCAAATGAATGACATTAAAAAAACTTCAATTTTTTTTATGATTTGACTTTTACTCGTTTACACAACTATCTCATGCACACCATTAAAATTCCTTGATTGATTAAAGTACAATTAAATATTAGAAAATAGGGGTACCAATAGTGGCTCATAGTCCAATGATCATTCACTTATTGTCATGGTGACCCCCCTATTAGCCCCAACAAATCATATTGAAGATAAGGGAGATAATGTATATGAAAGAGTCATATCAGTTGTTATGTTTTCATTGATGTCAATCATGAATAGATAAGACATTATGCTAATCAAGTAAGGTGCCAAATCATCTAAAGGATATAGTGTTGGTTAAATGATGAAGAAGATAATAGAATGAAAGAAAGTGTTGATAAGTACGTGAATTTCAATGTGTACTTGATGAGTTAGACTTTGGCAAGGTTATATTGGTTTGATTGTTTTACATGATTCAATTAAGTGTTGAGATCATGTATAAGCTAGCTATGATGGTTAGTAAGAATGAAAGAAGTCATGAAGTGTAAAGATAAAGAAACAATGAGTTGCACCGAGCTAGATAGTAGTGAGTTCAGTAAATGAAGGACCAATAGTCATCAAGAACATGTTGAGAAAGTGAAGAATGAGCAACATTAACCAAGAAAAAATATTGTTAACTGAGCTTAGTATTGACCAAGCAAGTGTAGTGTTAACCAAGCATGGAAAAGATGAACAATTTGTAGAAGATTCAATCAAAGGCTGACATTTGATGAAAATATGGATTGATCAAGAAGTATCTAAGATAAGGAAAAAATTTGTTGAGAGATCTACGATTGGAGAAATTCAAAGAAGATTTGATGATGGAGACTTATTGATCAAAAGAGGAGCTCAAAGTTTGAGGATAAAATGTGTAGTCTGAGTGTCTAGATTCAATGTATCCAAGCTGGATGATGATCAAATGATTGTGTCATTAAGAAAAAAAATGTTGGAGAATCTGCTGAAGCAACAATAACCTATCTATTTAAGGAATGAATCAGATGTTCATTGGTGTTGATCAAGTTGATGATGTACTTGATAGCCAAAGGGTCATCAAACAAAGCAACATTGTGAAATCTAGTAGGCGAAGTGCGAAGTTGATGTGTGTGAGTGGATCAGCCAAAAGAGGAAGAACTAGGACAAAGGATGAGAAAAATGGAGATCTAAAACAACAATAGGTAGTTGCATTATTTATCAGATCATTTCTCTATTACTCTCTAGCACTTGTAGTAGAAAATATCTTAATCGAGTGGACTTAACATTTTTATTTGTATATCCTTTTTAAGGTGACATTTCATTCAATGTTTGTAAGCCCTTTAGAGTAAGCCACTCAATTAAGGAGTGATAACATCTAGATGATCTTTGGTGTAAATCCCCCTAGCATGGTCACATTAACAATATGCATGCAACCATTAACTAGGTTGGCTCCTATTCGAGCTCACTTGAGAAGAGTGAGAATTTTGGGTTATTGGTCTTAGGTGGTTTTCCCCTTAACCAAGTTTCCACATTAAAAATATTTGTGTCAAAATGTGTGGGTGATTGTGTTACATGTTATTGTTGATATTATAGTCAAGATTTTTTATTAGTGACACACACTTAATCAAATGGTTAGCAACTACCAAGCTTATCTTCTAGTTTTCAATGTTAACCAAGTAATTCAGGTTCTACCAAGTTCTACAATTGCTACCAAGTTCTAGAAATAGTATTTAGTTTGCACTGAGCAATATCTACCAAGTTGATGATTATTAGTGCAAACTAAGCTTCGTAGTGTTTACCAAGTTGCTCAATGCAAATCAAGTTCTCCAAGTATTTATCGAGTTTGTAGCATTAGTAATGTGAATCTAGTGTTGATTGAGCTAGGATGTGTTAACCAAGTGATTCAGTTTATACCAAGCTCATAGTGATAGTGTTGACTAAGCTATGTTGTGTCAACCAAGTGATTTAGTTTATATACCGAGTTTTGCAGTGTTCACCTAGTCACCAATGCTAACCGAGTTCACTACTTGGAAGTGATTAGTACAAACTAAACTTCTATGTCTACCAAGAGCATGACAATGTCGAGTGTTGACAATGGTTGCCAAGTATCATAACCTCACCGAGTTTGTCTTGATAACCCGAGTACCAGCAGTTGGGCCAACTTTGTGTATTTTGGTAAAACTTGTATTGTAGCCAACTTTGATGAATTGTAATTTGGATTGGTATATATGTAATATTTTGTATCACATCCAAATGAAGTAGTAGATATGATGTAAGAATATGAAAAGATATATGTGAGAGTAGAAATGTGAAGTAAGAAGGCTACAAGTAGTATAAGGAGCAGCAAAGATTTATCTATCATAGCAAGGTGATCATTACACTCCAAAGGAATCTCAACCATCAAACCAAAGCTACAGATTAAAGATCAACCACTGGTTCATCCTAACAAGTGGAATAGTTAAATCCTTTCACAAGGTAGACCTAAAAGTCTTTTGTAAATATCTTTACCAAGTGCATACTTCATTGTATGTTTTGTAAATCCTTTTACAAGGTGGACCCAAAAGTCCTTATTGCTCCTAATAGGGTAGATGATCAGAAGTGATCAATTGTAAGCCTTAACCAGCCAACTTTATACTGCAGTACTAAATCTTGTGGGTATCATCCCTATCCTAGTTTTACTTTCTATTTGGAAGGTTTCTAGGTCACCATATCTTGTGTTAAAGTTTTATGAATGTTTTAAAGCTTTTAGTTTTTCATGCATGCAATTAAATCATAATACATATGAAGGATTAATTGGTGAATTAAGAATAAGTTTTACTGGTTCTTGATTCACCCCTTCCCTCTCAGTAACCTAGCCTATCTTATATTTCCAAAAATTGGTATTAGAGCATTGTGGTTCTCAAAGAAGAAGTCTAACAACTTGAGCAAAGATCAGAGGCAATGGAGGTATTTAGACTTGATAAGGCTATTGACAATGAAAGGATGGATTTGGAATTGGCTATTGGGCAACTTAAGAAAGAAAAGGAGCAAACCTCTCAATCCTTGAAAAGAAGAAAAGATCTTGTAGTAAAAATAAATGAAAAACTCTACACTGAAGAATGAATTGAAGATATCTATTTAGAAAGTAATTTAGATGAAGCTAATGAGGCAATCAGAGAACTATTAGAAAAGAATGGTAACCTTCAAGAAGAAGTTAGAAAGCTAAAAAGAGAACAAGAAATTCAGTCAGTAAGATTGTGTGAAGTCATGGGAGAAAAAGATAAGGAAAAGGAAGAGATAGAAGAAAAGAACAATGAAATTTAGCATCTATCCCTTCAACAAATAGACTTCATTGATCAACTCACTAATGCAAATGAAGAAATCATGAATCTAAGATCAGAGAATGAAATATTGCAAAATGATCTAAACACTGAAAAGAAAACCAATGAAAAGATGATGAAATCTCAAGTGGACATGAATCAGTTGAATGAGCAAATTCAATACAGATAGAAAGGAAAAGCAGGAATAGGATACATAGAAGAAGGTGAATCATCCAAGCAAGGATCTCAAAAGAATCAAAGGCCTACTTGCAATCACTGTGGTAAGATAGGTCATACATCAAACAAATGTTGGAGTAATGGTAAAGCTAAATTCATTGGAAAATGTTGCAATTGCAATAAGCATGGTCATAGAGCTAATAAATGTAAGGAGAAAACCAAATTTGAAAGAAAATGTCACAAATGCGAGAAGCATGGGCACAAATCTTCTGAATGTAAAACCAAGATATTAAACCAAATAGAACAAATTGTGAAAGCTATATTTGGTTGGGACTACAACACATGGTGTAGATGCCACTACTATGGAGAATTTGGACACATTGGAGGAAACTATGTGAAACATCACATGAGGACAAGAGACACCACTAAAAGATGTTTTATTTGTACAGAACTTAGACACCTTTCCAAGAACTGTATGAACACTAGAAGAACTAAAGATGAAAAGAAAACCAAGGCTGACAACATCAGACAGTAGATGAGACAATAATGGATTCTAAAATCTTTTGAGAATGCAAGTTTGAACCATGAAGCACATGTCACTCAAGAATTAGGTGAGTCAAGCAATTCTACTTGATCTCCCACAAAGATAACTGGAACTAAGACTCTAAAGCAGACATCTTACATCAGTTCTAGTCAACTAGAAGGAAAGATCCATATCAGCAGTCAAGATACAAAGGGATCATCAAGTGTCCAAGGAAAATCTAGACCTTATCGAGCTAGGTCAGGTTGCAAGACCATGTCGAGCAAGGTCGAGAGTAACTAAACATTGCTTGGACACTGAGTTGTGGATAACTCTACCAAGCACTAAGATTGAACTGAGTGGAAGATAGTCTATCACCAAACAAGTGATTATACCAAGCATTTATGGCGATTGGAAAGTGAAATTTGTGAAAAGGGAAGGAATCAAATTCATTTATCACTGTGAATTTCCAAAGAGCTATTTGTTGAAAGCGATTTCTTTGCTTCCAAGTGATCTATGCGATTTATTGCTGAAGATTTTCATGTTTTCATAAACCCTATAAAGCATGGCATCCTCTAATAGCAAAAATACGAATGGATCTAAGATGTTGGTTTAAGGAGTTGATTGGAAGGTACCAGACTTCAAGTTAAGTCTGGAAATTGCAAAAATGCTTGATCCAAGTGGAGCTCAATCACAGATTCCACCAAAGGTACTACTTATTAATGATATTCACTCACATTTCCATTATTCTATTCAAGACATTGGAACCCTAGAGATGGACGAGGCTCTGGAAAAGTTATGTGTGAATGGCGTGTTGAAACTCGAGCATCAACACTTGGAGACCAAGGGTTTAACCCACATTCCACATGTACCATGAGACTTCTAGATAAAATGGATAAGGGTTTTCCTTAGCCATGTACACAATGGGAAGCTATCGTTAGAGTAGCCTATTCCAATAATGGAGAAAATGATTCATCAAATCATAGGGCTTCCAATGTTGAACAAGGAAAAGTCTACCAAAACCCTAAGTTAGGTAGAACTAGAAAGCAATACTCTTGCTGAGTGGGATGGAAGAGGCATGAAAATGAGCTGTGTAATTGACATGGAGCAAAAATTTAGAATCCATGTGATAGCACATAAGATCTATAGCTCTAGTCATCTCAACGACATGTCATGTGAGGTAGTTGATCTGGCTCTCAAGGTGGTGAAGAACAACATGTCCTTCGACCTTGCCAAGCTAATGCTAAATCAGTTTAACAAGAACATGGAGAGCATCAAGACTTCAAAGAATAACCTGTGTAAGTTTGGTTCACTCTTGACTTGTTTATTCTTCTTTGTGCAAAAGTTTTTCCCTTCAAAAGGTTTAGTCATATGTAGAAAAGATGTACCAATACTATATCAGATCAATGAGTATGTAGTAGAGATGGGTGAGAACTTTGTCAGTATCATGAAAAATTATTCTGATTCATTTAAGGAAAAGATGAATAATAAATTCAAAATTCCTAAGAAACTTGTAGAAGATTACAAGGATGATGTTTGTTTCATGGTAGACTATGATAAGGTGTACATTCAAGCAGTAAAACCTAGAGTGGTGTGGGTTAAGCCTCTAAGCTATGAGGTTAACATTGATGACACCAAGGATATCATTGAGGCACTGTTGAATGAACCTATGGATCCTAAGGCTACATATTTTGGTACTTATGATGAAGCCAAAGCTAGAATAGAACTTGAAATAAAGCTTCCTCAAGTAGTCAACCAAGGAAAGAAGAGGATAGAAAAACTTAGGCAACCAAGTTCTACTCTCCTATTGATAGAAGGAAAAGTAGATGATGATGCAGAAGATGAGGTGGAAGAAACTAAATTAGAAGAAGAAGAGCCAATTAGGAAGAAAGGTAAGGTTATCATAACCAAACCTACCAAGTCATCTACTGCAGTATTCACTAGAAGAGCATCCATATCAAGAAAGAAGTTGAAATTAGGTGAAGAAGAAGCAAAGGATATTATTTTCAATAGGCCTCCACCTACATTTCATGAAAAATGAAAAGAGATTGATTCAAGAGCTAGCATGGCAAACTTTAAATCTCTCAGATATGAGACCAGGAATGCAGATGAGAAGAAGCAAGTTGAAGACATGATTATGTCCAAGTTAGGTAAATGGAAATATTCACCTGATCAACTTGTACAACAAATTCCCAATGAACTTATGGAAAGAATCAAGCCTAGATGGGAAAATGCTAAGAAGAATACAAAATGCATATTTGAATAAACTCTAAGGCAGCTCATGCCAAGTCTTAATGATAAAGAAGTAAAAGAATCCATGAAGATGAATGAAGAAAAACTTACTCTGAAATTCAACACTTGCATGATATTGGTTAATGGCATTCAACATGTGGTGAAGACAACTACAACTGCATGGAAGAATATCTACAATCTTCATCAAAAGAGTGATTTTGTTGTTCATGTCAATGATAAATATGATGATGAAGATGAAAAGGGTGAAAAGGAAAATAATGATGAGGAAGAAACATATTAGGTTAATATGGATGATGAGGAGCAGAAATAGGAAGCTACCGAGGAGAATCTCCCTGAGATTCAGAGTATTGAGGAAACTGACACAGAGAAGATTGTAGCAGCAGTTATGGCCTCATTTCCTCACTATTTGAGAAAAGCTTTAAAGCCATCAAGCTCAGAGAAAGCTTCTACCAAGTTGGTTGTGGCAACCACTATAATTCCAAGCACCCAACCAATCTTTGCACCTATTCAACTAAGTACTACATTGAATGAAGTGATCAACACTTCATCTACCGAGCAACAAGAGCTTCCTCCTTCATCAAATTTGGCTACACAATAATTAGGTATTTATACTATTAGTGCAATATCTACTTTTGTTGCTAGTCCTTCTATTTCTACTATTGTTACAATTCCCAATGTACAAGTAGTGAGTACAAAGACAGTTGAGAGCAAGCCTCAACCAAGTAATAAAGTTTCAAGCAAGGGAAAAGGTAAAGAAGAAGACATTGATCTTGATGAGGATATAGTTATCCTGAATCAGGATATCTCTACTTTGAATCCTAATCAAATGCACGTAGTAGGTGAACTATTGCAGAAGAAAGTTAAGCAGCAGAGGCTTAGAGAGGAGAAACACAAAGAAAACCAAGTGCTAGAAGATGCAAAGAACATACTTGTAAATGCACTCAATACTAAGGTTGATAGTACTTAACCTATATTGGTTCAGTTAGTAGAAGTTGTTTATAAATTCAACGAAGATCTGAATGGGCAAGAAAAGTTACTACAAAGAGTAGAGAAGAAATTTGAGAACAAAGTATTGGAGCTAGTTGCACAGAAAATTGCAATATATCAAGTAGAATTTTCTATGATCCTCAGCTCATTGGAAACCTCTGCAAATAATGTTACTTCATTATTTAGCAAGTTATGTGATACATCTATCTTCGCTTAGGAAATAAAAATTAAACTCTCTAAAATAGATGAAGAATTGAAGGCAAGTGCACACCAGTTGTCACTTGACCCAAGCTACAGTTCTGCTCATTACTAAAAGATTAGATTTATGACTGATATGCAAGCAAATTTATTAAGGGAAGAAGCCAGGATCAAGGCCACACTTCTATACATCAAGCCATGATTCTTCCAAACATGGATGCATTCTAGAAACACATTGCACATGTGAAAACTCTCATCCATGATAACAACTTCTCCACAACTAATCACATAATGGAGTTATCAACAAAAGTACAAATTGCATTGCATGCAAGCAAGGTGTTACAAGAAAATTGGGACAAGAAAATGTCACTGATTTTAAAGGTACATTCTAACTTATTGTCACACTTTGGCATTACCATGTAGCATACACCTTTGGCATTTATGTCAAAAAGGGGGAGAAAATGTGAAGATGTGATAAAGGGGGAAAAGATGAGAAGAGAAGATGTAATATTAAAGACATGATATATATAGTAAGTAAAATGTATATGTATATATATGTATGGGGGAGCCTCATAATATTATACATATACATGTACAGATAATCATAAAACATCTCTTACAAAAGAAAATTTGAAAAATCTAAAAAATAGAGTATGTTACCAAGTTGAACACAGAGAATGGAGACTAAAGATTGTTTTGAACTTGAAATTTTGAGAATTTATTTTTTGATTAATAAGTGTTTTTGTCACTAATGCCAAAGGTGGAGATTGCTGACATTATAGTCAAGTTTTTTTTATTGATGACACACACTTAATCAAATGGTTAGCAACTATCAAGATTATCTTGCAATTTTCAGTATTAACCAAGTAATTTAGGTTCTACCAAGTTCTATAGTTGCTATTGAGTTCCAGAAACAATATTCAGTTCACACCAAGTAGTATCTACCAAGTTGATGATTATCAATGTAAACTAAGCTTCATAGTGTTTACCGAGTTGTTTAGTGCAAACCGAATTCTTTAAGTATTTACCAAGTTTGCAACATTAGTAACGTGAATCTAGTGTTGACCAAGCCAAGATGTGTCAACCAAGTGATTCAATTTATATGTTGAGTTTCACAGTGTTCATCGAGTCACCAGTTTCGATCAAGTTTAGACTACTTGGAAGTGATTAATACAAATTGAGATTCTACATCTACTGAGAGCATGATGATGCCAAGTGTTGACAATGGTTGCTGAGTATTAGAACCTCACTAAGTTTATCTTTAGAACCTGAGTACCAATAGTTGGGCTAACTTTGTGTATTTTGGTAAAACTTGTATTGTAGTCGACTTTGATGAATGTTAATTTGGATTGGTATATATGTAATGTACTGCATCACATCCAAATGAAGTAGTAGATATGATGTAAGAATATGATAAGATATATGTGAGAGAAGAAGTGCGAAGTAAGAAGGCTACAAGTACTATAAGGAGCAACAAAGATTTATCTATCACAACAAGGTGATCATTACACTCCAAAGGAATCTCAACTAAAAAATCAGAGTTGCAGATCAGAGATCAACCATTGGTTCGTCCTAATAGGTGGAATAGTTAAATCCTTTCACAAGGTAGAATTAACAGTCTTTTGTAAATCTCTCTATTGAGTACATACTTCATTGTATGTTTTGTAAATCCTTTTACAAGGTGGACCTAGCAGTCCTTATTGCTCCTATCAGGGAAGATCATCAGAAGTGATCAATTGTAAGCCTTAATCGACCAACTTTATGCTATAGTACTAAAGCTTGTGGGTATCATCCCCACCCTAGTTTTATTTTCTATTTGGAAGGTTTCTGGGTCACCATATCTTGTGTTAAAGTGTTATGGATGTTTTAAACCTTTCAATTTTTCATGCATGCAATTAGATCAGAATACATATGAAGGATTAATTGGTGAATTAAGAATAAATTTTATTGGTTCTTGATTCACCCCTCCCCTCTCAATAACCTAGCCTATCTTATATTTCCAACAATTAGTTCATGGTTATTGTTGATTGTTGCAACTCAGTATATGAGGTTTATGAAGTTTACAATTGACAACCATTTACTCTGGTACTTGGTTTAAGCTAACAATATACTGCAAAGATTAAATTGAATATTATATGAAGTTTAGATCTTCTCACCACACTTGTTAATTGGAAGTTAAATTTGTTAAGTTTCTAAAACTAGTATTAAGGACATGAGGATAATTGATTCATCGCCCCTCTTAGTTGTCTAACACCCCCAATAATTGTTAACATAATCAATCTCCCATATACCAATAGTTGATAATTTATGTACTTGTAATCAATCATGTTTTTACTTTTTTACCTTTTTTTAATTCATGATTGGCTCATTTGTGCACCACTACTAGATATTTGTGAGCCAATAATTGGACATTTGTGCACCATTATTGGGACATTTGTCCATAAGTAGTGGTGATTTTGAGTGAATGGCTATTGGTGCAATGTATTGGTTAACACTTTGAAATGATCATTTTTCAACCTTGTCACACGTAAGAGAGACAACCTAGTAGCCGCCCAAAGTAACTTTGGGCATGTAATGTCTACCCCTAGTTTGTTTTTCATGTTATATTGCTAAACTCTTTTAGGCCATTTTTATGGTTATGTTTTATGTTTAATGATACTTTGTTACCAAATTTGATTAGATGTTATCTCAAACTCAATTGATATATTTGATGAGCTACTTGATACATGGTTATTTTTAGATGTTTATGTTTATCCTTTCGATGACGATTTTTCATATGTTCATATAGTGATTTTAGTTATTTCATAATGATAGATAGATGTATGTTTTATATGCAGTTCTATGGTCACTTACCCCATACTTGCATGTGTATGGTGTACTTGTATGTTTTACTTTATGATTGACATTTATGATGTGGTTGAGGGAAGGAGTTGTAGTCACCTACTTGTTAGGATCTACATGATGCACCACTCCCTGCCATTGCCTATTTAGTTTAGATTATATGTGTGTACATGCTCAGATTTTATGCAAATTATAGGTACTGGGCATCAACTTCCCTGAATTTCTAGGATGAGCATGCCCTGTCGCAGCATCTCAATGGTATAAGAGGGAAGATAATTCTTGACTCCAAATCTTAACCTTAAGCCAATTGTCCTAGAAAGTATAACAACTATCTGAGTTAATTACCCGTCCGAATTTGTCAAGTGACATGAATTCATGATTTTGACCCTTGAGTTTGATTTAATATTATGTACTTTATAATGAGTTTTCGTATTTAGTTTTGTGGGTCTGTTGTGATTTTCAGTTATAATTAAATCAAATTAAAAGATAATTAAATGAAAATTTAATAAAGAAAAATCAATATTTAATTGTATTTAATTAATTGAGAAATTAATTAAATTAAATAATTGAATTTAAAAGATTTAATTTGGCGTAATTATATTTATGTAATTTAATAATAAATTATTTAGGAGTTTCATTTTTATAATAAACTCCAAATATCATTATTAGTTAAAATACTAAATATTTTATTAAAGATGTCTTGTGATTTAATAGGAGAGAGAAATAATTAATTTAATAAAGTTTATTTTAATTGAATTGCAAAAGGTTGCACATGAAATAAAATATAATAAAATAATTAAGAAAAAGGTTTCGTGTGATTGCAAAACTGAAACCCTAATTGGAGAAAGCTCTTTATTAGAAAATATGAGCTCATTTCTCCACACATAGATTGGAAGGAGCCAATTTTCAAGAAGAGGATTTTCGGAAGAAAGGAAATTTTCTTGCGAGCTTCGTGCATTTGTTTGTTTAGCATCAGATATAGGTAGGATCTTGTGGCTTTTGTGTAGTAGCTTCTTTCTTTGAAATCTGTGTCTTCTCCGTGTTTGAATGGAATTATTTTTCAGAATATATTTGGGTTGAAACCCTCATTGATAAATTTACCATTCATTTTTAGGGAAACCCTTGTATGGTAAACTTTAGAGATTCGTAATTTGATTGATTAAAATTGGGATGAGGGTTTAGAAAAGAAATCAAAATTTGATATACAAAATTTGATTAGTTGTTCGTGTTTTCCTTATCAGATCTATTTCATAAATTTATTTAAAAATATATGTTAATAAAAATTACCACTTTAAATATTTTACTTTGATAATTTTTATCGCATATTATATTATTGGAAATTGTGAAAATGTGTTTTTTGAAGGAGGGTTTTATGCTTTTTTACAATTTTTAAAAAAACATATTAAAAAATTTCATATATAATGTAATGGGGATTGGGGTCACCACTTCCTAGTCCCCAAGCTATGATAATAGCTTGGCTGCAAAGGGAGCAAAGCTGTTGTGAGCAGCCAAAGTTGCTACGAGAGCCAAGGTCGCCTTAGCCAAGGGTTGCTAAAGTAGCAGCCTACGAACCTTTATAAATATGTCGCATGCAATTTTTAAATTTTAAATTTTTTTGATCGGTAAATGGCCAAAGCCTTATATTATGTTAGATAAATAAAAAAGAGTTTACAAAGTTCTCCATTCAAAAGGGCATTTGTAGGAAAGAACAGAGTAAGAAAACTTCCAATCTTGCCCGGGATCGAAGTCTTATTTTATACAGAATTAAAAGGGGCATACCCTAGTGAAAATTTAAGTTCTAGTTTACAAATTTATACACATTTGTCGAATTAACAAATGGATAAGTCACCGCCAAGGGGAAGGGAACAACAAGCTCGAGAGAAGATAAGAAAGAAGTCGAGAGAAACAAATGACCAGCTAGAGGGACAAATCTGACCTACATCAAATAAGTCTAACTTCGGAATGGGGATTAGTAGCCAGAGTTAAGAAGATAAAAACCAAGGAAGGAGTAAAAGAAAACAATCAATATACTTGGAGTACTCTATATAGAGCCCTTAATAATTGTTGTCATTTCCTTCATGCATTTTTTTATCATATAGTGATGCTCCCTATTAATTTTTATCTTTAGTTAAAAACCTAAAATAATATTGAACCAAAGAAATACTTAGTAAGAATTCTCCTTATTACTGATAAATCTGCCAAGTGTGTTAGTTTATTTTTAAATATATCATTATTTTGAATTTTCTTTGTTATTCTGTTTACCATTTTTTTTCTTTACTGATTATTTAGGTCTATTTGATGATTTTAATGAACTACTTTTATCTATAGTTGGAGATTATGTTTTGAGTACCTAGAATTTGATAAACCCTTGAGATCCTATCACTCCTTTGCTAGGTTAACAATAAGGTTGATGATTATAGAATGATTAATGGATATAGTATTTCCTATTCAACTTATTCATTAGAAATATATCAAACTATTTTTTAACAAATTTAAAACAACTAAGATTATTAATTTGCTTCCTACTTTGGTAAAATGAGACCTAAAAATCTAGGTTAAAGCTTGTTGAGCCAACACCTTCCTTGAAGAAATTGAAGGTTGTGCATCTATACCTACTATAATCGGTGAACATACAAAGCCATAATCTATGAGATGGAACAATTTATTGGTAAGAACCATGGCATAAACTCACAAATTGTTGCAATGGGATAGACCATCGAGAGGGGCCAAGCCCAAGAGCACTCATAGAATGAATAGAGCAAAAAATAGCAAAGTAAACAAAAGATATATTCATGTAAGATATATATACATTAGAGGAATTAACTATAACCTGTCGGGCTCAGGAGCAATTTTAAGAGAAGTAATCTAACCACTACTTAAGGAAAATGCAACAAACCTAACAATCAAGAGAATACACAAAAAGGCCACCCATTGCCAGTCAAAAGGCTCAACCAGACTATAACCTACAAAACAAACATATAAAGCAAAACCCAAAAGTTCCACATAAGAGAGGGAAAAAGAGCCACCATGACTACTTAGAGTAATAGTTCCACCAAAAGCCACCATTACTAGGTCCTTGAACCTGTCTACACTCCAGCGTCCTCCTTTCCAAAGACCATGATGATTTCAGATGCTTCCCTAATGTTTTTGGCCCATGACCCAAGAGGAAACTCATTAGCATTTCTGGTCCTGCTTGACTTATCAAAATCAGGAAGGTAGAATTCCAGCTCTTCCAAGTCTAAGAAGTCCACACCCAAATGAATATATGCATCAAAAGCCTTCAGGTAATTTAATAGCCAATCTGTAGCAGGGTTCTCAATAATACCTCTCCATCGTAGCATAAAATAGATACTAGCTTCCATTCTAGGCCACACAAAAAAAGGGGATATTATCTTGGATAACCAGTATAGGACAACCAGGAACTATTGCAAACTCAAAATTCCCTAGTTGGTGAGCTATGTAGGCTTCTAGCAATGGAATTTTAAGTTTCTCATCAAAACTAAAGACAACTTGTTCAAGATCGACCAACTAGATAGGGTCGAATAAGTTGTGATGGAGCTTGATTATATCCCATTTCTCAACTTTGGCCCTAGCTAGGCATCCAATCTAGGTACCTAGGATGTCATTATTAGTACGCCATGAGAAATCATAGTTGAAGATACCTTCCCCTAAAACCCTACTAATGGCAACCCTACTCATGTCGTTTATGGGTCTAAGTAGGCAACTCCATCTCTCAAGTTTTACTATACCTCAAAAAGCCATAGTTTAGTTTTTTAAAGGCATGACACAAACAAATATTAGTATCCATGAAGACACATATTTTAGACAAAGTTTGATGCAATTGGGAAAAATGCAGAGAAGAGGAAACCCGACTCGTATTTATAGAAATAATAGCTTAGTCGGGAAAGATCTAGAAAAATTTGGATGATGATGCAGTCACAATACAATTGGGTAATGATTCATATGACTTGGAATTGTAATAAAAGAAGTGACAAAGATCATGAGATCTTAGAGTGATGCAACCACATAAGTTGAAAAAGAAGGAGCCAAATTCGCACTAATTGGGATAATCATAGAACCTAGTGTCATGGGGGAATGCAATAGATATCTAAAGATCATAATTATCATTGCTAACTAAATATAATTAATCAATTGAATGTTTTCTCCATTGGATCCTTTATTCGCTAAAAGGTTTGCTTCTATATTACCTTCTCTGTATATGTGCATAAACCTAACTTCTTCAAATTTATCCAAAAGTGTGATAGCTTTTTCTAGTCTAGAGTTTAATATCCAATTAGGAGTCCTTCCTTTTCTCAGTGCAAAGAGGATGATCTATGAATCTCCTTCGATTATAATTTTCTTGATTTTTAAGCTTATGCTCTGTTTTAGACCTTTATGTACTACCTCTAATTCTTCCATATTTTTAGAGACTATTCCCAGGGTCTTAGCTCATTTCAAGAGCCAATTTTCAGATTCCTCCCTAATTATACACCCTATTTTGCTACTCCCAGATTACCTCTAGAGGCTCCATCAAAGTTAAGCTTCTTCTAGCCTTTAGGTGGGGTTTCCATTTGCATTCTTTTCTGGCAGTGTTGTTTTTTGTTTTGTATATGACGGGTGAGTTAATTAGATGTTTCCACTTCTTTTAAATTTTGGCATCCCAATCTGAAAAAGAACCTTCTTCTTCTGGTGTTTTCCTAAGGTTGCAGTTTAAGACTTCTATTATACTAACTTCAATCTTGTTAAAGAGAGATGATATAAGTTCTTCATTATTGAAGATCCATCTATTTCTTCCCTTCCATATCTCCCATGCTAGGATAGTTGGGGTGATATTTTAGAGTATTCTGTATACTTTATTATTAGATTTTTTTGGCCACCTTAAAAGGTGATCTTGCCATTTTTCTGAGAGAGGGGTTGTCTAGTTTAGTTTGAATGAGTCATTCCCAGCATTCCTTAGCATATTTGCATTGGTATAAGAGATGCTTTATAGTTTTAGATTCTTCTTTGCAGAGGATGCATCTTGATGGGCCTTCAAATCCCATTTTCTTAATTCTATTTGCTGTCAAGATTTGGTTTTGAGAGGTTTCCCATAGAAAGATACCTGCTTTGGGTAGACCTACTGGGTCCCTACAAAGGTTTACAAGAATATTTATTACTTCCCATCTTTGTGAATTTATTATTTGATTGTGTCCCTCCTTTACTTTGTAAATTTTGTCTTTGGTAGCAGCCCAAATAAGCTTGTCCTCCTATTATAATAGTTGATTGGACGCTTTCTAAGGATAGTTTCTAAGATCTCCTAGTCAGCAAGGTTGAGACCTCTATTTTCTAAGGATTTCCATTTCCAAGGGATTTCTTCATCAGATGGATCATGTTAGATATAATCTTCTACTTTATTTCCCCATATAGTTCTTAATCGAATTTTTTCATTGTTGGTTATGTTAGATTGATAAAGATGGGGATACTCATTCCAAGAATCTTCCCAAAATAGGGCTTTATCTCCTCTACCTATATCCCATGTAGTATATTTTGCAATTAGGGGGCGATATTCTAGCATAAAATTCCATGCTGATAAACCTCTGGAAGGGTTCGTAGTTCTTAATAATGATGTGCTATATGATGCGTTCAGATATTTATTAAACAAAATTCTAGCCTATTTGTTGTCTTTTTTTTATACATTCTCCAAACTTGTTTTGCACCTAATGCTTCATTCTACCAATCTAGATTCTTTATTCCTAGTCCCCCTGCTTCTTTAGGCCTATAGATTTTTTCCCATCTTATTAAAGCTTCCTTCTTCTTATTCTCAATACATTTCCAAAAGAAATCTTTTAATTTCTTTTCTATTTTATGGTTGATAGTCTTTGGTAATTGTGAACATGTTAGTTGATAGGTAGGTATGGCTAATAGTACTATTTTGATTTTTGTTGCTTTCCCAACTTTGGTTAGCCATTTTCCTTTCCATGCTTCTGTCTGATTATCTATTTTTTCCAAAGTTTGCTCCCAACCTTGATTCTTTTTGACCCCTTTATCTAGGTATATTCCTAGATATTTACAAGGGAAGGTGCCTTTCTTATATCCTAATTCATTGCAGATATATTCTTCTCCATCTAATGTTGTATTTAAGAAAAAATAAATTTAAAAAATCTGTATTAATTTTTTGTCCTGATGCTTTTGTGTAGTTTTTTAGGATCATTTTAATATTGTTATTTCTCTTTTAGTATTGGCTCTAGCTAGTATTGTGTCATCAACGAATTGTTGATGTATGGTATTAGCCACATTTTCAGTGATCTTGATTCCTTTAATTTTATTTTGAGTTTGTGCTATCTTAATTGATCTCTGGAGGGTTTCAACCATGATGATGAATAAGAAGGGAGAGATCAGGTCCCCTTGTTGGATTTCCCTAGATATGCTAAAGAATCCTTTTGGAATTTCATTTAGAAGGAGAAAGATTTTTGGGGTTGATATATAGTGAAAAATGATGTTGATCCATTGATGCGAAAATCCAAATGCTTCAAATGTTTTACATAGGAATCTCCAGTCTACTTTATCATATGCTTTTTGAATATCTAGTTTTAACAACATACATGCTTCTTTATTCTTTGTTGCTGAATGGATTGTTTCTTGAATGATTGAGATGCCATCTAGAATAGATCTTCTAGGTACAAACCCTATTTGTTCTTCTAAAATTAATTTAGGGGGATATTCTTTTAGTCAGTTTGCTAAGGCTTTCGAGAAAATTTTATAGATAATATTGCAGAGCGCAATAGGTTTGAAATCTCCTGGTTCTTCAGCCTAACTTTTCTTTAGAATTAGAGTTAGGAATGTGTGATTAATTTCTACTAGGAGTTTCCCCCCATTTCTTGATGCTTCTATTGCTTTCCACAAATCTACTCCTATGATTTCCCAACATTTTTGGAAGAACAAAGCTTGGAATCCATCTTCCTGGTGATTTATCTAGGTTTATATTGAAGAGGGTTGTTTTAATCTCTTTTAGTGTGAAAGGTCTATTGCAGGATTTATTATCTTCTATTGTGATAACCTTGGGAATTTCTTTCAACATTTCTTCTTGTTCTACTAGGTTAGAAGTTTCATAATTATTAAAGATATCTTTAAAGTAATCTACAAACATTCTTGCGATTTCAATTGGATTATCTATTGAATTACCTTGTGAGTCTTTTATTTTATATATATTATTAGAAGCTCTATGTTGTAAGGTACTAGTGTGAAAGTATTTAGTATTATGATCTCCTTCTGCCAGCCATTTCTCCCTAGATTTTTGTTTCAAAATACCTCTTCTTTAGCTAAAATTTATTCTTGTTTTAATAAGTATTCTTTTGCTTACAAATATGTTTCATTATTCATTCCCTTTTTGATAACTTCTTTATTTAATCTTTCCAACTTTTCTTCTATATCCAATTTTTCTTTAAATATATTTTTTAATTGTGCTTTATTCCATTTTAGAATTTTTTCTTTTAACATTTTTAGTTTAGATACGAAGTAGAACATTTTTGAGCCATGTACTTGTCCTTCTTGCCACTAGTTTTTTATATTATTCATGAAGTTTTTGTCGAGAAACCAATTTTTTTCACATTTAAACAGATTTTTGGTGGGTTTGGATGGTTCCTTGATATCTATTTTTACAGGAAAATGATCTGAACCTTCCATTGGTAAAATTTCTACCATGATTTCTTTTTCTAAGCTGCTTAAGTCTCCTTTAAAAAAGAATTTGTCCAACCTTTTTGCTATGTAACTAAAATCTTTTCTTCTATTATTCTATGTATATGCTCCATTTTTTGTTGGAATATATGTGAGTGAGTTATTCTCTGCCCATTCTCTGAAATCCTCTGCTACTCATGAAATTGTATATTTTTCTTCCCTTTTTAATATTGCGTTGAAATCACCTCCAATGATGAGGTTCTCATTCTGTAGGTTATTTAAGAATGTGTTGATCTCATTCCATACTACTAATTTGTTTGCTGTTAGGGTTGGCCCATAGACATTTATTACTATGATTTGGAGGTTATTTTTTGTACTTAAAACTCTGCATCCCATCTTGTTAGGATTAGTGATTATTATTTCTAGATCTATCTTCCAGTAATTCCATACTATTCCCAATATGCTTCAGGCTCCATTTGATCCTTTGAATTCAGATTTCCAAGTTCCTAACTTATGTCCTAGCTTAACTCCTTCTTTGTTTAATTTTGTTTCTTGAATTAATACATTTTTTGTTTCAAATAGTATGAGATTACACTTCAGCAAGTGTTTCTTGCTAGGGGCATTTAGACCCCTAGCATTCCATGTTGTAATTCTCATTGAACATTGGGAAGGTTCTTCCCCTTCCCACCTTGTAATATTTCACGTATCTTAGTTTGTTCCTTTACTTGCCCTGCTGCCTCCCTAAGCTCTTTAAGTGATTTTGATCCTCGTTTTAGTTTTAGTTTTTCACAATTAGGTGTTTTTAGACCTTCTTAATTACTGAATATTCCTAGATTTTCCAAATTTGATTAATTTCTGACTTTTGCTAAGATTTATGATTCTTCTACTTCTTGTTCATCCCTTGATAAAAGTTCTTTAATTAATTGATTGTTTAATGAATTTTCTTCTACTTCTAAAGCCTTACCTCCCCCCTCAATTCTAAATTTTTCTAATCCTTCCTCCCTGGGGATTTCCCCCCCTAAGAGTCCAAATTCTTCCCAGGGTGAATTTTTGTTTATCTAAATTCCAATTCTTCTTCCAAATTTCTTGTTTGACTGTTGCTCTATTCTGCTTCTCTAATTATAGTTTTTATCTCTACTGGTATCAATAGCTTTGTAGCTCTCTTGTCCTCTATCCTATTTACCTCTTCCTTACCCAGATCAAACATATCCATCCCACTATTAGGTGTCTGCCAAAACTTATAACTTTTTTTCTTTGATTTTTTTTTGATGGTAACATTACTCCATTGAACTGATTCAGCTGGCGGAATACAAGGGCTCTGATTTTCTTGTTCCATTGATATTTCTTCCTTTTTCTATAGGACTCTATTCTTGAATGATATTTTCTTTTATTTCTATCTTTTTATTGTTATCTATTGTTGTCTCTCTATTGCTCTCCACTACATTCCATTATGCATCTATCTCTTCTTCTGATAATTTTGTCTTTATATTGCTTTCTCTTTCTGTATTCTTTTTTGGTTCAGACCTCATAATTGTCTTGCCTTTATTTTCTGTCTGGTTGTTGTCTGCTATAGTAAGTTGATCTTCTAGATCATTTTGTAGTAGCAACATCTCATGGGAAAGCATGTTTAATTTTTTCATATTGAGCTCAATTTCTTCTAGTGTTTCCTTGTCTAATCTACAATCTTTGCAGTTTCTATATTTATCCATTGAGATTTGATAATCCATATTTGCCTTCCTTCTTAACTCTGTGTTTTTCCTCTGATCTTCTTGCTTTGCCTCTTTTGCCTTGAGGTCTTGATTGTTTGTATTCTCTTTGTCCTCTGATTTTCTTTTTTCCTTGTTTTCTTCTACCCTTTTCTCCCTTTTTCTAATGGTCCTTAAGGCTTCCTTTAGATTATTCTTTATGTTTACCTTTTTAAAGTTTGCTCCTATAATTTCATTTATTTCTCCTTCATAATCAATAAAGGTTAATTTATATATTGGTCTGTTTGTAATGATTTTTTTGTTTATAGATTTACTTTGTTTTGTTTTTATAGAGACTAAGAATCTTATCTTGTTTTATAATTATTTACTTCGAATCCTATTAGATCTCCTAAAGATTGCCCTATTCTTTTTATTATATTAATGTCATTTAGTTTGAAGGGAATATTTACACATTCCAACCATTCAATAGTCTATATCTTCTTATTATTGTTTTAATTAAAATTGGGTTGCCATGCTATAAATTTAATAGGGTACCCTTTATAATAATAGTTTGAAATTTCTATCAGTTCATTCCTAATTTTACAATTCTGGCATTGCAAATACCAATAGTTGTTGCCATGAGGAGTTATGTTACTTCCCTTTGCACCACAGATTTTTCTTAGGTTCAGTTCCAGATTAGCTATGTATTTTGCTTGGCCGTTCCAGATCGCATAAATTCTGAGATCAAAGCATTTTTGCCATTTTGCTTCACTATGTTCATTGCTAATGATAATAGTTTCAAAGTTTTCCACATTGTTTGTTTTTCTAGGAGGAGGGTTTGCATATTTGATTCACTTGTTTGCTTCAAACTGTTTTTTCTTATGTGGGAGAATATAAACAGATGATTGGGGTGTCATTACTATATTCTTAATTGATCTATCTATAGGGTTTTTCGACAAGGATGGAAGAGGTATTTGCTTATTCACTAGGGCTTTAGATTGGAGCATATATGGTTTAGTGGTTCCTATAGGTATGTTATTGGGTTCTGAAATCTTTAAGGACTGGGATAACATACATGTGCTCAAATTATTAGAAATAGGGTTAGATTTTCCTTGTTTACCTCTGCTGTTGATATATTTGGTTTTCTTGAAAAAGGCTTCTTGGTTCTTTAGTCTCTGATCCAAGGAGCCCTTACTAATACTAATGCCTTGCTTTCTATTTATCCGATTTTTAATTAACTTCCATCCATCTTCTTCGCTTCTCTTTTGTTTATTGATAACAACTACACTCTGATTTGCATGAAGCTTGATTAGGGTTCCAAAACCACTAATCTTTGCAGATTTTTACTACTTTGTCATTCTTTCTAGTTAGCAGAAAGACAATCAAAACGATTTTTGATTGGTAGAGAGCTCCCCGCTTCATTTTGATAAGGATTCAATGAATTTTTTGGAAGGTTCCTAAATTTGGAAATATTCATGGGGTGTATAAATTTTCTTTTTATTGACAAAAATTGTTGGATGCCCTACCTTTTTTGTAGTTTTGTTCATTTTTAATTTATTTTTTAAAATATTTTATTATTTAAAAATTTTAACATAGTTTTTAATTAATAATTAATATAATTAATATTAAATTTATTATTAATTTTAATTTTTTAAATTATATTATTAATTAATAATTATGGTTATTAATAAACTAGTATATTTTTATTAATAATTTTGTAATTATTACTTTAAATAATTTAATAATTTTTTTAATAATATTTAATAAAAGGATTAGTTTAATAAGTTAGTAGTAAGTTGTGCATTTTGGTTTAAAAGGAAAATAGATTCAGTTATAAGGGAAATTTGTAAACTTTATTAAATCTGAGACTTAAAATGAAACAGAAAACATGAACCCTGTTGTTTAAACAAAATTCTATGTTTTGAAAACTAAAGAAAATCTATGAAACTACATTGTTATGATGTATGTTTTCTTTTGTGTTGGGTTCAGGTTTGACTTAGTACTTTGATCAGTCAAGATGTTTACTAGAGGCTTGGGAAGTTTTGTTCTACGATGATGTCATGTATATGATCTTTTATACCTGACCATTATGATGTAGTCACACATTTTCTATGATGAGTTTGATTAGGTTTGTTAATGCTTTCCAGTTGCTTATAGAACTGAGGTGAATGGTATGATTTTTCTTATTGTAACCTTTGAGTTTTTGATCGATTATGTTCTGGTGCTCTCTAGTTGCTTGTATAAGATTGAGGTGATAATTGTGATTGGTCTTTAGGTGCTTTCCAGTTGCTTGTATAAGATTAAGATGATTATTGTGATTGGTCTTTAGGTGCTTTCTAGTTTCTTTTAAAGGACTGAGGTAAATTTTGCATTTTATCTATAGGTGCTTTCTAGTTGCTTGAATAGGACTCAAGTGAATTTTGAGATATATCTTTAGGTGCTTTCCACTTTCTTGTAAAGGATTGAGGTGAAAATTGTGATTATATGAGTTGTACTTTTAATGAGCCTAGGGTAGGTAATCTATTTGTACATTGGGAAGTGGCTTGCAATGGAGCCCAGAGCCCTAAAGAGGTTGCTTGTGTAACCCATTGTAAGTTGTTTTGATAAGTGATAACATTTTATTAAATGAGAGTAAAATGATAACATTTTAAGTTGTTAAGTTGTTTTAATAAGAGATAACATTTTATTAAGAAGAGTCATATTTTTTCTCACCCATGCCTCAAGTGCTAGTATAGGCTAGGATGAGAGTAGAGAGGATGCTTGGTTGCAACCTTGCTTCATTAGTATGCCTTGTTTGTACGAAAGGATACTGGTGCTGCATAGAGAAACTAGGGGGCCGAAGTTTAGAGAGGTAGCTAGGGTAACCTTAGAGTTGGCTAATGCGATGACACTTGCTCACTTAATAGTAGTTTTCCTACGTGTCTTTGTTGGCTCTTGCTTTAGATGTTACTTGTGTCTTGGTACCTTTGAGATAGTTTACTTTCAGGTGTTTTCTTGACCTAGATGTTGGTTATGACTTGTGGTTTGTTATCCATTTGGGACTTGAGATTATCTCCTCAACACAGTGAGAGTGGGTCATTTAGGTTCCACGAGGTCGAGTTTTGGTGCATTTTCTTATACCATTGAGATCCGACCGTTGAATGTTGTTGCTAGATGTACTTGTGCAATTGTTCCTTTCTTTTTGATCTTGTATTTCTGTTGGATGGTTATACTCTGTTGCATTATATTTGATTTTCAGAGATCTAATGAGATGATGTATATTCTTTGAGCTTTTCATCCCCTATGACTTATACACTGGATGATTATGCATTTTGATTATTGCCAAGTGACATTTATATAATTGTATATTATTTAATTGGATTCATACTTGTAGTTATTCTATGATGTGTAATTGTTGTGTATCGGATTTAGTATTAATAAAACTTATATAAATGAGATTCAACATCATGGGACCCTTAAGAGATGTAACCTATTTATGATTGATTGTTTTTATGTATGTGAGTTATTGTTTTTGCTATATTACATCTGTTGTTGTTTAATTATTGTCTTTAAAAAAAATATTTGATAAACTTAGTGAAACTTTAGGTTAATTTCTTTTGGGTGCCCTAGTGAGGCTTTATAGGGCACCTAGAACTCCTAATTCGTATGTCAAAATTTGTCAATTTTTTGGTGAACCTCCATAGGTGAGTAAAGAGCTTAAAGCTAACGTTTTAGATTTTTCGAATTTACAGAGCTCTTTGTAGAACTCATAGAGTGCGAGGTGGTCTAAAAGTGTCATCTTAAAATGTACATCCAAAACCCATTATGTTCACCCCCTAATAGCCGCTCACCAATTTTTTTTTGCTCAAATGGACAATTAGTAACCAAGAAAGCTAAAAAATGATCAACTATTAGTACATGTGTAATCGACTATTAGTACACGTGCTATCATTTTTTGAGGCTTTTTATGAGTGATAATTGGGAGGATCTATAATGGTAGACGTAACGACCATTAGAGCATGGGTAATACTAGGTCGTCTCCCCTAATGATTCTTACAATGTGCATCACTAATATCCATAACCAAAAACCTTATATTTAGACATTCAAGTCAGATATAAAGAAAACAAAAAAGAAATCGTCCAAATCTGATAAGAAATCATCCAAATCTGATGTATCTTTTAAGAGATATAAGCACACAAAATTAATCATAGCCACTACTCATACCTTTCTCCTATCTATAAATAAAAAATAATTATATTAAACATAGAAGACCGAAATATGCAAATTTCAGTATCTGAATACGTTTATTATTATTATTTTTTTAAAAACGTGTCGGAGAAATCTCTCCTGATTTAAACGGAGATAAAACAGGGCCGACTTTATTTCGATCGGGAAAGTAAGAAATCAAAAGCTCATGAAATTTCAGGCTAGAAAAGTTGCAAACCGTACAATTATCCAGGTTTCTTTTTTATATTGATCTGAAATTCTGTGAAATCGCTGGAGCAAACCCTAGATAAATAATTTTCCCGATCGTTCCAACTCGTGATTACTTTCTGCTAGGGATTTCCTCTGAAATTTCACTCTTCGTTGAGATTTGATCTGTGAAAGATAACATTGAATCTTTTGGTATTGCGGACAAGAGACAAGAATGCAAGGTGGGGAGGAAATGAGCATTGAGGAACTCGACCTCAATGTCAATACATACAAAGAGCAGCTGCAACAGGTACTATCTTAAGCTTTTCCAAATTCGACAATATCAAAACTTTTGTTGATATTCGCCATGGAGTTTTCGTTTTAATTTATTTCCATGATTTGAGATTTGGCCAGGGCAGTAGTGATGCTGGGATAGTTTAAAAGTCTCCGTACTCATGAATTAACCCCATAAATCTAGCGTATCCTGAAATGTCGTATTCACTGCCTCAAAACCCTTCTAAATTTGGGGGTTGCTTTGTAGTAAAGAGAGACTTTTCCCGAAACCTGCAAATTTTCTGTTTACAATTATTTGCTCCATATTTTTATTTACTGATTTTATTAATATTTTCAGTTGTTACTTCTGGAATCGATTTAGTAAGAGTATTTTCATCAATTTTTTGGATCACACTCTGTGATCCGTCATCAGGATGAAAACTCTTATGGATTGTGGAAACTTACTCTTATTAATATTATTTAAAATAGGTCAGAGAGCTCTTGGCCGAAGACCCAGGAAATTCCGAGTACACAGAAATGGAGAAAGAACTGCGAGAGGTAAGATTATTTTACTACTCTTTCGGCTATAAAGTTAATTTCATTTGCAATTGGTCAAGTTTTGGTCCACTGGATGCTGGGGGTGCACCTTAATTTAGAGTCCCACCTTCCGAAAGAGAGGTAATGTAATTATGTGGTGTGTAATTGCTGAATGAATGAAAAGTGTGCAAGTTAGAGATAGAAATGGTTGTGTGTCCTAAGGAACCATCAATGTTGTTCAAGCAGGGCAGCACGATACAGCTGCATAACGGCAGAAGACTTCTGTTTTGGAGTTCCTTCTCAAGGTGAGATGAGATTAATTTGAATTCTTCAATTGCCATGAATGATATAGCAGCAACCGCCGCCGTGTCTCATGGCTGTAGAATTTTATACACACTGACATTCAAGCTGCTGATCATACCTATAAAATTATACCTTATTAGGTGTGTGAGATCCTTTTGACAGTGTCCATCCCGTCATTTGCTTCTTGTGCAGGTGTTCTTACCTTGGGGTGGCTTGTCCTCATAATACAAATTTTACTATCCTCGAGCTTCTTCTAACTTCAGACCACCTTCATTTTAGTTAAGGTTGAATATAACTATGAAAATTCAATGAAAATTATATCTAGTAGCTGACTGATAAAATTGACTTTTGATGCAGCTTATTGCACTCACGGAGGAACTTTTGGCAACTGCTAAACAATCCCAAACAGAAGGTGGAGAGCCTAATAATGCCACTTCTGTTTCAACTTCTGAGCAACAATATCAGAACAGGATGGTGAACAATGAGGTATATTCATATAAATTAATGGTTTTAATTAAAATTATTAAGCAGTATTTTTAGTTTGTTAGACCAAATTTCATTACTTTAAGATAACGATAATTTAGGTATGTAGTTTTATATTATTGAATGTTCAAGTAATAGTTCCAGCACTGTTCCAGGGTAGTTTGAGCATAGACTTTAGGTAACAATACAAAGACCGAATTCTCTGTAAAGTTACTACGGAGTTTTTGATAACACTCCAAGTCTACACATTTCATGTACCCCACACATTTTTTGAATCTAATTAACAGAACTGCGCTTCATGAATATTGAAATGAGTTTAGTAAACTCCATTTTACTATAATGCTTCACTAATTATTGGATGTTTTGTATGTTCATTTTCATGGAAAGTAGGTTTCCCATGGACCAAGAAACAGTTTCTCAATTTGAAAATGTGAACGGTCTTTATATTTTTTCTTTGGCAAGTTTTCCCTGAGATTCTGCTGAGAGATTTCTGTGTGTGAGTTTGACTTTTACTCTTGGGGGCTGCCAGGTCATTTCTGATTACAATTTGACCTTGGTGTTAACAGTCAAATTATTTTGTGCAAACAGTTTAATATCGCTAAATATATGTCCATCCCTTGACTTCAAATTGTCATTATTTTATTTTTCTATTTATGTCAATGCTGATAAACTTCCCCACAGAGAAATTTAAAAAATGGTATGTTTCGTGGAGTTTCTGGGTTGGGCATGTTTCAGGGGTCGGGGATGTGTTTCCAGTATGGGTACAGTTCAACTTCACTGCCAATTTTTAGGCGACGGTATGGACCAACTATTTAAAAAATAGGGGAATTTTTATATGTATAGAGAGAGATTTCAATATGCATATCATAACATTGATAAACCATTCACCATACACATTTTAGAAGCTTAATACATAGCAAGTTAACAAAAGTCAAATGCTTTCATTGTCAAAATATGGCTATAGCAAAAAAATTCCAAGGCTCCAAGTTTCATGCTTGAAATGACATAAAATATTGAAATATAAACAATAGACATAAGTCTATAATTGAAATACTAAAGAACTCCATAATCAACTGTCCATAATAATCGTAATCAATAATTTATCGGCAAATATATGGTTGTTCATATACAGCACATGGTAGGTCTAGGAATCTAAATACAAATCAAAGGCAGATGCCGAGTCACTAGCAGGATGAGGGTCTTCCTTATCCAATGGAACCCTAAGCAATTGTAGAGGTGTTTTGTCCTCCTCAACCTGCATAGCATCTTTGGGATTGACTTCCCCATGTAAGGCTGGAGTTTGACAATACTCAATACTCTACCAGTTGATGCACCGTGAATAGCTACTAACTTCTCCAATCATCTAGAGGTAAAGTTATTCCTCTAGATTGGATGAAGCTACTATATTCGGATCAATTCCTCTTTGCAGCAGAGGAATTGGCAACCTATGAACAAATACAAACAAGTATTTTTGGCTCAGGTGCATCCCTACCATGCCATCTCAACCATCTAATAGGGCCAGTTTGAGCTAATGTAGCTCTATCTGTCCTTTCCTTTGGTTGGCCAAAGATTGGACTACAAAGATTGACAAATGCAATCCATTGACCCCTGAGTTTAGTAGAATCATCTTCATTGTACATTTTTTATTCTTGAAAGGGCCTTATAGAAGCCCTCCTTCACCTATGTTGAACACAAAAAATATGTTAAATAATAAATAGATAATCATAAGAGATCTTATATTTTATTTGAAACTTAAAGTGAAAACTTGAGATTTCAGATTTGAGACTCACCTTGTCATCTGCAGATGGAGCCACTCTCCCTAGTCTCGGTGTATACCATTTGAGATTGAGAGCACATGCTGCCATGTGAAGTGGGGTGTTCATTATATTCCATCGTTGCATCACAATGGGCCTAAGATACTCCTCACAAAATCCCAAAGTAGGGTCTCTACTATCAATATTTTGTTTGATCTGCCCAAGCATGCTATCAAAGGTCTCACAAATCTCTCCAAACTTAGGAGTCTGTATCAAATATCTAATAACCTGCACAATAGGCTTAATGAAGAAGCAAGTGTAAGCAAGTTACAAGTTAGAAACATCTTAAATATTAAAGTTCTTAATTCTTAAATAATAAAATTACCTATGTGAAGATCAGAAAATAGTTTATTAAATCAGTAATAACAATTTTCTTACCCCAATGCGTACCACCAATCATCATCAAGGATTATTTGCTTCACACTTCTACCCTCTTGTGTGTTGGGACTTATGCCATCTACTCCACTCTGCATTAACCACCATGGATTCTAGGTTCTCCTATACCTCAAGCATCCTCGCCAACAAAATAAAGTAGTTAGCATATTTAGTCTCCATGGGCTTAAGGAAGTTCCTCATTGGAGAATGTCCTAAATAGTGAAAGACATGTGTGATGGTTGCAAATAAACATTCACACATCTCTAGCATCAGAGATCAGTGCCTATTCGATTACTTTTATCATTCTCATTCAGGGTGGTGTCCAATGCATGCACACAATATGGGGTCCAAAAAGTGTGCTTTATACCGTCCACCATCAATCCAACTAAGTTACTAACTTACACACCCAGGCTGAATTAGTGACTACTTGCACAACATTAGTGGGTCTAACCATTTTTATATCATCTCTCAAAATCTGAAATTGGAAGGCTGCGTCCTTCCTTTTCCCTGAATAATGTATAATTCTAAGAAAATGGGAGCTTGTTATGCTAGGACAATAAGAGTGATGAGTGACCAATGTTTGATATTAGTCCGTCCATCCATGATGATGTAGCACCCTTCCCTTAACCATGCATTCCTCACATCCTCCATTGAATTCTCACTTTTGAGTACTCTCTCTTAAGAAGGGTGGTGCATGGTTTTGTTTCTCTAGGTGGTATAAACGAGGGACCGACAACATAGATATCTTTGCACATTTGTTTAAAATATGAGGAACATGACACATGGAATGGTATAGCCTGAGCCAAAAAAATATTTGGCAATAGATGATTCAACTGCCTTTTTTGGTTGCAAATTAATCAAATCAGCAATATCGATATCTCTTTTACTCTTCTTTCCCTTTCCTTTCATAGAAGTGGGAGTGGGTGTGGCACTTTCTTCCCTGTGAGAAGGATGAGTCAAAGGCATAATAGCTTGCACATTCTCTATTGAAGTCCCTGCTGTTAATGCCTCTTCCTTCATGTGCAATCTAGTTGCCTCAAGTTTATGTTCTCGTGTTTTGTTTTTGCTACCTTTGACCCCTTGACTACCTATCCACATAAGCTGGCCATAGACTCTAGTATAGCTCCCAAAATAATGTTCATGGCACAAATGGCACTCCCATTCATCCACATAAGATGGCCATAGACTCCAGTATAGCTCCCAAAATAATGTTCATTGCACAAATGACACTCCCATTCATCCACATAAGATGGCCATGGACTCTAGTATAGCTCCCGAAATAATGCTCATGACACAAATGACACTCTCATTCCCTACTATCTCCAGAATGTTTTTCTTATCATGTCTACTTTTGTAGCAAATTGTGCGAGAGGTTTCTTGGGGTTGAATGGACCTTTGCAAATTTTTTGAGGTCTTGGGAAGGGCATTCAAATGGGTTAAAGATTGCCGCCTCTGCTACATCCATATCAGTGGAAGACACTCCTATGGCTTCTGTAGTACAATGTCTTTTTCTTTGGATAGCACGGAAGAAATTAAGAAGTTTGTTCTTGAAAGATTCCGCAACAACATGTGGATAAGGCACATGGGGAGGAAATTTTTTTTATTATAGTAAGGAATTTAACCCCAATGCATGCCACAAAGGCATGGCAATTAAGTGGAAGGCCAAAATGTTTATAGGTCAGCTCAGAACTAGTTCTCACAGATGCGAGATGGGTAGATGGAATGTGCCAAAAGAGGAATTGGAAGATAGGACCTGCCTATTCTGTGAGACGGGAGCAATTGAGACAGAGCATCACTTTGTCATGGATTGCCTGGCGTACAGCGACATCAGATCCAGGTATTCAGAGATGTCAGAAAACAGCAGTATGGGCCACCTCTTTGAAGAAAAGCAGTTAGATAAGACCGCAAACCTGATCATCAAAATGCACCGAAGAAGAGAAGAATTAGTTAAAGGATTACAGCTGGATTAGGCTAGTCGTTAGCAGGCGGGTCCCATAGGCTGCTTTGGCCTCGTGGACGTTATTAAAATTCTTCTTTCATTCATTCATTGCATTACAACATCCATGCTATCACTACTCCCGTCACTCTCCCTGCTGCTCATGATTAATGGATGTAATCTAGTGCTGCAAGTTTAAAAAATAGAAATTATTTCACTGAAGATGCCCTCCTTATGTGTTGCAAAACAAATGGAAAATGGGAAAAAGTGATCACAAAGTTGAAATAAACAAATAGAAAATGAAAACATACTTGGAATGAAGAAGATTTGATGGCAGAAGCTCCTCTTGCAACTCTAAACTGCACTTTTTTTACTAGCTGCTGTTGCTCCTCTTAGTTCTCGGCAATTTTTGGTCTTTTGATCTCCTTAAATAGGGTTTCAAAAAATTTAATGCCTTTTTAAACTCGTGGGACTGGCAAAGTCAAGTAAACATTTAAGTAGAAAATGTTTTTTTTTCAAATTTCTTTTAATGTTTGGCTGTTTTCTTTTTGGCTGGGTTATCAGGGATGGAAATTCATCCTGGGGATAGCCAAGGGATGGCTAGGGCATCCCCGGTACAGAATGCTGTCCCTGCATACTGTACGGGTTTGAAAATCTCGTTCTGGGGATGGTGCAGGACATCTTTGGGGATGGCAAATACTGCATCCCCGTACTGCCCCCAAGATGGGTGCTGGTGGGAAATTGCAGGGGAAGCATTCCCATGGAATACATTTTTTTTTAAGAGAGCTCCATCTTTTATTTTATGAATTCTTAGTAAGATTTCTGTCTTCACTATCGCAGGATTCAAATTCACCTATAGAATCTGGTGACACATTTCCAGATGGTGCTAAAGTTCAAGCTGTCTGGAGTGCCGATGGAGAGTGGTATGTTTTTATTTCATTCTAATTTTCTTATTCTTAAGTCTTTTCTTGTATTTAGATATGCTGTAGATGTGAGTTGGGAGAAAATTTTAGATATATAAACTTTGGTGGTGGTTTGTTTCAGGTATGATGCAACAGTTGAGAGTATTACTCCAATTGGATACATCGTCATCTATGATGAGTGGGGCAATAAGGAGGAGGTAATTTACATAGCATCTTACATGTTACAGAATCTGTAGTAATTTGATACAGATGACTTTGGAACTGCAAAAATTGTATAAGCCAACATTTACTTTAGCTAGCATAAACCAAGGTATATTTTGTATGACTGTGTGCCAAAATATTTAACTTTTATTCAGTTTCAATGTCCAAAACTCATTGTATTCATTGTGGGGAATAAAGTGAACTAATATTTTATTTTTTCAATTTAGGTTGACTTTGCAAATGTAAGGTCAAGACAGGAAGGAGCTGTAAATGCCTTGCTAGAGGCCGAAAAGCAAGCTGAAGCTACCAAGCAGGCCATCAAGCGAAAAATTGCGCAAGCTGCTGTTGTTGATGTATTCTCACGTGAGTTACCACCAAAGCTTCGAATTAATCCTGATGATCCCGAGGATGTGGTAAGTGATGGGAACTGCAGTAGGATCCTGCTGATGGTTTATGTTCTTCTCTTGTTTGTTTGGGTTTCCATTTTTCGTTATATATTCTGTTGCTTTTCTATCATATGAGAATGCCTGTTATTTTCCAAAATTATGGAGGTATAAGATTATTAAAACAGATGCATATTTAAACATATTAAACATATTTTAACAGGAGTTTAACACGAGACCATGCTCTATGCAATTGTACATCTTTAGATTGACTATGTTTTAAATCTTTTTCTTTATAGAGAGCCGCTAAGAGGAAGAAAATCCATGCTTTCAAGTCAAAGGTACGCCTTGAGCAACAGGAGGTGACTCAAAATAAGCGGCAAAATGCCTGGCAGCAATTCCAAACAACAAAATCACAATCAAAGAAGGTAGTTGATATTTGGATAGGTTGAAGTTTTATTTCATCAACTATTATTAAAGATTATGTATCATCCAAGAATATCATTTTTCCGACGTTTCACAAACTCCTAATGTCATTCATTTTTTTATGCAGATTGGATTTTTCTCTGGACGAAAGAAAGAAAGCATTTTCAAATCTCCAGATGACCCAAAGGGTAAGGTGGGTGTAACTGGCAGTGGGAAGGGAATCACAGAGTTTCAAAAGCGGGAAAAACACCTTCATTTGAAAGGTGTTTCCGAAGAAATCAACGACTAATGATGAATTCGCAGCTGTCATAGAGCTTTCTTAGTTTTAAGATATTTGGAAAAAAATGTTGCTGCATACTCCAGCTTATTAAAGAAAAGAATTATTCCATTGCGTAAAATGGCATTTGGCCTATCTTTGTTCAAGGCCCCGTTTTTTAAGTTAAACGCGTTAATCTAGCAACTATTTTGTATATTAATTTAACTAGCTACTTTCTTTTCTTTTTTTAATGGAGATGTCTTTTGGGAAGACGATTGTTTTTATTTGATTTTGATGGGAGAAATCTGTTCTTTGTTAAAAAAAATTCTGACTGCATTCTAACTGCTTATTAGTGGGGGAAAAATCCTTGTTGATTTGCATTGAATAATAATATTGTTATTGTTACATAAAGGGGCAACCCATAGTGCGAACGGTTGATGGATAGGTTTGAAGTCGTGGGTCACCCCTATGGTCTCGGGTTTGATTCCAACTCCGGGTTTAACCGGCGAGAGTGGCTTGCGCGTTGTTGCTCTTCACCCATGGGGGACTAGTCTCGCCCTAAGCTCGCATGGGCCATTGGTCATCGCTGGGCTTAGGTCGCGGGTATACCTCCATGTATAAATAAATAAATTTTTAAAAAATTGTTACATAAAGAACTATTGCATGTGAACGTTTCATGTACCCTCTTTAGCGTGTGTAGCAGATACACGTGAATTAGCCTATTATGGGGGTCTTGTAGGCTAGCAGTGGTGGATGGAGACTCGCATCGAATATTCGGTGACCGGATTTGGTGTTTCAGGCAATTTGTGGGCCAGCTGGGAGTAGTTCCTTGATTTTAGGGGAATTCCCTAAATTTTAGGAGGTTGTGATGGTTTCTAGATTTGAGGATCCATGGACCATTCCTTGATTTCAGTTTCAAGACAATAGGGCATGTTCCCTAGTTTCTAGGAGCACCCCTAGATTTGGACGCAACTATCATCTATCCAAACTGTACAGTTGACCAATTTTCAAAAAATAAAAAAAATCATGAATTTTTTTGAAAATTTCAGCAATTGATCTTCATGATCTGCAAAGTTTGTAGTCCAAAAAAAAAATTGGAAAAAAAAATCACTACACTTCTGTGAATCTGAAAAAAAAGTACTTTGTTGTCTTTAGTGCATTTTGGATGGAGATTAGCATGTGTTAAAGTGGGGTTGTCGTTGCACCAAAAGACCAATCTGTTAATGCTCGATACAACCATTCAACTTATAGTACACAGGGGGCGATTAAGCCCTTGTCACGAATTCTGAGGGGAGCGTTGAACATTTTTCCAACAATCTCCCCTTCAACATTACTCGAGGATTTGAGGATTCGAACTTGTGACTAAGCTTTGATACCATTTGTTAGAGTGGGGTTGTCGTTGCACCAAAAGATTGATTTGTCAATGCTCGATACAACCATTCAACTTATAGTACCTGAGGCGGTTAAGCCCTTGTCATGAATCTCGAGGGGAGCGTTGAACATTTTTTCAACAGCTTGTTCCCCTAGATTTTAGGGATGAAGCTACTTGTTTGGTTTAAGTCACAGAGAGGTGGCAGGGTCAGTTTCATGCTTGGTTAGTTGTTTTGGGCTATTAGACACTATTTGGGAAATGTTTTAATATATTTAAATATTTCCTAAGTTAGCTATTAAATAAATTATAATAAGGTTATTTATATAGCCATTTAGGAGTAATAAGGGGATAATTGCCTCATTTGGTTAGGTATGCCTATGTGTTATAGTTCGTTGGAAAGGTCTTGAATTATTATAACCTATTTTCACTATTCAAAGAATTTATGGTGCCTTGAGTTATGATATTTTAATAAAGTAATGTTTTTCTTATAGTTGGACGCCTTTATTTGGGAAAATACTATTTTTTTATAAAGTGCAAAGTATATCTCTCCTCTAGGGTTTGATTTGCATTTGGGAGGAGATATAAGGAGACGAGAGTTTAATTGTGGAGCATCTTTTGACATTTTGAAGCTTATGATATTTGGAATTGCTCTGGGAGAGCGATGTTGTGGCTTGGGAGGAAACCCTCAAGTCTGGATTGTTGGGACGCAAACCTCAACAAGTTCTTGGGTGATTGAATTTTGAGATATTGGGAACAATGAGAGCAAAGGAACAATCGATGTCTTCTTAGACAACTTTGCATTTGTGGGAGACCCATTTTCAGCTCGGCAACCATTATTTGTAGCTGAGGTGTTTGTATTTGAGGTAGGTAGGTTTGTGTTTGGGCATCATTCTAAATTATCAAGCCATGCCATTGCTTGGAAAGTGAATACAAGGGTTTGAGAATTGCAAAGTATCATCATTTGCAATTGTTAAATCCTTTCTCAATTGGCATCAACTCCATTTGTGGGCAGCAACAATCAACATTGGGGATCTTTCTATTCGAATGCAAAAATCTTATTATTATGCCTAGTACGGTTTGAGACATTTCTAGATTGTCAAGTATTTTCAATAATGAATGCTATTTATTATATGTAGTTCAGATTTGTTTGTTAGTTATCTTTTAGTTTGCATATTTCTTGAAAAATCCAAAAACAATTGAAAAATCAATAAGAAAACAAAATATTCAGAATTGAGCAAAGTCTTCTAGAGATGCCAAATGCTAGCAAAAGACTCAAATTGTGAAACAAACAACAATTTCCAAGACCTCTAGTATTGGGGATTTTTTAGAATGGTGAGGTATTGTTTGAGAATTCTCGTTAATTGTTGTTCTACAGTGCTTTCACCAAGTCATGGCTTCTTATCTGAATTTGGTCATTCTTTTTATGGTGAGATTTATTATCAAGGGCTAATGAAAATGCCATCAACAAAATTTATGGACCGCATATGAAATGACCGTTAATCAGAACCTCAAAAATATTTGAGATTGCAAGTACACAAAATTGCAATAAGGTTGAACAAATTAGGGAAAAATGTTTAAATTTACATGTGGTGCACAATGAGTGCAGAACCCTTCTTTTACAAGTAATGTTGTCGTGTCATTTATACAACATTCCTATGTTCAAAACTTGATAAATGTAGGTATAAGTCGAGCATTAAACATCTGTACAAAAGTAAATGAATGAATGAAGGAATTTAATAATGTGGATGAAAAGCCACAACATCAACAATCTATAGAAGAACCCTTGCCAAGAAGCTTGTGAAGCCTTGTTTTCACGAGGAGCTCATTTTGACTCTTCAAAATATTCTAACACTGCCCAGAAACATATTTATATACTGCACACTCCATGGCGAAGTGCTACACGGTTTCAACTACGTGTGTGCTACAAGAGAATGAAAGTTGTCTTACATATTTTTTTGGGGTAGTCCATCTCTACCCATTTTCACATCAAAGGTGATGAAAGCTGGTTCTTAGCTATGCTATTAAAATTTCTGCCTCTTTTAGTCTAGGTTGCATGGGTATGTTTATCTACATACCCATGTACTGGATACTCACTGGAGAGCATCCTAGTTAAGGGCTTTGATTAAGGTTTCTGATTTTTGTTTTTGTTTTTATTTGTGAATCAACTTGTTGGCTATCAAATTTAATTTAATATGTAATCAGTTTGAAACTTTGATACAATAGCGATTAGCAGTAAAATTTCCACTGTTCATGTCAGAAGTTTATCATTTGCAATATTTTATTGTCATATGATTTATGATTTTCTTGTTCATGTTTAAAGTCTTCCTTCTTTGTTATACATCTAAACATTTATCATATTATGACAAACATATAGCAAATCTAACACTGAAAACAATACATTATATTTACAAACTTTATTATTGTTCTTGTTTTGAAAAATCATTGTCATGGCTCAAAATTTTGGACTTTCTATAAATATTAAATTATATAAAGTATGTGAATGGTCTTGGTGAGGTTAATCTTACTTCTTCTATTTCAAAGGAGCCCGTAGTTTGGGAAAAACCACTAGGTGGATGGTAGAAATACAACTTTAATGGGGCCTCAAAAGGTAACCCATGCCCTTTACGTGTGGGATGCAAAGGGGCACTTGATTGCTCTAGGAGGTAAGAGATCACAAGATGGAACAAATAGTGTGGCTGAACCAAAATCTACTTTACTAGCAATCAAAGCTAACAAGAAGTTGGGGGTGACCAAACTTGATGTGGAAGGTGACTCCCTTATCATAAAAATTACAATAATTAAAGCTTCATTGGATGCTTGGCATCTCCAAAATTATATCTTAAACATTAGACACGAACTTTCTACTTTGAAGGATTTCAAATTCACACACATCAAGAGATTGGGAAACAAGGACACTGATTGAATGTCCAGCTGGGCTCTAACATTGAATGTAATATAAGTGGTAGTAGAAGAGTTTACAGATTTAACACCACTTGCGGGTGTATGAGTAACTCTAGGCAATTAATTAGATATTGTGCAACATCCCAAAGAGCCTTTAAGCATGAGATTTGAATTTCAGAGTAAATTTTTTTAGGGTTGAACTCACAAGTACCAACAGAAAACAAATCCAAACTTTTTTAAAATGAGTTTCATAAATTTTTTTTATGGGGGACAGATTGCACATTTGGTAATGTGTCTCATTAAATGAGGAGAGAATGGAGAATCATTCCACCATTAAAGACAATCTTGCAGTTTCCTACTTCCAATCATCGCCTCTTAAGAAGCTTGTTTATCAAGAGGTAGGTGTTTTGTTGTAAGACAACATGGACGCTTCATTTGTAGTTAATGGTGTAAACAAGCAAAACCTTCTATGACAAAAAAAAACAACACTCGCATGAAATGTTTGCCTTCAAACACAAATTTCTCATAGAGGTGGTAGTGCACGTTGTGAGTGAGATGTTCTTTGAACTGAAGAACATGCACTGAACCAACACAAATGTTTTTTCCATATCAATGGCATGGGCACTTTAGCTGGGCAAACTGAATCCGAGGATTAGGTATGTCATGAGGAAATTGGTCCTAACCCACTTAAGAATTGGAATGGAAGAAATCCTCCATTTCTCCACTCCAAATGTGGGCTTTTGAGTGGGAGAGCAAGCATTAGGGCTCGAGAGGATTGAAGGAACAAACTTTGTTCCCTTTGTGTGGAGATTCACAAAGGGTTAGTGACATGCGAGGTTAAAACAAGCACATGAGGGCTAGTACTTGCTCAAATTACTAGTTATGATTCATGTTCTAAATGAATATGTGAAGGCTATGAAACTTGGGGCACACTAAAGCCGAAAAGATGAAAGCGGAAATAGTGCGAAGTTTACAAATTCGGGCTCAAAACCCTCACATGTGAAGGGATGATGACGAATGGCCAAAATGGAAGGTAAATGCCATGATGGACAAGAGGATTCAAGGTTTTGTACCACCTGTTCTTGAATGTGAGAGACCTTGAAGAATTGTCCACTTATAGGTTCTTGCATGGAATGTATAATGCTAGGCGTTCCTATGTTTCCTTCACTAATTATGATGTGAAAATAAAAACAAAATGAAAATGCTAGTTTTTGGTTTGAGGCGGATTAGGGATGATTGGTTATGACCCTCTCAAGGAAGCTTATCATTGTTTATATGAGATTGTGGGGGGTTTGATTCAAGGTGATGTAATTTTCCATTTAGCGAAACAAAATCCAATTTTTTGAGATTGAGATTTGAGATCAGGTTGATGGCTGAATTGTGGCGAAGATTCAGTTGTAGCAACAATGCAAAATTTTGATGAAAAATCAGTAGACCAAGATAGGGTAACAAAAAACTTTATTAGTAATTGGCAGGTGCTCACACTACAATTTGTCTGCTAGTCCATTGGTTTGTGTGATCCTTCCACCTTTGCATGAACAACTGTAGGGTGGGTTGGTTGGCTTTTGGGGTTTGTGATTTTGTAAAAATTCCTATTAGGATGCAAATATTCCCTGTGTTAGTTAGGTTGGTTTCAATTTGTTTATAATTTTTCTCATGGAGGATCCTCGATGACTTTTTTATAAAGCTACTTTATGTACCTTTCTTTATAAATCTTAATAAAATAATACCTTATATATATAAAAGTTTGACATACCTAAGTACTCCCATCTCCTATTTTGAAAAATAGTCATACCCATACCAGTACACTGAACATAATAGAAGTGGTGGTAGAAGAGTCTACAGATTTAGCACCACTTGCAAGTGGATGAGTAACTCTATGAAATTAATTAGATATTGTGCAACATCCCAAAGAGCCTTTAAGCATGAGATTGAATTTCAAAGTAAATTCTTTTAGGGTTGAACTCACGAGTACCAAAGGAAAACAAATCCAAGATTTTTTTAAATGAGTTTCATAAAAAGCTTTTATGGGGGACAAATTGCACATTTGGTAATGTGTGCCTCATTAAATGAGGAGAGAATGAAGAATCATTCCACCATTAAGGACAATCTCACAATTTCCTACTTCCAATTATCGCCTTTTAAGAAGCGTGCTGATCAAGAGGTAGGTGTTTCATTGTAAGATATAATGGAGCCCTTTCTATGACAAAAAAAAACAACAACACTTGAATGGAATGTTTGCCTTCAAACATGAATTTCTCATAGAGGTGGTAGTGCGGGTTGTTAGTCAGAAGTTCTTTGAACTGAAGATTTCTCAATTAGAGATATAACACCAACAATGCTCTCAACAGATAAAACACAACCTTTGACAAAAGCCCTATAACATGCAACAATTTTTTGAGACAAAATATGTGTAGAGCCAACAACATTTACCATCATGACAAGAGATCATTTAAGAAAATTAAGGCATGTTGGCCTTAGCACAACCACCAACAAATGTACTAACAATTTGAGGATTAGAGGCCTTAGCAATCTCACAATTGGAAACTAAAACCACTAGAGGAGAAGGCACAAAACACAAAGGATCTTTCACAACCACTAGAGAGAAAATCCTTTAAACATCAAATTTCTTCTCAACCATATAATAATGAGTTGAAATGCCATTCCACCATGAAGCAATAAACTTGTTTGTCTCTAATCGACATTGGGCTACCACATGCCCAATTTTAAAACATCTTCTACAACGGAAAGGAATCCCTTCAAAGTCAAAATTTTGAACTCATCTTCCTTTAGAGGATTTAATTAAGATTTCCATAGGGATATCCATAGAAATATCCATGTCAACCAGATTACAAGCGTAGGTGAAATGAAGAATGTCTAACGATTCATCATCCGCCATTAGAATGTTAGGAATGTTTGAAAAAAATAAAGGAAACGATAAGATTAACTACTCAATTTATGACAAATACAATGAAAATGAAAAATTCAACAGAAAAGTTTGTCATAAATTTATCCAGATGTGTTGGTGACATTGTAAAATTTATGTTTTGATCATGATCACAAAGAACATTGTTGATAGTTGCATTTGCTCTATCTTGTAGCCATACCAAGATTCATGGTGTTGTCGACCTAAACAAGATATTTAATGCAAGAATCAAATTTGCATATACACAAATTATAAAGTATATAAAGACTCAAAATTTATGGAAGAAAAGCATACATATGGTGTTTGATGCATAACCAAACTCATTGATGGGTCAGTACATAGACATGATGTAACATTAAACAATTCAATGGCCTATAATTGCTAAAAATAGACATGAATTAGAATTGTACATAAATTACTAAGCATATAAACACTTAAAATTAATGGTGAAACACATTCTAGGGGTATATGATGTTCAAGCTTAGTGACTGATAGGCTAACGCGCGAAGAACTACCGACCTCAGATATTGCATAAAAGACCCTACAAAATTAGGAGATTGTCCTTAATAGGGAGAATATATATATATATATATATATATATATATATATATATATATATATATATATATATATATATATATATATATATATATATATATATATATATATATATATATATATAAGTTTGACATACCCAAGTACCCCCATCCCCTATTTTGAAAAATAGTTGTACCAGTACCCTAAATACCCAAGTACCAGCATCCCCACACAAACTTGGGTATGTCAAACATATATATATATATATATATATATATATATATATATATATATATATATATATATATAAAAGTTTGACATACCCAAGTACCCCCATCCCCTATTTTGAAAAATAGTTGTACCAGTACCCTAAATACCCAAGTACCAGCATCCCCACACAACCTTGGTTTTCGCCCTTAAATAGGCCTTTTCATCATGCTCCATATGACTTGAATTCTTTGACATAATATGCTTTTTTTAACCATTATGTTTTTGTTCACATTGTAGTTTGTAGCTTTTCTACACTTTTTTACAATATCATTGGTAGTGTTATCATAGTTATCTATTGTCTCACTTGTTTGTTCATTTTTTTCCCATCTTTTTGTATAGCTCCTCTTCAACCTTCATGGTGGGCCAATGGTAATTCTCCAGACATTCAATTTAAGAAAATAATAATTTAATAAATGAATATTTATTGATGCTTCCATTAAAGAACATATTGGCCTAGCTAAAAGAATCTCATATGACAATATTGACTTGATTTTATGATTGTTGGTGATTAAGTATTTTTGTATTCTTTTTATTTCTTTGCATATGTGTTTTAATATGTTTTTGATTAATGGTAAAAAATGGTTTTGAAGGAATTTGAAACCTTTTACGAATTGGTCTCATTCGATAAACCATGAAAGCCTACAACAAGGAATGAATTAAGACCAGGGTGAGAGTTTTACCAAAACATTCCTTCAACCTGAGACAAATGTTGCACAAAAAAATAGCATGTAGCAAAAAACTAGAGAAAACTCTAGCCTAACAACCCATTAAAAATCATTAAGGTTTATCTTTAGCCCTACTTTTTGGGAGAAAAGGGTCATTTTCAAAAGATCGAAAAGGTATCTTGTTTTTTTTAAACCTTTTGCCATTATCCAACCCTTTTCCACCTTAGTAGCTACATCCTACCAAGCCAATGAGTCCAATGCTAGAATTTCAACACCCTAAAAGGGAAGACCAAAAATATCCACTAAAGAACTAGAGATAGGGCCAACAACATCATATGAGAGGTAATGCCAACATCAATTAGAGAGAAAACACCAACAATGCTCTCAATAGATAAAACACAACCTTTGACAAAAGCCCCATCACATGCAACAATTTTCTTGAGACAAAACAGGTGTAAAGACAACAACATAGACCATCCCAGTGACACCATCATGTCAAGAGACGATAAAAGAAAACTAAGGCACATTGGTCTCAACACAACCACGAACAATTGCACTAACAATTTGAGGGTTAGAGGCCTTAGCAATCCCCCCACCGCAAGCCAAAACCACTAGAGAAGAAGGCACAAAGCATAAAGGATCTTGCATAACCACTAGAGAGAAACTCCTTTCAACATCAAATTTCTTCTCAACCATATAATAATGAACTAAAACACCATCCCACGATGAAGCAAGAAACTTCTTTTTCTCTAATCCACATTGGGCCACCACATGCCCAATTTTAAAGCATCTTCTACACCTGAAAGGAATCCCTTCAAAGTTAAAAGTTTGAACCCATCTTCCTTTACAGGATTTAATTAAGATTTCCTTAGGAATATACATAGAAATGTCCATGTCAACCAGAATACAAGTGTAGGTGAAATGAAGAATGTCTAACGATTCATCATCCACCATTAGAATGTTAGGAAAGTTTGAAAAAAAATCAAGGAAAATGATATGATTAACTGCTCAATTTATGGAAAATACAACGAAAATGAAAGCTTTAACATAAAAGTTTGTCATAAATTCATCCAAATGTGTTAGTGACATTGTAAATTTTATATTTTAATCATGACCACAAAGAAAATTGTTGATGGTTGTATTTTCTCTATCTTTTAGCCATACCAAGGTTTATGGTGGTGTCCACTTGAACAAGATATTTAATGCATGAATCAAACTTGCATATACATAAATTATAAAGTATTTAAAGACTCAAAATTTATGGAAGAAAAGCATACATATGGTGTTTGATGCATAGCCAAACTCATTGATGGGTCTGTAGATAGACATGATGCATCATTAAAAAATTTAATGACCTACAATTGGAAAAAATAGGCATGAATCAAAATTGTACATAAATTAATAAGCATATAGACACTTAAAATTAATGATGAAACAAATTCTAGGGGTATATGATGTTGAGCCTCAATGATTGATGGGCCAAGGTGCAAAGAAATACCAACCTCATGTATTACATAAAACACCCTACAAAATTAAAAAAAAACATCAAACACATTATTAAATTTAAGTTTTCATTATTTATTTAAAATTTTGTTCAATGTATCTAGATAAAAGTGCATATTGTAAATGGGGCACCGAAATCTTGAGGCATCTAGGTAAGATGATGACAGTCCCTAGATGACATAGTGTCAACCTCCTTTGTTCAACAAAAAATTGACATGTTATGGTTCATATGTATATATATATATATGGAATTTAATATTGTATTATAAATTATAAATATATTTACCTCTGCAAGATGATCATTTTTTGCCTACAGAAGATCAACACATGATGAAATGTCATCATTAATATGTCCACCATGTGTGCTAATGTTAATATCACCACAGATAGGATCATCATATTCACCATGGACAACATCAACACTGGCACGATCTGTAATGAACCGTTTCTAGTCCTTCCAATCAAGAATAAAAAATGTGTGATGATCCTTCATGGTATTATTGTTTCCTTATAATATGTATCTAGGTGAAAAATCACAACTATTCATTAAGCCACTTTGGCAATATAAGATTATATTTGGTTTGTCATCATATACAAACCAATATATACTAATATGAACTAATCATAATATAAAATATTTTTATTAAATACTTATACTATTATATTTGGAATATGTTACTTAGATATATTACTTTATATATACTAACATTCATTATATTATCATATTGATAATATATCATTGCACTTATAATATATAATAGATTTTTTTATTAATATATATTTTATTTAAATTTTACTTATTCTTTAATTTAATAATATTATTAGTTTTTATTTATTATTTTTTACTTAATATTTTAAAATTGTATTATTATTAAAATCTTATATTAAAATGGGGACATGACACACTCACTTTAGAGACTCCTACATATATCCTTGCAACTCATATAAACATGTGCTATGCTAGGGACAACCCTCATTTGGGTCATTTGCTCTAACAAATTTTCCACAAGGGGACTCAATGAAAGAAGAGAAGAGTCCACTTCTCAATGGTGGATGGGTGAAAGAACAACTAGTGTAGGAAGAGAAATACAGGGATCATAATGTGCACAATTTCAACTCTATCACTCAATTTGGCCCTTGCCCTATCTTATGACATACCTCAACCAATCCCCTAGAATGCTCTCAAGTCAAAGTAATTGGTGTTTCTACCCAATTTAAAGTTATCCTGTGATATTTATAGAAAACACATGGGAACCTCATGATTAGAGTATGGTGGATGGTCAAATACCATCCACTAATGCTCTTTAAAATGCATAGCTATCTGCGGGTGTCAACACCATCTAATAGAATTTTGTGACTTATTGCTAGGCATCTCATCATACTTTTAAAGGTTTATTAAATAGTTTTTCAAACCAAATTTTCAATTTTCAAATTATTGATTTTGTTATAGGAGAGGCCATCAAAATAATATACACAAATGGACTTTGTCCATGAGCAATAACTATTGATCCCAGAATCTAAAACCTGTATAAAATCTCCAATTCCTTACATATTATCTATAAGGAATAATAGTTGAGGAGATGGATGGGTATCATGTATAACGGAATTAATATATCTAATGTTGGCATTGAAATTTCTCCTTATGTTCTATATCAACTCCTTAGGAGTAGATGGAGGTGTAGTTAGATGTGGAGATGGGGGGTTGGAGGTGGAGGTGGTAACTAACATAAGAACTCATCTAAGATAAGATAAATCCATCCACGAATATAATATTCATATATATACAAACATGAAAATTTACAATTTCTATTTAATTTATATTTTACCTTGCAAATAAAAACTTATGATAATTAAATATAACATTTAGAAATATAAATTTAAACAAATTCATAATCTTACAAAATTATAATATAAGCATTGAAATATGTAGAGATGGCGAAGGGGAGACAAAAGGGGGGAGAGAGAAAAAGTGGGAGATAGAAAGGGGAAGAGGAAAAGAGAGAGACATAAAGTACATGAGAGAGAGAGAGAGAGAGGAAGGGGAGTGGAGAGAGAAAGAGAGATTGTGTGTGTGTGAGAGAGAGAGAGAGAGAGAGAGAGAGAGAGAGAGAGAGAGAGAGAGAGAGAGAGAGAGAGAGAGAGAGAGAGAGATTAAATACATGCAAACATCTAACTCTAGGCATACATCTATGTAGTTCATTTAAACATCTAACTAGGTCCTATTAAGAGGCATTGTGTTGAATAACAGGTCATCTTACCTTGGTTATAATGTCATAATTTATAGTCCTAGCAAGTGGTATAACGTAATAATAGCTCATGGTAAGGGGACTTATTTCATAAAAGGTCACCTTAAGGAGATTTGTGTCATTGTAGATCCTACTAAGTGGTCTTATATTATAATAGGTGATATAATAGGCCCTACAAAGGGGTCTTATGTCATATTAGGTTCTTCTAAGGACTCTTTAAGGGGTCATATGTTGCAATAGGTCATCTTAAGGTGTCTTAGGTCCATTGTGGTCCTACTATGTCATAATAGACCTTAATATGTCACAATAGGCCCTATTAAGGGGTCTTAAGGGGATTTAAGACATATTAGGCCCTACTAGGGGGTCTTAAGGGGATTCATGTCACAATAGGTCCTACTAAGTGGTCATATATTACAATAGGTCATACTAGGACCTACTAAGGGGTCTTAAAATGTTATATATATCATACTACATACTCTTTAAAGGGTCTTATATTCTAATAGGTCATCTTAAGGGGTCTGAGATCTGTTGTGGTTCTATTATATCAAAAAAAGTCCTCCTAAGGGTCCTATGTGATAATAAGTCATGTTATGTCATAATATGTCTTTCTAAGGGTTCTTAGGGTTCTTTATGTCATAAAAGGTCCTATTAAGGGGTTTCAGGTGTCTTAAGAGGTCCTAGCTATCTTAAATGGTCCTCAATTTACCAAGGATAATATTTTAATGTCTAACTATACATGCATAACATTTATACATTACATGTAAACATATTATAAAGAAACTTAAATATTTAAACATATAGCTATACATGCATATAACATTTAAATATATGTAGCATCAATGTCGAAATGGGTCCAAGAATGTAGGATGTATTAAAGGGTTCTCAGTTTCTTGGAGGGTCAAAATATATCCTTGGATGTATTCAGGCATCCGATAATGTCTTAAGAGGTTCTAACATGGAGAGAGAGAGAGAGAGAGAGAGAGAGAGATGTTTATTCATTTTCTATCTAGGGTTTATGTGCTCATTTTCTATCTAGGGTTTATTATTTATTTTCTATCATAGGTTAATATTTTTTGTTAGTTTAAAAATTTGCATACATTAAATTTATGTTTCAGTTTCAAGAGTTATGGGTTTGTTTCTATTTTCTACCTAGGGTTTTCAGTTTTATTTGTTTTTTATATTTTTTATTTTTTACAATATTTTACAAAGTTAATTAAAACTAAAAATATCTATTTTAAACATAAAATAAAATAAATATTGCACTATTAAAAAAAATTGAAACTTAGCTTAGAGCCTACAACACAATGATAAATCGTGAGCCTCTCATTTGGTAGTCTTCAATTCAAATCTATTTGAGCTTACCAAATAATAATAATTAATACTAACAAATAATAATAGACAATCTAGGCATTGGCCCATTACCTATCAAGAAAATAAAAAAGCAAAAATTGGGACTTTAAATTACTATCTAACAATTAAAATTAAAAAATAATCTATTTAAAAAAATGAAAAAAAAAAAACATTTATTAGAGTAAAGTATTAATTTAATTACATTAATTAAATTAACTTTACTCTCTTCTTAAGATTTCACTTTCATGCATTTACATTGGTCACATGTTTTGTATTAAAGATAGTCTATCAACTATTTACAGAAGCAAAAAAGAATTCAAGAACCAAATGCCATTAAAGGAAGGCATCCCAACTAAAGACAACTAGCACTATATGTTGTTACAAGTGTATGGGATTGCACCTTGACATGCAAAAAAACAAGTGTACATGTTTGTAATACAAAGGAAAATGTGACTCAAGAAGACCAAAAGGTCCAACAATCATTAAAATTACTTCTAAAACTAACATTGTTTAAATTCCAACCATCTCAATAGAAGGCACTTTCAGCTTGATTACTGTTATTACCATCCTTGTGAGTGTTGTTGTAAAAGAATTGAGTAACCTCTTGGCGGACATCAACATGATCAACATGATTGTAATGCTCCTCTTGGTGAGTACTACTGGTGGCACTATGAATACTAGCATCATGCTCATGAGAAACAAAATTGGACACATGAATGTCTTCTTTAAACAACAACATGTTGCCTTCTCTCAACATCTCCAAAAATATTTCCCTTGACACTTCAATTAAAACAATGACCTATAAGGTGATAAAAGATTCGATGAGTTTCATAAAAAAAAACCCATTAAGGTCTCATTGTCTTCCTTGAAATAAATCCTCATTCCTTTGCTTCTAGATGAACCACAAAATTTCATTAGTAAGAGCAAACCAATGAGCATTCATCTTAAGATCAAACAACTCAACATAGCCAACTAGGAATTCATGCCTAGAAAGGTTGGACTTATGATTCCAATTCAAAGAATTATCAAAAAAGAGAGACCAAACTTTACTAGCAAACTTGCACTCAAAAAAAGGTGTTCAAAGGATTCATTATATTGACACAAAGAGAAAGTAATGGATTGTTTACTTAGAAAACAACCAAGCAAAATAATAGTAGACAATATGTGAGGAGAGGACCTTTTGAACAACTTTGGCTCTTCCAACAACTGAAAACATTTGAGTTTGCCACTTCAAATGTTTATTTTTAATTTTGTAATAAACCCAATTCTACATATCCTTCATTAAGGGATAAATAGAGAATGGGGTACCAAGGTATCTCACAATACATTTGGGATCAACCCATTGTCACTCTTGGTTTCTAATCTAGTCTAGTGGGTACTATGTCCTCCAATAATAGAAGATTTCATTAGGGAGACCTTAGCCCCTAAAGATTTGCCAAATAATTGCAACTTGTCCATCATATTACCAAAATTGGCTTTAGAGAGTTCCACAAAGAGGGTTGTATCATATGCAAAACTACTCAAGGAGAAGCTCTTCGCAATTAGGCAGAGAGATACCTTTAATTGGTGAGCCCAATTCAATGGCATTAAGAATATAAGTTAAAGCATTTGCAAAAAGTACAAAAAGAGAGAGAACTAAAGGGCATCCTTGCATGATGAATTTTCTCAAAGGGATAGACTTAGATAATGCCCCATTAACATCAATAACTGTGGTAGTATCCTTGAAGAAGATGTCAACACATTTACAAAACGAGGGAGGGAAACCTATGTTAGAAACTGAAGTCCACCGAGATAACTGAGAGAGAGAGGGGGGAGGGGGTGAATTAATTATCCAATTAAAATATTTTTTACCAACCTTACTAAATCTCAAGCATGTAATCAACAAGTGCAACAACCATAGAAAGACCACCATACATAATAACACCAGATTTGTTAACTAGGGAAATCCTTGATCAGAGGGAGAACCCCAGTGGGGATGGTACGAAAAAAATGTTGTACTAATATATAATTTCCTTGTAAGAGGATGAACCATGTTAGGAATTGTTGGGGTTTCACAATGCACACCCCATTTTTAATCTAAAATGGGGACCTCCTTTTCGAGTGAGAGATCCATCTCAAAGAACCCAATCAGGCGCTTCGATCGATCATGATACTAACAATAAAATTCTTTCATCTACTTGGCATTACTCACTCTGAGAAAAAGAAATGGCATGTGAATAAAGAAAAAGCAATAACACTAGTTCACAACAACTTGTTGGTCATTAACCCTGAAAGAATGTTGAGTCTAGGTTAGTCCCTAGTACCTAGTTAGGAAAGCACAATCAATATCAGAAGACCAAAAAAGATAGTTTTTGCTTCATAAAGTGCACAAAAGTGTACCTGCACACTAAGTACAACATGCACATGTGTGCTAAGTGTGCAACATGTGCATGCACCTCCAACTAAGGATGCACACATACACATGTGTACATCCTTAGAGGTATGCACCCTCCTAGACCATTGTCTATAAAAAAGACTCTCTGCCCCTCTTCAAAGCACTTGTTCACTTCACACAAACTAAGACCACACCTTTGCACTCTTTTGAGCTCCGCACTTCGACATTGCACACTACTCCATCCACATTTTTTGAGGTAAAAAACAAAATAGAAGGTGGGCACATGTTCATGTCTACACCCTCATATGGTGTGTATAATGCATATAAACAAAAGGAAACCCCACACATGCACAGGTAAAGTGCACATGTGGACAAGGTGCGCAACATACACACTTTATATTCTATGATTTTGATAACCTTCCAAGGTGTGCATTTGTTCACCTTGTGCACATGTGCAGGTGTGCCATGTACGCATATGTGCATTTTAGGCATAATCAGGGGATTTTTGTCATTATCTTCTATTTTCTTAGTCTTATGTTGATCTGAGTCACCTTTTAGGGTTATCTTAAGTTTCCATCATAAAAAATAATGATATTTCTCTTTTGTGTAGGTAAAATGATGCCATCTTCATCCTCTATGGCAATGAAGATTGCACCAAAACCAATCGCCTTTAAATATCAAGGGGCGCCCAAGAAAACCCGGTTCAAAGACAAGCACTCTAAAATCTAAGATAGTGAGTTGAGACATATCAATTGGAACACATTTCTACTACTATATAAAAAGCCCAAGGAGAGGTCAGCCATGGTGTCATCTTTGATCAAAAGTGGATTAGTAAATGCAACTTCTCACCCAGTATTAATTCAATCATCATAATTGATTATGACTCTAGCACACCATTACGTGCTAGAAGAGAAGGTGGTCAAGAGCATGACCAAAGAAATATTCCTTGACATTAGACCCTGAAACATTGAGAAGGTCTTCCATCTACCATGGTGTAATGTCTCCACTTCAGATCCATCATGGTTAATGTGTTTAAATCAATTGTAATTTTAACTATAGTAATTTCAATTATTAAATGATGTTTTTTATTTAGATTTAAGAAAATAATATAAATGTTATTTAAGTTTCCTAGACACCATTTATGGACTTCCTCAAAGTTTATAGGTCCAAGTCTATTTCACAAATGGGGCGCTAACCCCTACCCTCTATTGGGACAAGATCCACTACATTAGGTTTATACAAGCCCCTACTCCTGGGTAACATTTGTCTTCTAATTACAATTGAAATAATGATAAAGTTGATGATAATCATTTTTAAATTATTGATAATAATAATGCCAAAAGATTATATCTATTCTCATGATACGAGAACTACTTTGAATGTCAAAATTAATTCAACTATGAATGACTATGAGAATTAATTAAATATTACTTATAATAATCTTTAATGATTATTTATATTAGTATAGGAATAGATCTTATAATAATTTAATTATATATTTAATATACATTCCAATATATGGAATTATAAGTCCCTTTACCTCTTTTAACTAGATGCAATTAATATAACAATATATAAAGTACTTATTTGTGATTCATAGGGATAACTTCACACTATTGATTGGAATGCCTATTTATTTCTTTTCATATTCAAAATGATTTCATATAAGAGGCATCAACCACATAGTTGTTCCTTTGTAAATATGACTTAATTTCTGCAATGGTAGTATTGCCTTGCAAGTGTTTTAGTGGGTCAAACCTAACTATTCACTTTGTATTTATTGTTTGGATGATGTGGTATGCAATAGGCTTAAACCTTTTATTTATTCCCTTATATATGTGTTGTTTCACTGCAAGGTTTATGGTGTAGGGGCACCTAGGTAGGCTCATGGAAGACTTAGGGTTCCTATTTCATTTTGGCTTCTAGTGATGCTAGCCACACCACTAGGATAATAATGGGACTAATATAGTTCTAAGTTGAGGTATGTTAAGGTTAGAAACTCTTATGAGGCCTTATTTTCTCATAGTTGCATGATTAGGTTAAATAGGGCATTTTTGTGTTTTGGAGGGTAGAATGGCCAAATAAGTGATATAAAGTCCGTTTTACATGTAATAAGGTAATTTAAGACTTTTGGTGAAGTTCGGTAACCTTTGGAGCAATTTTGAGGGCCAAACTCAAAAAAGATGTACAAGCTGCTCAAAAATTGTCAATGTTGTCATTGACAACATTGACGACTTTTTGTTGCATATGAGAAAATTTGTAATGGGACTTGGTAACTGTCTAAAAAAAATAGGATGGGACTTGGGATTTTTATTTAAGGCCACCCTCAACCTTTTGAAAGGGTTGGAAGTTTTTGTCATTTTGATGTGTGTAGATTGATAGTAAGAATACAATTACAACTTATGTTTTCTAAGGTTTTTGGCATTTTCATGGATTGAATTTGGTTTTGTAGTGTTGGGAAGTATTAGAGGAGTTCAATTTAAGATTCTATATAAAATTATTTTGTGATTTTGTAGGGTTTTAGTTGGTTAAATAAATTGTTTTGTTTCTTGCCTGCCTATTGTTTTGAATCAGGCAACTAGGCAAAATGGAGTCATAGCTCCATTTCCCACCATAGGATCTATATAGGCTCTTGGGATTAGGAAAATAAATCCTTGCACATATTGTACAGAGAAGGAGGGGCCTTGGAAAGCAAGGGATACATTTTTGTGGCGATGCCCTAGGTGAGCCAGTGATGCATGGCTAGGGATCATAGTAAATGCAAAGGTGTTAGGAGGGATTGAATGATGGGAATGCTTCAAGAAAAGCATGGGAAGTGTTAGATTCATGGGTGGTGGAGTCTCAAATACAAGGGGAGGTATTGAGGAAAGCTCTATGGAGGGTAAAACTCACTTCATATCAGACTGGTTCAAGTTCTATGCAAACCCTGACTTTAAGGCACTATTGTAGGTCATACTGTAGAAATGTCTTGGGAGATTAAGACCTCGAGAATCCTTTAGTTCTCTAAAAATGGTGTCTAAATCAATGATTAGGTTACCCCATTTTAAGGACTTTTCCAAGTTGTTCTAGTTTTTCATCATTAGGAGGGCTAATTGCTTGTAGCCCTGTTTGGTAGTTTTGCGAGCAAATGTTGTGTTTTTTTAAACTCGATTAGGGTTCCAATCTCCAAAGTGGTTTTGGATCTTGGAAGGGATTCAAATGACCTACAAAAATACCTAATCCTATTCATGGAGTTCTTGTTGATAAAAAGGAGGTATGAATTTTGGAGTTGTTGTCAAGAAAGCAAGAAGGGCTAAGAAGCCTAGGAAGTAGTGGAAGAGTTGTTGTTCTACCTAATTAGTGTGCACTAGTTGAATGGACTAGGACCTCATAGCTAGGATCCTAAGGAGAGTAGGGTAACTATAAACCCTATTATGTCAAGAGAAAGACCTAAGGAGACCTTAGAAGAAGCTAGGGTAGGACAAGACTAGTTGTTACACCAGTTTGTCTAATAAGAAAGTAGTTATTTATTTTTCCTTTTTTTTTTTCCTGTTGCCTTGTCTGACATGCCTATCCCTATTAAATAGGGTGGGTCCTCCATATTAGAATGGCCACATCCTAAAAATTCCCACCCCAATTTTTTTTTTTAAAAACACCTTTCACCAAGGGTGATGATTTTCCAATCAATGATATTGTTATTAAATAAATATTTTTCAATTATTAAATTGATTGATCTTTATTATTTTTTTGTGTGTATTTTTTTAGTTGACTTGAATATATTAATTAGTAATATAATTATTGATTAGTAATTTATAATGATTGTATTTTGATATTTGGTAATATTGATTATGTTTTCATCTATATACAATAATTGATGATTTTATTTGAAGGCTATATTTATATGTCTTTATTTATGATCTAGAATAATATTTTTAACTTTAATATAGAAAGGCTTGTATATATTATTATTATTATTTATATTTTATTTTAGGGAAGGGATATTACAGTTCTACTCTCCCAAAATTGCCTGTCCTTAGGCAATTACAATTTCTAGATAATAATATAACCAAGAGTTTACATGATATTTTGGTAAGTGTATTTGTGAGTGATTTGACTTTGTAAGATTGATTCATGCTTGATGATTACATCATAAAGGATGATTTATATTTTGTGGTGTTGAGGTAGGTGAGTTGTTCACCTAATTCCAAGCATAATATGATTGATGATTTCATAATTAAAAGATATGGTATGATTGAACTTCATAGTTTTAATGTCTTATTTAATAGTCTAAATGTCAAGGGGGCCTTTGCATTAGGATCATTAAATTTATGAATAATTTTTAGAGTTAAAGAATGTCTTACTTGGGTGGTTGGCCACAAAATCCTTATGGATCTTAAAGAAATTTTCCTTAATCAAAATAGAAATGTAGGTGACTTTGATATTAATCATCCAATAAGATGCAAATAGATTAAAGATAATACCAATAGAGAGGGAGTGATTTGGAAATCTCCTCCAAATGGGTGGATTAAAGCTAATTCTAATGGATCTACCAAAGGTAACTCAAGGAGAGCTAGGTGTGGTGAAGTTCTCAGAGATCATAACTATAGGGTGGTGGATGATGTGGTTGTTCCTATTGGTACCGCTACTAGTCACAAGGTAGAATTGGCGGTGGCTTTGTTTATTGTTCACAAGGCTATGGAAACTGGTATTCGAAACTTATTGCTGGAAGGGGGTTCTTTGAATATTGTTAACATTCTTAATAATTATTATTTCATCACTTAGAATCTTGAAATGTTTATTCGAGAAATCAAAAGTCTTCTTAATAATTTTGAAAAAGTTATTATCACCCATATTTACTGTGAGGGTAATAGGGTTGCTAACCAGATTGCCAACAAAGAAAGGGGTAGAAATATGTCGCTATTGTGGACAAATGACCTAAGCAAGGAAGCAAATTTAAAGGTGATCATTCAATTTGATGTGACAAATGCAGTCAAAGATAATTTTAATGCAAACTTTAATTAAGATTTTTTCAAATATCAAAGGAAGATGTAACTTTAATGATAGTGGTATTCTTTTTGAGTTACCTCTTCATTATTACTTTCTTAGATTGGCATATTTTATGGGTGATATTGGAATTAAAAGTGAAAAATTACAATTTTTTCTTGCAAAATCTTCCCTCATTGTAGAAATTTGGTTATTAGTGTGGGTTACAAAATGGGTGGCAAGCCAATGCAACAAGAGCCTATGAATTGTAAGCATTAGAAGGAGAAAATGATGGTCTAGAACATTATTCACAAAGGTGAGGTTACCAATTAACTAGAGCAATTGTATGGTTACAAACCCCATATTACTAAAGAATTTTTGAGAGACTGGGTTGGGGAAAATGTGACTTTGCATGGGGTTTATGTAACTATCATTGAAGAGTCTATTGCAGAAATTACTGGGCTCCTTGATGGGGGAATCAAATTCAAGAAAGAGACCAAAATCTCAAACACTACCTTGAAGAAATTTCACCCTAAAGAAGAAAGAAAACTAGTTAAGGAAGGGGACTTCTTCGATCTTGACTAGATTAAGGTCCTGTGGCAATATGTTTTTTCCTGAATTCGTGAGTATTTCATTCTTGATGGGAGATCTAAAAGAGTGCATAATTTCCATTTCATTTTTTAAATCACTTAAGATGCAAGAATATGGTTTCTTTTCTATTGAACTTGAAATTTTCCTTGTTAAATAACCTCAGTGGTCATAGGAAAAAAGCTCCAGGCTCATTCTTAATGAAGGGTTGATTCTACTTATTGAGAAATATTGTAGAGAGAATGTTGTGAAACTCTCTCCTTCTACTAGAAAGAGAAATAATATATCTAGGAAGGAAATTCTAGATAAATCTAGTGCAAAAAAAATTAAACCTACAATGTTAAAATTGAGGAGAAAAAGGAAATGAATATTGAGTTAGATAAAGACTTGGCTAGTGAGAGGGATGTGCAAAGAAAAAGAAAAATAGGAAGGTTAAGGGTGAAGGAAAAAGTAAGAACAAACCCAAGGTTAGACTTGTAGAAAGCTCGAAAGAAGATAAGGGTACAAAAAAAGTAGAGAATGAGGAAGAAGAGGAGGGAGAAATGAAGGGTGGAGATTATAGCTTGAACAATGATGGGTACTCAAGTAGTTAGGATGATACTATGGCTAAGTCTAGTAGATCAAGGAGTAATGTGGGCTCTTTGAACCCTGAATTAAGAATCCAGACATTTCTTTGAACTCCTCACAGGGAAAAGAAAATGAGGTGATAGAGAATACACCTACCATTGAATTTGTTGAGGAAGAGTGACACCAGAAGGATACTAGTAAGGATGATAATACAATTCTTACTACCCATGAGCCAAATATTTCTAAAACTACCCAAATGAATGACATTGAGGAAAATAATTTAGTTGGGGATATAGATTTTATGCCTAAAGAGGCCCACACTGACACTGTTCATCATGAGTGGAAGAGTGCTAATGAGGAGACTGGGGAGAAGAACATCAATGGAAGGATTTTGTTTCTTAGCAAACTTGGCTCTATAATGAAACCATAACCCTAAAGAAAAGTGTTAAAGAGTTGCAAAATAATCTGGATATTGAGAAAAAAAGAATTGAGGTTGAAGGAAAAATTGGGAACATTCTTGAGAAATTGATTGCCTATGAAGCTAGGATGAGGCAACTAGTCAAGGATATCGGTCATCAGATGGGCACGATTACTACCAACTTATGTGCGGTGATGATTAGCATTGGTAGGAGGAGAAATGAGGAAATTATTTTCCCTATGCCTGCCTAGATTACCGGTGGTCATAGCAGAAGGACTAGGTTGAGCATAAAAAGGGCCATTGAAATTGCCCCTATTTCCAATCTTGAGGGTCTCCTTCAAGAGGTTGTTGATACTACCAAATATTTGACTATGTTTGTGGATGAGCTTGAGTAATAAGTCAATGTCCTATTTTTCTTAAACTGGTACAGGTTTCTGGTTTTGTTTCTTTATGTTGGTTGTCTTTTACTAGGGTTTTTTCTTTCCAGCTAGTTTATGTTTGCATGCTACTATTTAGGTTCTAGGTCCTTGTAAAACCTATTTTTTTGCTGATGTTACTATAGGTTCTAGGTTCTTGTAAAATCTAGTAGACTCTAGCTTGTATTTTTTCTTTATTTTTTGTATGGGGCTTTAGGTCCCCTCAAAACCAATTTTTACTGTAATCCAAAACCTCATTTAATAGCCACCTTGTATATCATTTTAATTAGAAAATTGGGCTTAATCATTCATCTTACATGACCTCTTTAGAGGATGGAAATTTCATTTTAACTAGCTGCTAGATACTCATCTATGAGTAGGTTTTCCCAAGGTATTGGGACTGCATGTTCACACCCATCTTGGACTCTTTCCTTGGGGCATTCAAAACCATATTCTCACCCATCTTGGAATCTTTCCTCAAGGCATTGGAACCCATGTCCTTACCCATCTTGGGATCCACCTATCTCAAAGTTATTTACTTTGCCTTTCCCATATTGACAATAATTCATTTGTATTCAATAGTTTGATCTTTTTATTGATTGAAATGTTTATAATTTCATTCACCCTACAAGATATAAAGATCATGATCTAATACCACTATAATGACCCTACTACTAGTTTTGGAAAAACCCAAAAAGATAAAAGTTAGGATCTTAATAATAACAAATCTTAGTATACTTTCCTACCCTCTACCCTAAACCCAAACCTTAAAAACTTCTCTAGATCAAGTTTCTTAACCCTTAGTTATTCAACTATCTTTTTTAGAGTGTACCTCTAAAGGCTCACATATGCATATGTTGACACCATCAGAATATTCTTACCATTATATTACCTCAGGCATGTTGGTCAGATGGAGATAAAATTTCTCACATACCGACATTATAGAGGTCATATCCTTTTAGGTAGTATTTGGCCAAATGGGCATTTCATCCATCTCTGATACCAAAACTATATGTCCATCTCTATTGTGTCAACCAATTGGGTTGTTATACCCATCTCTGATATTGACATTGAGACTTTGTGATCTACTTCATTGTGTCAGCCAAATGGGAGGTTAAGCTCATCTCTGATACTACCACTATAGAGTTCAAATATTCTCCCCATAAGATAATTTATTGATCAAGTAACCCTAATGAACATTAATATTTTTTATTTTTTATTTTTTATTAATCATCTTGATCTTAAACCATTAACATTAAGTCATGTGTGTTACCCATTTTGAATTTCACCTTTACATATACCTATGTATATGTATAAATTATCCACAATTAGGATTCATTAATATAAATAAATTCATAAATATAATTAAATAAATATAATCCACAAACATACCTTTCTTTCCTTCCTCTTTTCTTGGTCCATGTGGCTCTATCCTTAGTCAACCCTTCAATGAATTATTCCTTCTAGATTATCTCAACTCTATTTACTTTCTAAAACTCTTCATTTTCTAATTATAAGGAAATGATAAAATGTACTATTTTGTTTCTTCTATTACAAGAGTCACAACCTTTCATAATATAAATTCTTTAAAAAGTCTCAACACTTCATAGTTATAATCATTTCAAAAAGTCACAACACTTGATAACTAAAATCCTTAGGAAAATTCCCAATACTTTATAATTACAATATTTTTGAAGAGTCACAACTATTCACAATTATGATCCTTTCAAGGTTCACATCCTTTCAATATCATTTATGCCTTTTCAAAAAATCACTTCCTTATTTTCTTCATATTACTTTCGTCTTCCAATTTTACATTTTGAACTCCTATCTTCTCTTCTTCTTTTCCCTCCCCTCTAAAATAAACTCTCCTCCCTTTTATATCTTAATTTCAAGGAGTCACGTCTATTTATTAAATATCTCTTGACTTTTCATTAGATTTAGTTAATTTATATTATTCTATGTTATATTATTTATTTATTTACTTATTTTTGTTTATTATTAAATTCTATTTAGAAAGTTAACGTACATTCTACAATATTGTCTCTTATATTAAATTTTATTTCTTTATTTATTCATTTATAATTTTAAAATTTTCTAATTATTTAAAAATTCATACTAAATATTATTTCATTGATAATAAAGATTAAATAATAATAATTTCCTAATTTTAGTATTAATTTTAATATAACTTTATTATATTTATTTATTTAATAATTGTGCATAAAAGCGGTTCGGGGTGTGCTTGAGGGCAACAACCATAGAATTGTAGGGGCCCCTCCACACAATGGACCAACCACCAACATTGTATTATCTTATTATAATTAAAATTCTATCTTAAAATGAGGATATGACACTTTGCCCTCCCTCAAATTGTATGTCCTCAAGCAATTAGATAATTTCTTCTATTGAGTTAAAAAATATATTTCTTTTAGTCCAAATTATTAGGTTGTTATTATTGATATGTTTGAATCCTTTCTAATAGTCATTAAATTTATAAATTAGTATTTCATATAAATTATTTTTCTAGATCCTCTTTGAACCTACAGGATGGCAAGATCATGCTCTGATACCACTATAATGTCCCTACTTTGGATCCATCATGATTAATGTGTTTAAATCAATTGCAATGTTAATAATAGTCATTTCAATTATCAAATAATGTTTGTCATTTATTTAAGATTAAAGGAATATAATTTTTATTTAAGTTTCCTACACCCCATCTATGGACTTCCTCAAATTTACAGGTCCAAGCACAAACAGGGCACTAACCCCTACCCTCCATTGGGACAAGATCCATTCCATTAGGTTTATACAAACCCCTACTCATGGGTAACACTTGTCTTCTAATCACATTGAAATAATGATAAAGTTGATGATAATCATATTTAAATTATCAATAATAATAATGTCAAAAGATCATATCTATTCTCAATGACATGAAAACTACTTTGAATGTCAAAATTAATTTAACTATGAATACCTATGAGAATTCATTTCTTATTACTTATGATACTCTTTAATTATGATCTATATTAGTATAGGAATAGATCTTATAATAAGTTAATTATATATTTAATATACATTCCAATATATGGAATTAGAAAGGTTGTCCATGAAAAACTATTTAATGTCGAAGGAGAGGGAAAATGTGCTCTGCTAGGGTTTGTATGGCTTCCGTCTAAATCCTCACTATTTTTCACCTATCATACCAAATTTACTCTAGGACTTGCTTTCATTTATAATGGCTTCAACCTTCTCCAACCCAACAGTTGATGTTGATGTTGAAATTGTTGTTGTTGGGGAGAATGGCTCCGTTTAACAAACACCTGTGCAAGTTCATACCCAAGGTGTTTCACAAGGTAATTTTTTGAATGTCAAGGAATTTTATAGTGCATGCACTTGGCTAGAAAAAAAAACCTTGATTGGGTATTTTGTGGGTCATACTCCTTCTAGAAGGATGCTCTGGGAATGGGTTTCCATGGTCTGCACACCTCAACATGTCTGTCTTGAAGGCATTCAAAGCCTTACCAAAGGATTTTTCCATTTTCTTTTTAGTAATCCTATCCAAGTTGAGCATGTTTTTATTCGAGGCCCCTAGACTATCAAGTCCTCTCTTCTGTTTTTTTAGCATTAGTCACACGATATTGCTATTTTTGATGATCACAAGCTTAAAGTGTCAGTATGGGTGGGGTTCCCTAGGCTTCCTATCCCATTATGGTCCTTTCTAAAAGCCATTGCACAAACTATCGACAAGGTTGTTTTCCTTGAGCCAAAAAAGGTTTTCAATGCTCAACCCTAGTGTAGGGTTTGTGTTGAGGTCGACCTCTCTAGGACCTTAAAGAATTAGTAGAAATATAGATAGGTGGTACCACCTTCCCTCAAAAGGTTCTTTACCTAAACCTTTTGAATACTTTATATTGGTGTCATTTTGCGGAATACAAGATTAGAGATTGTCCTTTGCTAGAATACAATTGTCCACTAGTCCCAGAAGCCAAAATGACTCTGACCACAAAAAAAGATGAATGGATTACTATTGTGAAAAAAGGCAAGGATTGCACTATGGCTAAGGCAAGGTCTTTACCTCCAGATAATGGTCATCCCAGATCAAGCTTGGTGTTATAAGAGCCTTCACTCCCTTTTCTCCACCTCTACCTATTTCAAACCCTAGTGTTTAGGAGAAAATAGGCATTCATACACCTCGCCTTTCACGCTTCATAGGTTCAAGCACTGTAAGTGGCATCGATGATTTTGTCACAAACCCTCCATCATTCTTGTAGCCTAGAAGGTTGTGATGAGGTGCATGATAATGGGGAGAAGATACTAGGTATCAACTTGGTCATTTTGATGTTCTTTATCTTCAAGAAGTCAAAGTTACTAGGTTTCTTCTCACCTTAACCTACAATGTTATTTGGTCAAACAATGCCTTATTTTCTTCCTAGCATGAGGCTAGACAAGGTAGTGTTGTTACTCTTCCTCATTTACTCTTATCTTTTATTTTTCATGGCTTTGACCTCATGCAGAGGATTTTTTGGATTTTGATGTCTTTTTTAGAATCATTCTTTTGGCATTGTTAACATTTATGCCCCCAATGATGTTGTTGAACATTCACATTTGTTGCATTGGTTGGCAGATCACTTTCCACTTGCAATCTATGTTTTTTGTGGGGATTTTAATATGGTTGAGTTGCCTACTAATAAGGAAGGGCTTCTTTCTTTTTTATGGGAATCTGGCGAAAGAGAAGCCTGGTTTTACATGTGAAGTAAGTTGGGCTTTTTTTATCCCAATCTTCACCACCGCCAGTCTGGTGGGGTTTGGCATACTTGGTCCAACTTTCAAGATGGGTGAGATAGAGTTTTAAAGAGATTTGATAGTGCTATGCTTTCATCTCATGCCTTTTTTTCTTTTTCACATGAGCATGCTCTACATGTCACTCCTTTGCCATATGTGAACTTGTCATATCATTACCCCATCCTCTTTTTATCACCTGGCACACAACTCAACCTCATCCTTACAAAATCCAGTTTTATCTCAATACCTCCTTACTATCTCATCCACCCACTATTACCCACATTCTTTGAGTCTAGAATCTTGAGCCTCAACCCACACCCCTATAGGGTGGATTTAATGGTGGAATGATGTAATTCTCTATACTGTGAGATTTCTTTGTATTTACGATAGAAAATTGACAATATACTATAGAAGATCTTATGAAGCTGCTACTAAAGATATGTGTATGGCTTCAGAAGTGCTCACCATGAATTTTTTTGTTACATATCTTTAGGTTTAGCTTGTCAATCTTCAACAACAGAAACAAGTTGCAGACAACTATGTTTCTAGGGGAGCTCAGACCAAAGCTTGTCTCCATTGGCTGGAGGTTGGTGATCATGCTTCCAAGGAATTTTTTAATATTGTGCAGGGTTTCCATTTCATGGTAGGCATCAAATGCATATGGGAAGACCAACATGTTCTTTTTGACTTGCCTAGCATCCTTAAGGATTTTGTGCATCATTATGAGGTCTTCATTGCTTAGGGGTTCTCTGTAGCGCTTGACCAGGCATTACAAGCCTGCCTTGCTACTACTCCTAATAGGCTTTCTCTGAAGCAATATGCCTTTTGTGAGAATAATCTCATGCATGCTAACCTCAAGGAAGTTTTCATGTCCATGGATGATGATAAGGCCCTTGGTTGTGATGGTTTCTTGTGCGAATTTTACAAAATTTTATGGGACAACATTGGCCCTGATTTGCATCAAGTGTATCGAGAAGCATACAATCCTCATTTCCTAGGAAACATTATTAATAAGGATAATATCAAATTCACACCTAAAGCTAGTGATCCTAAGGACATATACAACTAGAGGCCCATCACTTTGTTGAATGTTTCTTACAAGATTATTGCCAAGGTTCTCTCCCTTAAAATCTAGCATACGCTCCCATAGATTATTTGCGTTGAAAAGACTAGTTTCATTAAATCTAGATATATTCTGGAAAATATTATTGTTGTTTGGGAAAGTATGGAGTGGGCTTGGTAGTCCAAACAATTGGGTTTATTTCTTAAGATTGATTTTGCCTAAGCTTATGAATAGATTGAATGGCCTTTCATTTTGGCCATGCTTAAATCACTGGGGTTTGGCCCAATCTTTTTGCAATCAGTTCGGATGATCTTTGGCAATGATTCTACTTGTATTACCATTAATGGGTGGCAATCTGAAGTTTTTGGTATCTACATATCTATCTTTCAAGGTTTTCCTTTAGTACCTTCTCTTTATGTGTTGGTGAATGAAGGATTTGACTATCTTCTTGCCAACACCATCTCTCAGGGTTTGGCGCATGGCATATCTCTTTTGGATTCTACTATGCAACTTGTGAATGACCATTTTTATGATGACTCCTTTCTTACCCTTGTGGAGGATGAAGACAATATTGCCAATGCCTTACAATGCTTGGATACTTCTTACCTTGCCTCTGGGTTTTCTATTCAATGGCACAAGACCCTTTGTTATAGACAATCCTTTTTGCAAGGGCCTCAATGGATGTAATGCTATGGGTGGAAATGGGTTCAACATGGAAAAATATTTAAGTTTTTGGGCATTCCTTTTTCTTTTCAAGATTCCCCCATGGAACTATGGAATGTTGTCCTGGCATGGATTGAGAAGAAATTGGACTATTGGATCACCAAGCATGTCTCCCTTGCAGGAAGATTTTAGATTTGTGCTAAAGTGCTAGCTGCTACACATGTTTACTATTCCTTGTGTTGGGCCCCTTCCAAAGAATCATACCTCAAGCTTGAACACCTCCTAAGGGATTTCCCCTAGGCCTCTAATGTTGTGCATCATGGTTTTCACAGAGTTGCTTGGGACCTTTTTTTCTTTTCCTAAATCCTCTGGTGATCTTGGAATGCTTTCCCACTCACAAACAAGGGATTTCCCTCTGTGCGAAGTGGGTCATTTAGGCTCTCACCGATAATGAGGCCTATAAAATCTTGTTGCAACATTGCATTTCTTCAGGATTTCCAACTAAATGGCTTGCCTGGAAGGGGACTGGCTTTCAAACCCTTCTCGTGACCACTAATCCAATGTAGATTCAGGGCATCTTTGTCGCTAAAACCATTTGGAAGGCCTAGGAATCCATCAAGTCATGGCTTCTGTAATGTCCCTACTATTAGGGTTAGATTGGGATACATTAAAACCATAAAAGATTGATATGATCACAATAAATCTAGTTAAATAGCTTATATCCTTAAGAACTAATTAACATTTGAAACAAATGTTCTCCATCGAAATAACCTAGATCATGTACAACATTCCTCTAGAATGCCCTCCACCAAGAAAACTTAGATCAAACTATGACATCCTTACGAAATGCCCTCCACCAAGAAAACTTGGATCATTCTCCACCAAGTGCACTTGGATCATATTACGACATTCATAATGAATGCCCTCCATCAATTTAAATTGGATCATGATATACTATCCATTCAATCATTTATTCCATTATTCATACACGAGTAATTTATTTTATTAATAAAAAGCAATATTGAAAAAAAATCCATTTTCAATAAGAATGATAACAATATAAGGTCAAATAAACATGTAATTCAAAATACATATTTTCAATATATATATATATATATATTCAATATATTATTTCATTATTCTCAATCTTGAATATCTTCTATAAAATTCTGTAAAGTGTTTGTCCTTATATATAATGTCAAGGATATTTATGAAATAAATGTCTTTCCTAAAAAGTATCTTTTTCTAGCTCTCAAAATAACTTACTTTAATGACACATACCTTAACTAATTTAATCCCTTTAATTTTGGGCTTTTTATCTACTCCCTTCTCATGGTGGTTATGTGGGCACCTTTATGTAAACTTTATTTCTCCATAGATGATGGTATTAATGAGACTCAATGTTTTTTTGTCCCTGCTACATTCGTGGATCCACATTCTCACCTTCATTTGCCTTCAAAATTTCCCCTTTTTATATTTTCATCTTATAGTCACGGGTCATGACTACTCAACTTGTGCCTCATTAATTATTTATTTGCTAAGGATTCTATTATTTATAAAATGTAATCATTATATTATTTAATATTATAATGAATATGGATGTTTATCAAAGGTAATATATTATTATCATTTATAAATATTTAGGCTAGAGATACAATTAGAAGGAATTATAATATTGTTTATTTGAATATTAGTAATACATTTAGTTTACATTAGACTTATCCATGTATTGAAATGAGATTATTATAATTGAAATATTTCTAAGGACAAGGCATTATATATATTTTTAATAAAAAATATTTATAAATTAATTTGAGCTTATGACAACTTCACTGGGCAGGCAACGGGTTCAGAAATGGGCTCTCTATGAACCAACAAAATTTGTGGTAGTCTCCCTTTTTTTCTATTTAAGGTGTTCCACTGGCTAAAATTCAAGGAGCTAGCACACTGTGCTTACTTTGAAGGGGAATCAAGAAAACCAAATATTTGTTTTCTAGGTTTACTATGAGCCTTCTCTCATGGGAGGACTTACAGGTGTAGTTCAAGCTTATTCATCCATATTGACTGACAATTGATCTTCTAGTTTCTATGGTTCCTCCCCATCTGTTGCACAAGCTTGGTATTCATTTAAAGATTAGAAGTGGTATCTTGCCACTCCTATGACCAGTTACAAACCCAAGCTGGGCTATTGATGGTTGGTTCCCCACCTTCTGATGGTTGATACTCTCAACCAGTGTTGACATTTTCAGTTCTCTCACAAGACTTGGAGTTTTAGATTTTTCATAGTTTGGAAAACCATCATAGAGCCAAAAGTAGTCCACTTTTCCTGGTGTCTCATTTTCTAGAGGCTTCCATTAGGCCTTTAGCTTTAACATCAGGGAGTCCTGAACCCTAGATGTTCTTTTTCTGGCCAGCCAAAATGTTTCTTGCATATTTTTTGTTTTTATAGGTGAGCCTAGAATTATTGCCTCTAGATCCATCATTTTTTTAAGCCTTTCCACCTAGAGGCCTTCACATGGCATATGGTTGTGTTAGGCGATTCGCCAAGGCTTCCTTTTAAGTACTCCCAGATATGGCATGCTTTCAGAATGGGGATTTTATTTACTATTTGCAAAGACCACAATGTTGTTTTATTCTCTCACAACTTTCTTGATATACATGTTTCTATGTACTCTAAAGCATGTATTGTAATAATGTCATGATGCAAATTCAAGTACAAATAGAAAAGTCATGCTGGAGGTTTCTTACCTACAAGAGCTTTTAGCTCATTGGGGAAATACCCCTTGTATATTTTCTCAGTTTCCACCAGATACTTTATTCGGTGAGCATACTCATTCTCACAGTCATCGAAGAGGCTGAAATAGTTCAGAGTGCCACTCAAATGTTCATAGGTTGCAACCTCTTCTTTTCTCTCCCTATGGAAATTTTTGTGGTCACCGCCAGTCAGCCTCACTTCCATAGAGGTTGGGTTTGGGTTGGTCCCTAGTGGCTCCTCTTGCTTCCCTTGATGCGAGCTAGCCTTCTATACATAGAGACCCCAAATGGGTTTTCCTTCAGCTAGATTTAGCTATCTCTCTGCCCATACCAGAGGTAGAAAAAAAAATGTGATGATGTTGTTGCCCCTATTGATGGTTGGGCTCCCTCTGAGCCTACTGCCAACCCCAAGGAATTTTGGGGTTCCGATGATAAAGACCCTCCCTCGGCTAGTGCTGCTCTTGTAGCTTGAGGGCTTTATTTATTCTATTAATGTTTTTTTATGAATAGTTGTCTTATCCGAGTGTGTGCCGAGTAAACTCATAGGGTGATCTTGTATCCCCCAACCCATTTTTTGTGTGGATATGTATCTTTTAATAATTATTTAATAGGAAAGGTCTATTCATCAAAAACAATCTATGGAATTATAAGTCCCCTTACCTCTTTTAACTAGATGACATTAATATAACAATATATAAAGTACTTATTTGTGATTCATAGGGATTACTTAGCACTATCAATCAAAATACCCATTTATTCCTTTTTATACTCAAGATGATTTCATATAAGAGACATCAACCACATAATTGTTCCTTTGTAAATATGACTTTATTTTTTGCAATGATAGTATTGCCTTGCACGTGTTTCAGTGGGTCAAACTTGACTATTCACTTTGCATTTATTGTTTGGCTAATGTGGTATGTAATAGACTTAAACCTTTTATTTATTCCCTTATATATGAGTTGTTTCATTATAGGGTTTGGGTAATAAGAAAGTAGTCATTTATTTTTCCTAAATTTTTTTCTACTACCCTGTCTGACATGCTTATTCTTATTAAATAGGGTGGTTCCTTCATATTAGGACTATTGCCTCCTAAAAATACCCACCCCAATTTTAATTGATTGCTTATATTTTACCAAGGTTGATGATATCCTAATCAATGATATTGATATTAAATAAATGTTTGTCAATTATTACATTGATAAATCTTTATTGACTTTTGTATATTTTTTTAGTTGACTTGAATATATTTGTTAGTAATATAAAGATTGATTAGTAATTTATAATGATTATATTTTGATATATGGCAATACTGATTATGTTTTTTTATCTATATATAATAATTGATAATTTTATTTGAAGGCTTCATTTATGTCTTTAATTCTGATCTAGAATAGTATTTTTAACTTTAATATAGAAAGGCTTGTACATATAATTATTTATATTCCATTTTAGGGAAGTGATATTACACATGTGTAGATTAGTACCTACAAATTGTAAATACTAATATGTTAGCAAGAAATACTAATCTATTAAAAGAATAAAGCATTAACTAACAAAGATTAATATAACATATAAGAGAGACTAAAGAGGAACCCCTAATTAGGAATGTGAGCCAAATGAATGGACTCTCCCAATAGGAATTAGCTCTTTGCTTGGTAGATGAGTCTAAGTAGAGGATTGGTATGTATGCTCAAGGCTTCTCAAACTAGCTTTAATGGTGTTCTTGATGGATTTTGGCTTGGGTGAATGGATTTGATGTAAAACTTGCTCTTAAAATGGCATTATAACTTTAGCTCAAGGATTGTGATGATATGGCTTGGGAGGGGATCCAATTTATAGGCTAAGGGCTTGAGGGTTTGAGGGCTAAGATGCAAGGATGGGGAAATGGTTAAGGAGGGATAGGATTGCATGAGAGGAGAGCACATGGATTGTGCTTCCTTATAACCAATCAGGGAGTGACACATGTCACAAGGTGAGAGGATGGAGGAAAGGGCAAGGATGAGTCAACAAAGGAGGCTCAAGAGATAATATCTTCATAAAGACCCTTCATAAATGGCTTGTAAGAGCAATGAATGGTCGTGTAAGAGTCTTTATGGCCTTTGTAAGAGCATTCATGGTTGTGTGGTTGGGATATTTTGGATGGAGTTGAGATTGTTGACTTTGCTTGGCTTAGGAAAGTCTTAAGCTTGCTTAGGGAATGTGACAAGGTTAGGGGGGGGATTAGAGGTGATTTAGGATTAGATTAAGCCTGTTAGAGATGTGCAAGTGGATGGCATTTAATGAGGGTGGGTGAGTTAGTGGCTAAGCTTGGTTAGTATGGGTGGATGGGGTGGATTAGGCTAAGAAGGGGGTTTAGGGATAGGCTTAGGGTGAGGATAAATAAAGTTTATTTATCTCATAGGTTTGGTTTGAGGAGATATTTATTAAAAAAAATTTAATAAATATGAGAATTAATATTTAACCTTAGTTAAATATTTTGAGTTGGGATTAGGGGTAGAAAATGATGGGATTAGCCTTTAAACAAAATTAAAGAAGGATTAGAAGATTTTGGAAGAGGTTAGTGATCTTAAGGAAATTGGCCAAGTTTTGGGCAAAAAATAAATAAAATATTTATTTTGGGATTTTTGGTCAATTTATTAATTAAATAATTAATAAATAAGGAAATAATGTTTAAATAAGATTTAAACATTTTTGGGAGGGATTCCTTAATTAAATATTTTAAATTAAGACAAAGGGATGTAATGGCATAAAAATAAATAAAGAAATAAATAAATTAATTAATTAATTAATAAATGATGATGTGATTAGGAACTTTTTTAGAAAATAAAAATTCTTTATTTTCTAAGGGATTTTAGGTGTCTACATTTTGCCCCTCTTTAATGTGATGCCGCAAGTGGCATGGCATCAAAGATAAGAAAATAAGATGCCCAAGGCTAGAGCAGAAGAGGAGAGAATGGACTGTGAGATGCTCCCTCAAGAAGGCGGCAGGAAGAGAAAGCGAGGCTCGACGGCTTCTTGAAAAAAAAACAAGAATCTAGGATGGGATGAGCGAGGAGACTCAAATTGGCAACAAGAAGGGGCTGAATTAGCTCAAACTCTCACTATGGCAGAATAATAAAGGGAGGTCAGAGGCACAAGAGGAAGCAAGCTTAAGACTTCAGGGAAGGTGGAGGATGAAGGAGCAGAGCGCTATAAAAGGAATCCAAGATAGGGAGATGGATGATGGGATGATAAAATTGATGCAACAGGATTTCAAAGAGTCAAATTGGCGAAAGATGGGTTTTGGAGATCCTTAGGACTAGGATTGTGGATCTCGAAAGATGAGGCTTGGTGGATTGATTTGATTGGTGGTTCCCTAAGACTAGGATTGTGGATCCCTAAAACTAAAAGTGAAGATTGATTCAAAGAGATACTGATGCATAAGCTGGGGTAGGAGAGACAAATGTTGGATATGGATGGGGGATAATGGAGATGAAGGGAATCCATTGAAGCTTTTTGAGCAGGGGGATAATTCAAAGAGAAGTACCACCATGTAGTTGAGCACTAGATTTGCTATAGGATTGTTGGTTAATTGCCAAGGTTACCAAGAACATCAAGGCCTTTTCACCAACTGTCCAGAGGACTAACGAACTAACTCAAAACAAACATGCAAGGATTGCCCCAGCATCACACATGATTCCCAAAGGAAGTATCATGGAACCAACACTGGGTAACCCACAAGCAAAAAAGACCTGATCAAGACCTTGCGCTCAGATTGCCCCATTCACAGTATACCATGATATGGAAGATTGTGGCAACCTTGAGGAGGGAACAAAAGGATTGCTTCGAAAAGATATTTCAAGACCCAAAAGGGAAGATTCCAAATCAAAAGAAAGCAAAAATCCAAAAGAGAACCGTTTGCCAATGAGATGGGTAGGACGAGGTACTAATGGACCAAGATTAGACATGAAGAAAGCTATATCCTACAAGGATCTATCGGAGAGCACCTAAGCTAATGGATCTAGATGAGTGATGCATCTGGCAAGTTGAACTAAGAAGGATAACACTTTGGTGACAAGAGATCTAGCTAAAAGATGCATTGGAATAGCTAACCAAGGGTTGTGCGATGTGTGCAAGATGCTGATCAAGGAGGAACTAACACGAAAGCTAGATAGATACAATGGTACTAAGCTGAAGAGGATGTACAAGTTGACAGACCAAGATATGTTACAAATGTACAAGGTTGTTCATGTTTTGGTTTTGTGAGATGGAAATTTTCATGAAGGGTGGGATGTTTGCAATAATTGATAGGCGGATAGGTAGATGGTTTACGAAAAGCGTAAGTGAAAATGAGGTTCTTTGTGTGCATGTGATAGGATACAAGCTAGGATACAAGCTTTGGTATATAATACAAGCTATAATATGGTACAAGCTTTGGAAAAGATTCGGATATACAAGCTATGATACAAGGGATGATACAAGATTTACAAGCTTTGGTACAAAATTTACAAGCTGAGGTACAAGATTTACAAGCTGAGGTACAAGATTTACAAGCTGTACAGGAGGTATTTACAAGCTTCATCAGATTTTGGATATTTGGTTGGAACACCAAAGGAACAAGCAGGTGTGTTATGGGATGGTGGGTGAATGGATGAGGGATAGGATAGTGATAGATAATGGATTAGTCTTACTACACAAGGTGCCTGAATTACTAGGTTTTCACCAAGGTACCTATCCAAGGTGCTTGAATTGCCAAGTTTTCACCATTAGACGCTTATTTCTCTTTACTATTTTTTTGTATTTTTCAAAAGTTGGGTATACTAAGGATTTTCAAGCATAGAATTTCTTGAGATGAATGATGTTAGTAGGATCATTCAAGAGTTCTTCTTCTGGTGTGGATAGCTGATAGGCTCTAGAGCCAAAGGAGGCAGTGACAACATAAGGAAAAAGCCATGTAGGTTCAAACTTGCCTTTCTTTTCTCGATCAACTTGGACTTTCATGTTTTCTTTGAGGACCATGTCGCCTGGCTGAAAGTGTCATGGAAGCACCTTCTTGTTGAAATTCCTTTTGAGACAATTTTGATAGACTGTGAGATGATCATAGGCTTGTTTTCACTTCTCGTCTAAGAGATCTAGCTAGGTGAGCCGAGCTACTCTGTATTCTTCATCTGATATTTGCCCTTGCAAAGATATGTGCAAGGAGGGAAGTTCAACCTCTATGGGTAGTACCGCTTCGGTACCATAGACTAGGGAGTATGGAGTTGTTCTTGTGGATGTATGGAAGGAGGTTCAATAGGCCCATAGGGCTGGATTTATTTGTAGGTGCCAATCGTGGCCGGAATCATTGACAACTTTCTTTAGGATTTTGAGAAGAGTTTTGTTAGTTGCCTCTACTTGGCCGTTACCTTGTGGGAAATATGGGCTAGAAAAGCAGTGATGGATGTGGAGGGAAGTGCATAATTCTTCCATGTTGAGATTTTCAAAGTTACCTCCGTGGTTAGTGAAGATGGTGGATGGGATGCCGAAGCGGCAAACAATGTGGTACAAGATGAACTTGGAGACCTGAACTCCTATAGCTAAGACTAGGGGGACTGCTTCCACCCATTTAGTGAAATAGTCTGTAGCTGTTATTATCCATTTATGTCCATCAGATGAGAGAGGTGTGATAGTTCCAACTAGATCAAGGCCCCAACAAGCAAAAGGCCAAGGTGGTGCAATAGGCTATAGATCTTGTGCTAGAGCGTGCACAAGATTTGCGTGTTGCTGACATGAGAGACATTTTCTGACAAAGTCACAGGAGTCTTCTTCGATGATAGGTCAATAATAGCCTGCTCTAAGGATTTGTCGTGCTAGGACAATACCACTCATGTGGGCACTGCAAAGTCCAAAGTGTACTTCTTTTAATGCCATCTCGGCCTCATTTTCATCTAAAGATCGAGAGAGAGTATCGTGATAACCCCGATGATATAGGGTATTGGCTATGATAACATAGCGGGATGATTTTTGGATGAGGTTCTGGCATTGGGTACGTGTGAGGTGAGGGGATATGATACCATCTTTAAGGTAAGCATAAATCTCATGGTACCAAGGGGATTGGGGACCAACCAAGATACAAACACGATTTGAATCCTCATTCGCATAGGTAGGTGTGAGAAGCTGCTCGACTAAAAACTCATATTGTGTAGCTGCTTGGGGAATTTCCAAGAGTGAGCCGATAGTAGCCATAGCATCTGCTACTTTGTTATGTATTTGAGGCACTTGTGTAAATTGAAGCTTTGTAAAATGTTGGGTTAGTTGATCAACTAGCTCTTTGTAGGGTAATAGCTTTTCATCTTTGGTTTGATATTCATTGAGGACTTGCTTGATGGTGAGCTGAGAATTGCCAAAGATTTGTAACTCAGTAATGTTCCATTCTACGGCTATCTTTAATCCTGCTATGAGGGCCTCATATTCAGCTATATTGTTGGTGCTAGGGAATTGTAGCTTGAAGGCTTTTGGAATGTAATCTCCTTGAGGTGTGACCAACAATATTCTTTCCCCTAATCCATGAGATGTGTGTGAGCCATCAAAATAAAGTTTCCATGGGGGTTGTTCTTCAATTAGACAGATATGCTCATCTAGAAATTCTGTGATCAAAGGATATGCATCTATTAGAGGTACATCAGCTAGGTGATTTGTTATAGCTTGCCCTTTGATTGCCTTTCTGTCCACATACTGGATGTCAAATTCGCTAAGGAGCATAACCCATTTGGCCAAACGGCCTGTAAGTGCTGTTCTAGAGAGCATATACTTGAGAGGGTCGATCTTGGAGACTAGTTGGATGGTATGAATTAGCATGTAGTGGCGAAGCTTTTGAGTTGAGAAAACAAATACTAAAAAATCTTTTTCCATAGGAGTATAATTGAGTTCATAACCAACTAGGGTTCTACTGATGTAGTAGATGGCTCTTTCTCTGCTGTAGTCATCAAGCTATGCTAGAAGTGCCCCTAGAGTAGTAGGTGTTGTTGATATGTACAAAATTAGGGGATGATCTGGAACTGGTGGAACCAAGATAGGGGGATTGGTGAGATACTACTTGAGCTGATCAAAGTTGCGCTGACATAAAGGATCCCACTTGAAGTTCTCATCCTTCTTCAGTAAATGTGCAAATGGTGTACACTTATCTGCAAGCTGGGAGATGAAGCACCGAACGGATTGAAGCTTTCCTTGAAGAGTGCAAAGTTGTCATAGTGTCTGGGGAGGAGGCATGTCTAAGATAGCCTTGACCTTCTTGGGGTCGATCTTTGTACCTCGTTTAGAAACTATGAAGCTTAGAAGCTTGCCAGATGTGACCCCAAAGACACACTTCTTGGGATTCAACATGAGATGATATTTGGCTAACCTATCAAAGATTTTCTCCAGGTCAGCAAGATGATCCATGAAGGTGTGAGATTTGACCAAGATATCATCCACATAATCCTCCAAAATGCTATGGATGAGATCATGAAAAATGGCTGTCATAACTCTTTGATAGGTAGCCCCAGCATTCTTTAGGCCAAAAGGCATCATGTTGTAACAAAAGGCTCCCCAAGGGGTAGTGAATGCTATCTTATGCTGATCCTCTTCTGCAATCTTGATTTGATTATACCCCAAAAATCCATCCATGAGGGACAAAATTTCATGTCCAACTGTAAGATCTACAATCATATCTATGTTGAACAAGGGAAAATCATCTTTTGGACAAACTTTGTTAAGATCTCTAAAATTAGTGCAGATTCTGATGTCACCAGAAGGTTTAGTGACGGGGACCATGTTGGAGATCCACTCTGAGTAGTGGATAGGTCGGATAACCTTAGCAGCTAACATTCTTTCTAATTCAGCTTTGACCAGTAATGCCACCTTGGGGTGCATTTTTCTAAGCTTTTGTCCGACGGGCTTGATCTTTGGATCGACTGCAAGATGATGAACTACAAGCTTTGGATCAAGTCCTAGCATGTCTTGATATGACCATGCAAATCGGCCAATGTTCTCTCTTAAGACCTCAAAGAGGAGGTTAGCTTGGTCTTGTGATAGGGATGCAGTAATGTGAACAAGTCTGGGGATCTCTAAAGAATCGATGTTGACTTCTCTAGTATCCTCAATTAGAATAGCAGACACCTCTGGTCAATTATCTTGAGGAGGCAATGCTAGATCCTCATGTTCTGCTTGTGACTCTGGAGTTTCTTGCTAAGGGGTTCTCTTCGCTACCTTAGCTAGTCCCGAATTTACCTTAGTTCCAGTTTTGGGTGTATCGGAACTAGGTTGGGGATTTTCTCCAAAATGTCCCTTGGGATCTAGCTTATAGATATGAAGCTTCAACCGCATTGCAGTAAGCAAAGGGTTCTGGATCGTCATGGATGGTTACCTCAGTGCCCTGATGCAAAAATTTGACGCATTGATGGTAAGTGGATGGAATGGCTTTCATGGCATGAATCCATGGGCGATTGAGGAGGATGTTAAATGGTAGGTTTAGATCAATAACATGGAAAAGTGTTTCTTGGATGACTGGCCCAACCTTGATTGGCAGCAAAATAGTTCCTTCTGTGGTTCTTTCCAAGTTGTCATAAGCTTTAATGGTGATAACCTCACTGATGATATCTGCCTCAGTATACCCAGCTTGTTTTATGAATTTTAGGGTGCAAATATTCAAGGCTGATCCATTATCTATCATTACTCTTTTTACGAAATATTTGGATACCATAATGGCTATGCAAAGCGAAAGGGTGTGATCTAGCTCGACCACGGGTATGTCGGTGGGTTTGAATGATAGGGTGCATGAGGATGAAAGATGTCCAACAAGATTATGAAAATCAGTGGCATTGATATCTGAAGGGACATGAGATTCTATGAGAGCACTGTCAAGGATGTTCTTCTACATAGGACTAGTGCGGAGAAGGTCTAAAATGGAGATTTCGGCTGGCATGTTCCCAAGGTGTTCCAAGATATTGTATTGGCTTTTTGATGGAGCTGATGGTGCTAGTGAAATAGGTGGGCTTGTGATGTTAAATCGTGCTCTTCGAGTGGTGACTGCACACTCATTGTTTGGTCCTTGGATATTGATAACATTGACAGAAGGCTCTTTCTTGGATATACAACCTATGAGGCTACCATAGTCTGTATAGGATGAAGTGTGGTCATTGTTCTTCCCATGCTGTTGGTTTGGCTGGCGATTGTTGTTGTTGGCTTGGATAGGTGCTTTTCCAGGATTTTGGTTGTTGTGAGGAGGAAAAGCATTTTGATAGATCTGTAAGCTTGCATTGGGAGAGGTTTGGGAACCAACGGTGATTTCTTTCTGATCAATCAGGTCCTGCACATAATCTTTCAATTTCATGCATCTGAGGGTAGTGTGACCTTTTACCCTATGAAATTTGTAGTACTCATTATTTTTGTACCATGCAGCTTTGGATTGGCTTGGTTCGATTTGTTGGGTAGGAGGAAATTTGATGAGGTTTTCCTTGACTAATTTCTCAAAAATGACATCCAATGGCTCACCAAGGGGTGTATAGTTTCTAGGTGCAGGTTGGAATTTGGGCTTTTGCCCTATAGCTACATTGATGGCATTAGCTTGATTGCTAGACCCTTGGAAGTTGGGTCTTGGATTGTGGTTTTGATAGCTTTGGTTATTTTGTTGTTGGTAGTTGATAGCTTGTTGATTGTTTGGTTGATATGGTGGGTTGGACTGGTTTTGAGAAGGACCAACAATATTCACGTGTCTGGTGTTAGTGACGCCATCTGTTGCAACGTTCTTGTTTTTGTTCTAATACCTAGACTTATCATTTGAATGTGTTTGATGTTGGTTGGCTTCCTTTTAAATCTTGACCACACCATCTTTAATGAGTCCTTGCTCAAGGATCATTCCTTTCTCTTTGATATCTTTGTAGGTCTACAAACAGTTCATGGTCATGTGGTGAGCCAAGCTGGGATGGGCATTATCAATAAACATTTTCACCAAATGGCGCTCTGGCAAGGTGCAAGATATGTGGGTGGTAAGGGTTTGCAATCTTTTTAGATATTTGAGAAGGCTTTCTCCACCTTTTTGCTTAGTGTGGACAAGATCAACTACTGATAGCTCTATTTCAACAAGATGGGCATATTAGGCTACAAATGCCTCTAACAATTTAGTAAAGTTTTTAATTATGCCATATGGGATTCTATAAAACCATTCAAGAGCTGGTCTGGCCAAGCTTTTGGGAAAGATACACAAGAGGAAGACATCATCGTATGCCACTTCTTGGCAGTGCATGTAAAATTCTTTGATATGTGTGGCAGGGTCTCCTTTTCCTCTAAATTTGTCAAATTTGGGTGTCTCAAAATGCTTGGGAAATGGTGTCATGGTAATGGCTCTGTCAAATGGGTAAGGACACACATTTTCAAATTTGAAGGTTTTTGGATCATTTCCCTCTTGGATGTTCTTCAAAGCTGTCTTCATGGCTTCCCATTTTGAATTAATGGGTGATGGCTGGGATGCCCCCAATGTAGGAGTGCCCTGAGGTAGGTATGTGCTAGATGGGGCAATGGAATATGGATGGCTTTGAGGTATGGGCTGGTAGGGATTGTACATGGCTTGGGCAACAGAATGGTGGATGATGGGTTGCTGAGGTGGAGGGGGCACATATTGCTGCACATGTTGTGAGGCTTGCTATTGATATTGGATTTGAGGTTGGGATTGAGGAACATAAGCTGGCTGTGGGATAAATGGATTGCTTTGTGGAGGTAAGGTATAAGATGGTTGTGAAGCTTGGGGAAAGGATCGGGGAGCTTGTGGAACTTGACTTTGGATTTGAGGAGTTTGACCAATATATGTGGGTTGTGCCCCCATTTGGGAAGGTATCTGCATGGCAAAAGAGGCCAAGTAATTGGTGGTTGGTGGTGGTGGATTTCCTCCTAGAAGTGGCATAGAAAAATAGTTGGTAATAGGAGGTAATGGATTAGTTAGTGATGGAGGTGGTGGTAATTGAAAGCTTGGAAATGGAATTGATGGGGTTTGATAGCTTGGTGGCTGGATTTGAAAGCTTGGTAGAGTGGTGGCAGGAGCTTGGGTCACTTGAGAGCTTGGCAGAACATTGGTAGTAGCTTGTGGGGTTTGATAGCTTTGTGGAGTGAGGGTAGTAGCTTGTGGATTTGTGGCCGATGGCACTAAGCTCTAAGGACCTAGTAGAAATGATGGAATTGTGTTCTAAGCTGAGGTAAACAAGCTAGGGGTGATGAAGGGTTGATTACTTGGCCCCATGGGTGGCATCCCTGTTGTATATTGCTGAGGTTGGCCAAAGATACTAGCACTGATTTGGGAGATGGGTGGATTTGGAAGGCTGGGTTGGAGAGCAACAACAACAATAGTGAAGGGAGTGAATGATGAGGTGTTTTGGGTGAAGGGGGTTTTGTATGGAGTGGTATGGACCAATGGTGGAGTGGTGGTGGCTGGATTGGCTTGTGGAAGGGAGATTTCAACTTGAGTGGAGGCTGGTATGTTTAGGTCTGTTGGATCATATGGGGTGGGTTGAGGCTCTTCTTTTGGCACATATTGAGGATAATTTGAATCATAAGAGCCTATGGGTGGTGGGAGTTGTCCAAACAACAGGTGAGATGGCTCTGATAGGGGAGGAGGTCTTCCAAAGTCGAAGGCTCCAATGTTGTCCCTTCGAAAGTTAGCCATGATTGTTTCCTTGTTTTTGTCTATAATGGCGTTCACCAATACTGCATTTCTTGGTTGGTTCATGACAACTTCAATGTTAGTAGGTGATGGTATAGTGTTCTCTGGGCTGAAGGATGGTTGACTGCTCAAGGGGAGTGATGTTGTTTGATCCAAATGATAGTGCTCCATTGTTTCCTTCTTCTTGGCTAAGCGAGTGACATGTGGCATGAAAATGCAGAATGTTTCCTAGGGATGAGATGCAACAATGCTAATGGATGCAAAAGCGGAAGGCTTTTCTATGCAAATGATTTCCTAGGCTGAGGCAAAGCTATATGAAAAAACCTAAGGAGGATTGGGTTGGGGATTCTAACTTCAAAAATATGTTGCCAAAGCATGAAAGGTCTACTTTCCTATGTGCAAGCTTGGTGGTGATTGTGTCAACTTAAGGATAGACTGATGATCCTTTAGGAAGAACACGAGATTGACCACTTGTGGATTCCAACCTTTAGCTCAAGGTGATGAGGGATAACAAGTGACAAAGCTAGATTACCCTAGATAAAGCTCTGTCAAAGGGATAACCTTGGTGAGGCTGGTGGATTTGGAAGATGTTAGGAATGGCAAACTTTTGGCAAAGTGACAACAATTTTGAAGGCTTGGATTCAAAGTTTTGGATTGCTGGCTAGATGGTTTGGTTCTAAATGAGATGGATGAGCTAAAATTCTTAAGAGGAGGACTAAAGATGGCCGGTTTTCCTACAAGGGGGTCTAATCATAGAAATCATGCCTAGTTGGTAAGGCAGAAGCAGGGTTAACTCCTGGATGTTGGTTAAGTTGGATAGTGCGATCTAACCAAGCATCTTGAAGGGCTTCATCGACAGCTTTTTCCTCTACTTTGTGGAGTTTGGCAATTCGAGGGCTTGGTGTTATTTCTTTTCTCTTGGCTGAAAGTTCTTGGTATGCTTGAGATGGCTTGAGTTTGGATTTGTGAAACTTCTATTTGGGTTTGGGTTCTGACATGAATTCCTGAATCTTCTTGGCTTTGAGAGATCTCGGTTGTTTTGCTTCAACTTGTTCAACTTCTGAGACAGGCAATGATTACGGTAAGTATGCCCTAAGCTAGGATTGACCAAGTTTGGCAAACATTCATTCAACAAATAAAAAATCAAGCAATAGATAGGAACAACCAGATGGTTGTCTGCAAGGCTGACACTTGGTTTAGCTAGGGAGTCCTTGATATACCCAAGGTATGTGAGGCCCAAATCCGTAGATGAAACCAAAAAGATGTCACACAACCAAGAGGAGCGGTAACCCACTTCTCCTCTTTCACTTTTCAAGGGTATAAAGTTCCTTGAGGCTTAGCCCGAGTGACAAAATCTTGATTCCAAGAGAGGTGTCTTTAGATTCACCTCTCGATCTTTATACTCCGTCAAAATGTTGGAGTTGAGGTCGTCCAAGGGGTGATGAAATCCCCAAGCAGGCCTCCTAAAAAGAGAAACAAGGTTTTGGATCCTAATCTTATGCACCCAAGATCACCTCGAAAGACAACAAGGGGAGAGAAGACTTGGATGACCTTGGGCTAAAAAACATGTTTGTTCTTTTACCAACTGACTCTTGTGTGTGCTGATCTAGACCTTGCAAGCACTCATGTTTAAGAGACAATGCTCAATTCGAACTTTAAGATGCACCAACAAAGAAAAATCGATCGAAGAATGCGAACAAGAAGAAGAGTTAGGGTCAACAAGAAAGTAAACCCGCGCACCCGGAGGCCCTCCACGTCAAGTATCGATTAATTTTCTTTAAGGCATTCAAGAGTTGCTGTGATTTTTTTTTAAGCCCAAAAAAAAAGATGTGTAAAACTCGATTTCAAGCACGCGCCCGGAGGCCCTCCACGTCAAGATTTGTTCAAATTTTAATGCCCAAATGAAGTGTTAGCGAGCCTAATGTGCATTCAAAGAATTTTCTAAGTTAGAAAAACTAATAAAAACACAAGTGAAGTTTGATCTTTGTGGAGCAATTAACACCCTCTTAGGTGGACCCATCCCCATAGATGGCGCTGAAATTGCAACCAATAGTTAAATTGATGGGTGATTAAAGAGGGTGAGTCCAACTACAAACTCACTTAGAGCGTCTTTATTTGATTTTTATAATTTAGGAAGTTTCTAGAATGTAGATTATTTTTATGCCCCAAAAGATGATTATTTGATCTATGGCATTCAAGATTGGATTTGTTGTTTTAATCATGCATTCCAAGAAAAATTTGATTTTAATCCATGGAATTCAAGATTGTGTTTGAATGACATTCATTCAATGAAAAATGTTTAAACATTCAAGTTCATTTTAGCAAAATGCATTCAAAGACAAGTGTTTAAACATTCAAGTTCAATTTTCAAGCACATTAAACCATGTAAGGAGAACCTGCAAAAAACATGATTAGTGGTTTCATATGTGCTCCAACCTACAATAGCTACAAAAAGCCAATTTGATTAGTAACCCAAAAAATCTAAAAAATTTGAAGCTTAACTATGAGGAAAATAAAATCAACTTTTTTTGTTCTTTTTTCTAGGCGTAAAAATGCTTAGAAAAACCTCTACTCTATGGAACCACCAAAAGTTAAATTTTGAAGGATAATCAAGACATCAAAATATTTGTTTTCTAGGTTTACTATGAGCCTTCTCTCATGGGAGGACTTACAGGTGTAGTTCAAGCTTATCCATCCATATTGACTGACAGTTGATCTTCTAGTTTCTACAGTTCCTCCCCATCCATTGCACAAGCTTGGTATTCCTTTAAAGATTAGAAGTGGTATCTTGCCACTCCTATGACCAGTTACAAACCCAAGTTGGGCTATCGATGGTTGGTTCCCCACCTTCTCATGGTTGATATTCTCAACTAGTGTTGACATTTTCAGTTCTCTCACACGACTTGGAGTTTTAGATTTTTCATAGTTTGGAAAACCATCATAGAGCCAAAAGTAGTCCACTTTTCTTGGTGCCTCATTTTCTAGAGGCTTCCATTAGGCCCTTAGCTTTGACATCAGGAAGTCCTGAACCCTAGATGTTCTTTTTCTAGCCAACCAAAATGTTTCTTGCATATTTTTTGTTTTTGTAGGTGAGCCTAGAATTATTGCCTCTAGATCCATCATTTTTTAAAGCCTTTCCACCTAGAGGCCTTCACATGGCATATGGTTGTGTTAGGCGATTCGCCAAGGCTTCCTTTTAAGTACTCCCAGATATGGCATGCTTTCAGAATGGAGATTTTATTTACTATTTGGAAAGACCACAATGTTGTTTTATTCTCTCAAAACTTTCTTGATATACATGTTTCTATGTACTCTAAAGCATGTATTTGTAATAATGTAATGATGCAAATTCAAGTACAAATAGAAAAGTCATGCTGGAGGTTTCTTACCTACAAGAGCTTTTAGCTCATTGGGGAAATGCCCCTTGTATAGTTTCTCAGTTGCCACCAGATACTTTATTTGGTGAGCATACTCATCCTCACGGTCGTCAAAGAGGCTGAAATAGCTCAGAGTGCCACTCAAATGTTCATAGGTTGCAACCTCTTCGTTGCTCTCCCTATGGAAATTTTGGTGGTCACCGCCAGTCAACCTCACTTTCATAGAGGTTGGGTTTGGGTTGGTCCCTAGTGGCTCCTCTTGCTTCCCTTGATGCGAGCTAGCCTTTTGTACATAGAGACCCCAAATGGGCTTTCCTTCAGCTAGATTTAGCTATCTCTCTACCCATACCAGAGGTAGAAAAAAACATGTGATGATGTTGTTGCCCCTATTGATGGTTGGGCTCCCCCTAAGCCTACTACCAACCCTAAGGAATTTTGGGGTTCTGATGATAAAGACCCTCCCTCGGCTAGTGTTGCTCTTGTAGCCTGAGGGCTTTATTTATTCTATTAATGTTTTTTTATGAATAGTTGTCTTATCTGAGTGTGTGCCGAGTGAACTCATAGGGTGATCTTGTATCCCTCGACCCATTTTTTCTGTGGATATGTATCTTTTAATAATTAATTAATAGGAAAGGTCTATTCATCAAAAAAAATCTATGGAATTATAAGTCCCCTTACCTCTTTTAACTAGATGACTTTAATATAACAATATATAAACTACTTATTTGTGATTCATAGGGATTACTTAGCACTATCAATCAAAATACCCATTTATTCCTTTTTATACTCAAGATGATTTTATATAAGAGACATCAACCACATAATTGTTCCTTTGTAAATATGACTTTATTTTTTGCAATGATAGTATTGCCTTGCACGTGTTTCAGTGGGTCAAACTTGACTATTCACTTTGCATTTATTGTTTGGTTAATGTGGTATGTAATAGACTTAAACATTTTATTTATTCCCTTATATATGAGTTGTTTCATTATAGGGTTTGGGTAATAAGAAAGTAGTCATTTATTTTTCCTAAAAAATTTTCTACTACCCTATCTGACATGCTTATTCTTATTAAATAGGGTGGTTCCTCCGTATTAGGACTATTGCCTCCTAAAAATACCCACCCCAATTTTAATTGATTGCTTATATTTTACCAAGGTTGATGATATCCTAATCAATGATATTGATATTAAATAAATGTTTGTCAATTATTACATTGATAAATCTTTATTGATTTTTGTATATTTTTTTAGTTGACTTGAATATATTTATTAGTAATATAAAGATTGATTAGTAATTTATAATGATTATGTTTTGATATTTGGAAATACTGATTATGTTTTTTTTATCTATATATAATAATTGATAATTTTATTTGAAGGCTTCATTTATGTCTTTAATTATGATCTAGAATAGTATTTTTAACTTTAATATAGAAAGGCTTGTACATATTATTATTTATATTCCATTTTAGGGAAGTGATATTACACATGTGTAGATTAGTACCTACAAATTGTAAATACTAATATGTTAGCAAGAAATACTAATCTATTAAGAGAATAAAGCATTAACTAACAAAGATTAATATAACATATAAGAGAGACTAAAGAGGAACCCCTAATTAGGAATGCGAGTCAAATGAATGGACTCTCCCAATAGAAATTAGCTCTTTGCTTGGTAGATGAGTCTAAGTAGAGGATTGGTATGTATGCTCAAGGCTTCTTAAACTAGCTTTAATGGTGTTCTTGATGGATTTTGGCTTGGGTGAATGGATTTGATGTAAAACTTGCTCTTAAAATGGCCTTATAACTTGAGCTCAAGGATTGTGATGATATGGCTTCGGAGGGGATCCAATTTATAGGCTAAGGGCTTGAGGGTTTGAGGGCTAAGATGAAAGGATGGGGAAATGGTTAAGGAGGGCTAGAATTGCATGAGAGGAGAGCACATGGATTGTGCTTCCTTACAGCCAATCAGGGAGTGACACATGTCACAGGGTGAGAGGATGGAGGAAAGGGCAAGGATGAGTCAACAAAGGAGGCTCAAGGGATAATATCTTCATAAAAACCCTTCATAAATGGCTTGTAAGAGCAATGAATGGACTTGTAAGAGTCTTTATGGCCTTTGTAAGAGCATTCATGGTTGGGTGGTTGGGATATTTTGGAGGGAGTTGAGATTGTTGACTTTGCTTGGCTTAGGAAAGTCTTAAGCTTGCTTACGGAATGTGACAAGGTTGCGGGGGGGGGGAATTAGAGGTGATTTAGGATTAGATTAAGCTTGTTACAGATGTGCAAGTGGATGGAATTTAATGAGGGTGGGTGAGTTAGTGGCTAAGCTTGGTTAGTATGGGTGGATGGGGTGGATTAGGCTAAGAAGGGGGTTTAGGGATAGGCTTAGGGTGAGGATAAATAAAGTTTGTTTATCTTATAGGTTTGGTTTGAGGAGATATTTATTAAAACATTTTTAATAAATATGAGAATTAATATTTAACCTTAGTTAAATATTTTGAGTTGGGATTAGGGGTAGAAAATGATGGGATTAGCCTTTAATTGAAATTAAAGAAAGATTAGAAGATTTTGGAAGAGGTTAGTGATCTTAAGGAAATTGGCCAAGTTTTGGGCAAAAAATAAATAAAATATTTATTTTGGGATTTTTGGTCAATTTATTAATTAAATAATTAATAAATAAGGAAATAATGTTTAAATAAGATTTAAACATTTTTGGGAGGGATTCCTTAATTAAATATTTTTAATTAAGACAAAGGGATGTAATGGCATAAAAATAAATAAATAAATAAAATAATTAATTAATTAATAAATGATGATGTCATCAGGGACTTTTTTAGAAAATAAAAATCCTTTATTTTCTAAGGGATTTTAGGTGTCTACACAAATTACCTATGACATGGAAGATAGATGGTACAGGGAAAACAAGTTAGAAGCAAAGGAGCTAGTACAAGGAAAGTACCTCATTGACAAGACACCTTTGAATAGGAGAAGTGGAAAGGTTGATATGACCTTAGGCTACATGATAGATGACATTGGCTACTCTATAGTCCTTCCGAGTGGAGCCATTCACCTTCCTATAACTGGTTACTTAGAAAGATGGATGGTATACTTTATAGAAACTATCAGGATGGGCAATATGCCTATTGATTGAGCTACTAACCTTAGTGACAATCTAGATGAGCAATTGGCCTCAGTCAAGAATGACCCCCACTTCTATATGACTTCTTACATAGTATAGCTTCTAGTAGTAAGGAGTACAAATTACCCAAGGTTATTTAGGGGGAGACATGAAGGATACAAATGCTTGACCATATATAGTTTATCCCAAGCTTGTGAAGAAGAGTCTCCTCCTAAAGAGTCCCAAATATAGGGTAGTGAAGGATGAGTTCATATTTCCCATCATTCAATCTATAGAAGGGGACTATGCCAAGAGAATTTTAGTAGAATCAACGACACATATAACATATATTGGAGCATATTTTATCTAGTTCAACACTTTCTCTTATATTTGTATAGCGGGTACTCTCTTATGCCCAAAGAATCTTCCAAGATACCCATCAAATAGATTAGTAATGTTGGAAATAGTAAGGCAACTGGCCTCTTCTTATGATAGGTTGAGGAAGTAACATAAGAAGACATGGGTGTGGCCCATCACCATTGAGGATTTTGAAGTCAAACAGAAGTAGGATATTTCTATGTTTGTTTCAAAATGGGACTAGTATGCTATCAAGCATTATCAATCACCTCGCCCATACTTTAACAATATTGGAATAGTGCAACATTTGGTAGGATGGAACTTGAAGATAATTGGATGAACTCTATAGATGAATATGAAATTTGAATAAGGAATTATTATAGAATGATTCTATAGCTTGCTGCTGAAAAATTGCTTAACCTTCAAATACCTCTCAAGGCATGGAACAAGGACACCCCTATAGTGATGGATTCTTGGATAAGATATACGAGAGGCCCATTATAAATGAAGAAATTAGGAGAGAGGAAAATGATGTTATCCATCGCAAGGCTTGACATATTATTGAGTTGACAAGGGAATAGGTTAGGAAACCTTTTTGTCTAGACCCAGTTCCTCAAGATTCAACCCTTCAGGCCACAATTTGACCTAAGTAGGGAAAAGGAACCAAAGTCATTATACCTAACTACCCTATGAATTCACTAGTGAGGCTCAAAATGGTACATCAACATCAATGGGAGGTAGAGTACTTTCAAATTGAGAGGTAAAGAGCAAGAAGAAAAAGAGAGTCACTTGAGTGAGAGACCAAGAAGAAGAAGCTCAAACAGTGCCGGCTACACAAAGGAAGCCCAAGAATAATAGGAAAGGGATCAACCATCAGAAGAAGGGGTACAAGTACAAGAAGAGCCTGAAGCCTCAAAAAAAGCCTCCCTATCAGTGCTGAAGAGAGCCCAAACTGAGACCATGGTGGTAGGTGAAAAGAAAAGGAAGTTGAAGAAGAAAAATTTATCACCTCAAGTCCAAGAAACCATTCTAAAGGTACAAGACAAGGAAGAGGGGGAGAAAATTGAATATTTCCCACTTAATAAGAAGATTTTCTCTAAAAGAGCTATAGAAGAAGAAATAAGGAGTTTGACTCAAACACCACCTTCTATTCCCCAAGATCCTGTCCACGTAGAGGCAACAGAAGAGGAACAAGAGAAATGGATTACAGAAATGGAAGGTGAAGGAGGTGATATCTTTGACATTTTAGATTTTGATTTCATGCCACCAGATATGAAAATGGTAAGGGAGAAGATACAAGACACCCCTTGGAATGAGCCATTAGGATAAGATTGGAATAAGTTGCCTCCTTTACCAAAAGGGCCTCTTGGTATCCCTCCTCTACCATCACAAGATCTTCCATCTATGCCTTTTCAATTGGAGCAAGAATTAGTTATCCTACCTACTCTGATAGTTGAGCCTGAGAGTTAGACCTCAGAGGAAGGGGAATATATTTAGTTACATAGTGATGAAATATTAGAAGAAGGACATATTGCTAAAGAAGGGGAACAAACTATTCCCAGGGAATATACTAGGTCCTTAGCCCATGTAGATACAAAGGCTTAGTCCATAATCCTCCCTCAATGTGCGAAAACTCTAGAGAGAAGTGATAAGGAGAAAGGACCACTATTAGAGCCAACATCTTTAGTACAGTTTAAGTCACCTATGGGAAAAAAAAAATCTATCGTGGTTGAAGAAGGAGGTGTTATTTTGAAAAAGAAGACATGTAGAGCTTGCTAAAATACTAGCTTTTATCATGAAGAATCAAGACCAAGACTTTCTGGCACATATTTTTATTCTACCTCCTCATGCAGATACAAAAAAATTGACTCTGAAGGAATATCAAATGAAAGAGATAGTGCTAGGGAAGCCCACAATGGATACATCAAAAGTTTTAATCACCATCAGTCTTAAATAAGTGTTCTCATACCTAGATAAAGATGAGTCATAAATCTTGGTTTTGAGGAAGCAAAGCTAGTTGTTAAATGGATACTTGAATGAGATAGTGGGTCCAATAGACCTTGATTATCCATATATTTATTTAGGAGAAGTATTAGAGAGAAAAGAGGTGGAGAAAAGATTAGGAGAAATTGATTCATTTTTGGACATTTGTAGAAGGTGACATCACAGTTTTAAAGATAAAGGAGTGTAGATAATAGAAGTTTATTTGAACCTTCTACACAATATCTAGAATAACATTGACAATTTGGTTACCATTTTAAACCAATATTTTGGGCTAATGGATGAGGTACATACCTGGGCCAATGACCTATAAGAACTAAAATCTATTAAAGGGAAAAGATATCGAATGTTAATGGAGGTATATACTACTAAGGAATTAGATAAATTGGATGATTTGATTGAGAAAGTGTCGAAGAGGAAAAAAGTTATGGAGGCATTGTATGAAGATATCCAAGAGATAAGGAATAAAGCTAGAGGGAAATTTTTAGAAGTGGACAAATATTATAATGCCGCTAGCCTAGAGATTTTTGAGGATGAGTCAAGAGCTCAACTTTCTTTAGTATAGAAATTGGTGCAATAGTTCAAAGCATTATTTGAGGCTGCTTCATCTGAAGATGATGTCAGACAAATTTTCAAAATAGAAGAAGCGTTGTTAGAGTTAGATTCTAAGATGAAAGATTTTGTAGATACAAGGATAAAAGAAAGTAATTATTGGTAGGTGTTGTGCAAGAAATACGAGTCACTAGACTTTCTAGAAGCTAAGGAAATCATAGATATAATTGAAAAGTTCAAGAGTAAACATCTAGACTTCATTTTGGTCTAAAGGGGAAGAAAACCCAGATGCTGAAAATTCAATTTTGACACTTAGCAGGATTTTTATTTTATTTTTAATCTTGTCACAAGGTATGCTTTTTAGAGGTGCACTTTTTTGAAGGTACAATTTTTTCAAAGGTACAATTTTCACAAGATGTTCCAAATCAAGAGGTGCACTAACAATTTTGAAGATGATGCAATGCACCAACAGTTAACTGTCAATTGCTATTTTTGAGCATTCCATGCATCAAAAATGTGTATTGATGATAGTTTAACTCCTAGAAATACCTAGAAAAGGTCAAGCTTCCATTTTAGAAGTCCAAGTGACTCTCATATCATCTCATGACTTCTCTTTTCCTATTTCTTCTTCTTTTATTTTCTTCATTCATGTAAAGGCTCATGCACCCATTAATTGATATAAATAAGGGTGGAGACCTACTTAGTGCCTTTTTAGAGAATCTATTTGTATGTAATTAGTTTTATTTAATTAATTTTTTAGCATGATTTTGCATTAGAAGATCTCTTACTCCTAACACAGAAGGAGAGGATTTCTTTTTAATACTTGGATGTAATATTTATTCAAGGCCAATATTTTGATGCAATAATAAATGCTATTGGTGCTCTCATTTTGAGTGTAGTAAATCTTGCCAGAGTTTGTTATTTTTTGTGAAGTCACGTTCATGAATGATAATAGAGCTAATGGTTTTATCTTGTGTGAGTGCACATTCCATGGACTCATGATTTGATGAATCATGATAAATCTTTCAGTTTTCATTGATATTCCCATAAAAAATTACATCAATGGAGTTGAGGAAGCATTGCTCCTAATTTCATTGGTTTCCTACTAGCTCCTTTTGATAATTTAATTCATAGATGTGTTGTTACTTTGGCTTATGTCTGTTAAGAATTTCCCTTTCAATAATTTTCTTTAAATATATTGTTACTCTATCTTTGTAATTTTATTTTGAAACATTTGGTTAAAATAGGAATTCATATAGTTGCATTGATAATAAATTTCATTCATCATAAAACAAAAAATACAAAATATATTGTTTTTGTTGTCATGTTTCAGCAAAGTCGTGAAAAATTTGTAGATGCTAGCAAAGTCCTTGTGAACATTCAAATTTTTATTCAATTGAGTTATCCAGAAGGTAGAAAAATAGTCATCCAGAACCTTAGAGTTGATCATTGATTAACTTTTCAAGAGAGGGATTTGAGAGAATTTTTGTTGTTAGCATCGTGCAAAATGAGTGCTCAATGTAAGTGGTGCTAGAAGGAGGGCTAGAAAACCATTCTGTCCCAAAAACCAAGTTGTTATTTGATAGTTTTGTAGTTTTGAAAGTTCTATATTTTTTGAATTGTGTCACTATCATAAGGTGTGCTTTTTGGAAGATGCACATTTCAAAAGGTGCACTTTTTACAAGGTGCACTCTTCTGAGTAAATACAAATTGGAAGATATTGACCCTTTGTCTCCATTTTAGTGAGGTTTAAGGTCATCAACCGATGGACATGAGTTCCTAGAACTTGGTCATTTTTGCAAGCCTCATAGTGATAAGGGGATACCAAGAATCCAATAACTTGCATTTCAAATGCCATCATCTTCATCTACTCCATATTCAAACTTATCCCTGGCTACCTTTCCATCTAACCTTCCATCCATAGCTTACTTTGAAAATACAGTAGATTCACCAATCAATCTGCAAGGTCAACTTAACAACTTTCCCAAGAACCCTGAGAAAAATTTCCCAAGGTTCGAGGTTTTCAAAGAAATATGCAATCAAAAATAGATTCAACAAGAGAATGTGGTCCTTCATTTGTTCCCATATACATTAGGAGGGGTTGTATCTGACTAATACTTAAATATGCTGCCAAGTCCTATTCAAAACTAGGCAACTTTTGAAAACTTGTTCTTGGATCAATTTAAAGATTCATCAATCTAATTGTGATACACCACCAGTTCATATCTATCAAGAGTGATCCAGTAGAGACCATCTCACATTTTAATCATCATTTTCAAATGGAATACTGCAAGTTGGAAAATCCTTACACCATACTAGTGGGGGATACAATTCAAATCTATCTAAACTCTATGGACTACCTCACTGATATCTTCCTAATAAGGTTTCCTCCTATAGATATTGATATACTAGAAAAGGTCTTTAAATAAATGGTCACCTTTACTAAATAGGCTAACCCTAATGGAGGAGGTTTGATGGTTCCAACTCATGTTAATACAATAGTACCACCGTATCATATTGGAGTGCAAGCGTTGCTTGGTCAATTCATTCCATTAAACTCAATTCTATTATAGTAAGTGGTTGCTACCTCAGAATCACCTACCTAGGACACAAACCTTGAAAAGTTGTCTTCTTTGAGAAAAAGGTTGCACCATTTGCTGAGGCAAAAAATAATATCACAACCAAGATAGATCAAATGAAAAAGACCATGTATCAGATAACCAATGAGCTAAACCATTTAAGGTTGTCACAAGGACAAAACAACAATTTCCAAAGAGATAATGCACCCCCTTACAACAATAACTATTGTCAAAATTACAACAAGAATTTTAGTGGAAAATACCTCAGGGAATAATTACAACCCACTAGAGCACAAAAATAGCTTTCAAAGATAGAATTGACAATGGAATACTCATCCAAACAATGGAATTTTCCCTGTAGACACTAATAACAATGCTTAGTTCATTGACATCAATCAGCTCAACACCAACCAAGGTACACCCAATGATGACAACTCATTTTTTAACAGAAATCAAGAAATGAACCAAAATTTGCATTGCACTAATAATTGTTGAAGTTGATGAAAGATCAACCTAATAGCTCCCAAGAATCACCTACATGCAAACACCTGTCATAGAAAGAGAGGAGAAAAAGCTATGGAGGTAGGAATTGCCAAATCCATAGATGAGACATTCTTGATGAGTAAAAAAGAGATTGCTATTATCAAATGTTGAATACATAGCTCACTCCATCGAACTGAGAAAGAAATAGAACCAACATAACCCCCCTATAATGCTGAGAGGTAAGACATAAACACTAAAACTCAATGCAATATCTCCTGCAAAAAGAAGAACCAGGAACATCAAGAGTGTAAAAGAAGTACGAACACCTATAATGACATGTTTCATCGACACATCATGAGGCTAATGTCATGGAAGGAACACTCACTTGAAAAAGGAAGATGGAAACTATGGCCAACATGAAACCCCCCAAGGCGCTTTATAATGTAGTGTAAGTACAACAAAACAAAAAGATGTAAGATCCCATAATGCAATAGAGTGGCACTTTATCTCAATGCGTTTGCAAAAATACTACAAAAGGATGTCAAAAAAGATCAACTAAGACATAAGGTTGATATAATAGATAGTATAGCCCATGAAAAAATATTTGAAATAACAAAATTGATCCCCAAACCTGAAACAATCAAGATATCCATTAAAATGCAGAAAAACAAAAAAATGAATGGGATGTGCCTAGAGCAGAATCTAGAAAATAGTATGTCTCAAAATATGTCTCTCAGAGTGCAAATTATAAATTCTAACTTTGACAGCCAAAACATTCCATCAAACAACATCAAAATTCTAAATAAACTATTGAATCATGATGGACTCAGATTCAACTTTTTGGTGCTTCTTTTGAATCGAAAAATGAAGTCTGGATGAGCAATTTATGGCCAAAAAATCACATGTAGGTTAAAAGCGCTAGAAAAGAAAAGAAAAATTACTACATTAGGATGTGTGTTAGTTTCGTACCAAAAATTGTATCAATTTGTGCCCCAAAATCTCAATTTTTATGCCGAAAATCACAAAATTGTCACATCAAGAAATGTGCCAAAATCTTGATTTGCGTGCAAAAATCTTTGTTTTTATATAAAAATCACAAAATCATCTTCTCAAGAAACATGCAAAATTGAGATTTTTGAAAAATCTCAATTTGTGTACAAAATTTAGAAAATCACTATCTTGGGAAACATGCCAAAAATCTCAATTTGCATGCTAGAAAATTTGAAAATCATTGCCTCAAGAAACGTGTCAAAAAATCAAAAAATCATTGCCTCGAGAAATATGTCCAATCTGGGAGCAAAATTTTTAGCCTCAAATTCCAACTATGTCCAAATTGGACAAATTTTATATGAAAATAGGGGTTTTGGGGCGCTCTGAACTCAACGGTGATGTCCATTTGGGCTCAAAGTGCACTAAAAAATGGTGGTCTCCCAGATTCAATACAAAAAACTCTGATACCATGTTGAAGTGAGTCCCCTATTCACTTCAATACCATGTTGCTAGAATTTTATGATTCTTCATAAAATACTAAACTAGGAGATTAAGTCAACAAAGAATTCTTCTTTCCATTCTACCAAGAATCATACTTGAACCAAAAGAAATGTTCACACTTTGGAATGATAACCAAAATACTTGCAAATTATGCAATCAAAGGGAACCCATGACCGATGGAATCTCCCCCAAATTACAGCCAACTCCACCTAACCCACGAGCGAATAATAATCCTGCACTTGCAAGAGCACCCTTTTTAGGGAAACAACTTAACAAAATAGAAGTGAAAGTCACAGAGTGTTGAAGGATTTTTTCATACAACTAACTACATACCCTCAAATGCATGATATAATTGACATACATGTGGTAGAGATTCAAGAAACATACAACTTATTATTAAGCAGAGAATGGACCCGATGCCTAACAGGATGGTTCTTAACAGACTTCACCCAATTATGGTTACCTTTGAAGGGACTAAACAACCATATTAAAATAGATGCCAAGATAAAATTAAATATCATGAATATGAAGTATAATGCTCCAAATGAAGTAGCATTCCTTCAATTAGACTTAGACTCTTACAGAGTAATGGCTCTTGATATAGCTCTAATTGAAAAATATGATAACCCAATTACAGAATCACAAAACCCCACTCCATGAGAAGAAATTTTAACTTAGTTAATAGATATCATGGTTGAAAATTTACAATGTTTAGGGGAAGAAGTATATCTGAATATCTTTCTCCTTCTAGGATTTTACAAGTTGCATCGTACAAGCCACTCATATTTCAAGTGCTTAGACTGTCAAGAAGTAATTGCTCAAGTGCTAACCCAAATAATACACTTTGCAATTGGTCAAACCACAATTAAAATACCCAAAGATAATTTAAGTCACTTATGTAAACCTAAAATCATGAACAATGAAGATGAGATAAAAGAATATCTAAATGCTTCATATATTGACACCTCTTTAGATGGGGAAGATTTTTCTTCTCCTCCATGAGGGATGGTTAAAGTTCTTAGAAGGAGATGCTTTGTGAAAGGTTAAGGCTGGACCTTGGTGGTCATTTGACCTAAACTGCAAACTACTAAAACCATGGATTTGATTGAAGAAATTTAAGATAAACAAAAGAAATGAATAATCCCTATATCAAGAGTAACCACTAGTGACTCATCAAGCCCAACACAAAAAATAATTCAATGGATCCTAAAGAAATAATCTTTTAAAGACCAATTGAAAGTAAAGGTTTGGACAAATAAATACAAGTCAAGGAAACCAAAAGAACAACCAATATATACATTCAGGTTTGATGTTTCCAAATGCAAACTAGGAGCTAGGGTAGGTATTGAATTGGTTAATCCCAAAGGTGGGTATTTTTATGCTTCATAACATTTACAATTCATGTGTATTAACAATGTTTCAAAATATTAAGCCTTGATATGAAAACTCCTCTTCATATTAGAAAAGGATGTCAAAGCTCTCATAGTTGAAGGAGACTTCCAATTGGTGATTTGATAAGTCAAATTAATGTATTCTTGCAACGACATAAGATTTCTCTTATTGAAAGTGATTTTGGGACTTGATGGAAGATTTTGAAGCCCTAAACATAAGATCTATCCCAAGAAGAATAAATGTAGTAGTTGATGCCCTTATAATTTCTATTAGTGCATTATAGCTCGTAGAAAGAACAATAATCAAAAGATTCACCATAGAATTTTTGGCTGCCCATCTATCCCAAATAACATTACTAACTTCTAGGTCTTCTAAGATGATCAACACATTTTGGAGTTCACTATGTGCAATGGTTTGTTTGAAAGAAAAGAAATTGATGGCACACCAAATGACAAACCTGAAGGAAATGAACTAGAAGATAAATATGAGATCATAAATTTAAAAACTAATACTATTCCTAAGGGGATGGTGGAGATAGAACAAATCTTTGACCAAGACAAGTTAGCACATGGTAAGAGGACCAATGAAGAAAAAGGGATTGAAGAATGTGACTCTTATAATCTAGGCATGAAAGATGACCTAAAGATGGTGAGAATTGGGAAAGATTTTAATTCCCAAGAACAAGAAAATATGCTCCAGTTACTCATGGAAAATAGAGATGTCATTTCATGGAGTTGTGAGGAGCTAAAGACATATGATCCTGACATCATCACTCATTATATTCCTTTAAAGCCTGATGCTAAACATTTTTGCCAAAGATAGAGACCGATAAACCAGATCATTGAACCCTTGATAATGAAAGAAGTCTAGAAACTGTTAGATGTATATGACATTCTACATGGGTTTCCAACTTGGTGCTAATGAGGAAAAAGACTAGAGAGATTTGCCTTTGCATAGACTTTCAAAATTTGAATCTAGTATCCCAAAAAGATAACTACCCTTTGCCTTCACTTGATGAAGTATTACAGATTGTAAATGGGTCTAAGATGATGTCTTTTCTAAATGAATACTCAGGATATAACCAAGTGATGGTAGACAAGGAAGACAAATTAAAGACATCATTCACCACCAAATGGGGAACATTTTCTTACAAAAGGATGCTCTTTGGACTATTCAATGCAAGAGATACATGTCAAAGAAAAATTGATGAGGCATTTAAGGGATTGGTAAAAAAATGTATAATTATCTATATGGATAACCTTAGAGTATTTTTAAAAATAAGGAGTACCCATATCACTGACCTAAAAAGTTGGAAATACGATATATCTCTTAACCCTAAAAAATGTTCATTCAAAGTTACCAAAGGGAAGCTCTTGGGTCACATCTTTTCTAAAGTTGGTATTTCAATTGATCTTGAAAGGGTAGAAGCAACTATGAATTTTTTGCCTCCCCATAGTCACAAAGAGTTTAAATCATTCTTTGGGAAGATTAATTTTGGATCTAGGTTCATTAGCAGGTTTGCCAAAATAGTTTGCCTCCTCAATGACTTACTAAAGAAAGGAGAAAAAATTGATTGGGTTCCTAAAGTAAATAAATCTTTTGAAGATATCAAAGTAGCCATTTCTACTGCCCCAATTCTTGTGAGCCCTAACTATGAATTATATTTCAAAGTCCATTCTTTTGCTTCAAGACACTCATGTATGGGTATCCTCACACAAAAGAAAGATAAATAATATGAGAGACCCACCGCATTCATGAGTTGTCCACTGAAGAATTTGGATTTGATTAAATACCAAATTGGATAAATGATCATTCATCCTAGTAAAGGTAGTCAAGAAATTTTGTCACTACATACTCAGGAGTAAGGTATATGAAATTTGAGTCCTACATTCTTCAAGATAGAAAAATCTACAAGAAAAATTGAGGGGATTTACTTGAAATGTTTAGGTCATGAAGAAGCGAGAGAAGTACTACAACAATACCATGACAAGTATGGTATTGAATACAGATCAATAGAGGCCACAACCCATCAAATTATGAGATTAGGATACTTTTGGCCTACTATTTTTAAAGATATGTTTGAACATGTACATTCATGTCACATCTACCAAATAAGTGCCAGTAGGAGAAGAAACCTACCCATGTCATTACAACTAGTATTTGAGGTTCGCCCCTTTACCAAGTGGGAGATAGATTTTATTGGGTCTATAAACCCACCATCATCAACAAGGCATATCTTTGTTCTAATAGCTATAGATTATTGCACACAATGGACTGAAGCTAAAAATTTTAGAAATTGTGCAACAAAAGTGGCCATTAACTTCCTAGAAGAACACATTGTGACTAGGTTGGGAATGTCATTCTTCCTAGTGTGTGATAATAGGTCATCTTTTGTATCAATGTTTCTTACTTAGTGGGCATTAGAGAATAAATTCATAATCAAATTATCATCCAATTATTATCCACAAGGGAATGGCATAGCTGAGTCCACCAACAAGAATTTAATTACAGTCATAAAATGCTTGCTCACAAAAAATCCAAAAGATTGGCATACCCAATTGAAATACACATTATGGATAGATAGGGTTGGGATAAATAATGCTTTGGGAACATCCCCATATCTATTACTCTATGGGAAAGAACAATAATTACCGCTCAATCTCAAGATTCCAATGTTGAAATTTATGAGAGGATACATTGAGGCTACTGACAGGGTCCAAATTAGATTGATGAATCTTTTAGAATTAGATGAGAAGAGGTTAGTGACATTAGAACATATGTCAAAACATCAAGTTGTCATAAAACATTGGTTCGACAAGAGAGCTACAATCAAATATTTTAGAATCTTAGACCTTGTTCTTCTATGAAATAAAGCTAAAGAAAAACCAATTAGTCATACCAAGTTTGAATGCTTGTGGATTTGTCCCTATCAGATTGCAGAGATTTTGGGGAAAATACCTTTAGGCTAAGTACTTTACAAGGGGAATTGGCCCCATTACTAGTTAATGGCCAATTTTTGAAACATTATTTTGAATCCTAATAGAGAAAATGTCCTATATAAAAAAAATTGTTTGTTTTCTTTTAGTTGTGTTTCTTTTAGTTTTTCCTTTTTTTTGGCTTGTGGTTAAGGTGCAATTAGGATTTCTCCTTGGTAACCAAGACCATCCTAATTGGTCTCAATTTTAGGTAAGAGGTATATCAAAGAATTTGGATAATTTTTTTTCTTGTACCAACTAAAGTACATGTATCACTTGTAGACATCAAGGACTTCTACCCTTAAAAGTTAGAATCTAAGTTGATCACTCTCAACACTTTACAAATTCAAAGAATTGATCATCTAGGTTGTCTACTAATCTAGGCTGATGATAGAAAGGGACAATTCAAAAATTACAAGTTTAGATAAAGGGTCTCTTCAAAGACCTATGAAGATCACTATTTGGTGTGAGAATCTCCCAAAAGTTCATTAAAAGAGGAACACAAGAGTTATCAAACTGAAAAATTATCTAGAAAGGGAACAACAAGGCCTTGGCCACACAATCTAAACATGGTCGAGGTAAGAACAAGAAAATAAAAGTAAAAATTAGAGTGGTGTTGTCTATAAGATTCCATAAACTTACAAGGGTAATCAAACATAGAGCTAAGTAGGTTAGTTGCTATCCTATTCTGTATAATGAACAAAAGACTTCAAGGAAGAATCGAGTGGAAACACATGAGCTCTACAAAACAAGTTAATAAGATTACCCCAAATTCAAAGATGAGAACTCAATAACTCATAAAGATACCTCCTAATGGATTCTCTCATGTGGTCATACAATGATTAAAAGAATGTTTAAGTGGATTTCTAATGTCTGGTCTGATTGGAAAAAGATTGTTTCTGCATTACTAGACACATGATTTTTGTCACCTAGAGATGTCAAAATGAATTGAGAAACTAAACATAAACTGACCATAAAAATTTGATTATAATTTTTTGGTTTCCAAGTACTTAAATACCACTTGTAACATCTAAAATCAAGTTGTCACTTGACACAAATTAGAAGAATGTTTGTCGATGAAGAAATTCCTTTTTCATTTCTTCCTTTTTGTTAGGGCTATTTGTTGTGGTTTCATAACACACAACCCATTTTTAGTCCAAAATGGGGGACCCCTTTCGTTTCTAGCAAGAGATCCTTCTTGAAACACCTAGTTATGTGCCTCAATTGATTAGGATATTCCTCTGAGTCTAGGTTAGTCCTCAGTACCTGGTCAGGCAAGCATAAGTAGTGTCAAAAGATTAGAAAAGATAGTTTTTTCTTCACAAAGTGAAAAAAGTGTAGTTGTGCACTAAGAACACTATGTGCACATGCACATGTACACTAAGTGTGCAACATGCACATGCACCTCCAACTAAGAATACACACATGTGTGAACCCTCCTAGACCATTGCCTATAAATAAGACTCCCTCCCCCTTTTCAAAGTACTTGTTCATTTTTCACGTACTAAGACTACACATTTTCCCCCTTTTGAGCTCTGCACCTCCACACTATGCCTTACTTCATCTACATTTGTTGAGCTAAATCACACAATAGAAGGTGTGCAAATGTACATGTGTAGACCCTCATATGATGTGCATAATGCACATAAAAAAAAGGAAACCTTCACATGCACAAGTAAAGTGCCCATATTGCACACCCTGTGTACGCATGTGTGCTAAGTGTGCAACATGCACATGCAGCTCCAACTAAGGATATGTACATATGCATTTGTGCACCCTCGAAGGTGCACACCATCCTAGACCATTATCTATAAATAAGACTCCCTCCCCCTCTTCAAATATTTTTTTCACTTCACACTAACTAAGACTGCACATTTGAACCCTTTTGAGCTCTGCACCTCCACACTATGCACTACCTCATCCTCATTTGATGAGATAAAAAACATATCATAAGGTGCACATAATATGCATAAAAAAAGGAAACCCCACACACATACAAGTAAATTTTTCATGTTGCACACATGCACATGTGCACAAGGTGTGTAACATGGACGCTTTATATTCTGTGATTTTGGTAACCTTTCAAGGTGCACATTTGCACTCCTTTTGCACATGTGCAAGTGTACCATGTGCGTGAGGTGCACATATGTACATTTAAGCTATAATCAAGGGATTTTTGTTATTTTCTTCTATTTTTCTCAATCTTGTATCAGTTCAAGTCACATTTTAGATTCATTTTAAGTTTCCATCATCCAAAATACTGATATTTATATTTTGTGTAGGTAAAATGGTGTCGTCTTCATCCTCTATTATAGTGAATATTTCACTGAAACTAGTCACCTTTAAATATTAAGGGGCACATAAGAAATTCTAGTTCAGAGAAGAGCACTCTAAAATCCAAGACAATGAGTTTGGATATTTCAAATGGAATGCCTTTCTACTACTATGTAACAAGGCCAAGGAGAGGTCAAACATAGTGTCATCTTTTATTAGAAGTGGATTAGTAAATGCTTCTCCTCACCCAGTGTTAGTTAAATCATTGGAACTAATTATGACTCTAGCACACCATTAAATGCTAGAAGAGAAGGTGGTCAAGAGTGTGACCAAAGAAATAGTCCTTGACATTAGATCCCAAAACATTGAGAAGGTATTCCATCTACCATAGGTAGATCAATACCTACAGATTACCTATGACATGGTGGATAGATGGTATAGGGGAAAAAGTTAGAAGAAAAGGATATGGTACAACGAAAGTACCTCATTTACATGACACCTTTAAACAAAAGAAGTGGAAAGGTTGATATGACCCAAGGCTACATGATAGATGACATTAGCTAATCTATAGTACTTAAGAGTAGAGCCATGGGTCTCCCTATAATAGGTCACTTAGAGACATGGATGGTGTACTTTATAAAAACTATCAAGATGGGGAAGATCCCTATTGATTAAACTACTACCCTTAGTGACAATCTAGATGAACAACTAATTTTACTAAAGAATAACCCCCGCTTCTATATGACTTCTTAAATAGTATATCTTCTAGTAGCAAGGCATATAGATTACCTAGGGGTATTTAGGAAGGGAAGCATGCATGATGCAATTTTCTAGTTGTACATAGTTTATCTTTATCTTGTGAAGAAGAAGCTCTACTTAAAGAGTCCTAAATATAGGGTGATCAATGATAGGTTCATATTTTTTGTCATTCAATTTATAGAAGGGAACTATGCCAAGAGAATGTAGATAGAAGCAACAACACATATAACACAGATTGGAGTATGTTTAATCCATTTCAACACTTTCTCTTATATTAATGTAGTGGGTACTCTCTTATGCCTAAAGAAGCTTCTAAGATACCCATCAAATAGATTACTACTATTGGAGACAGAAAGGAAATTGGCCTCTACTTATGATAGAGTGATGAAGCAACATAAGAAGACATGGGTTTAGCCCATCACCATTGGGGCTTTTGAAGTCAAACAGAACCATTAATTGCTACGTTTGATTCTAAATGGGACTAGTATCCTCTTGAGTATTATCAATCACCTCGCCTATACTTTAACAACATTGGAATGGTGCAACATTTGGTAGGCAAGAAGTTCATGCCTGACATGGCACTTGAAGATCATTGGATAAAATCTGTAGATGACTATGATATTTGAATAAGGGATTATTGTAGAATGAGTCTACAACTTGTTGAAAGGTGCTTAACCTTTAAATACCTCTCAAGGCATAGAACAAGGATGCCCCTAAAGTGTTAGATCCCTTATACAATAGGGATAAGATATACAAGAGGCCCATTATGAATGCATAAATTGAGAGAGAGGAAAATGATGATATTCACGTTGGACTCAAAATATTATTGAGTTGAAAATGGAGTGGGTTAGAAATCCATTTCATCTAGACCTAGTTCCTCAAGCTCTAACCCTTCAAGCCACAACTCAACCCAAGAAGGGAAAAGGAACCAAAGCCACTATACGTACCCACCCTGTGAAGTCATCGGTGAGGTTGTAAATGGTACATCAACATGAATAGGAGGTAGAGTACTTTTAGACTAAGAGGGTAAAGAGAAAGAAGATAAAGAGGGACACTCAAGTGAGAGACCAAGAAAAATAAGCTCAAGTAGAGCCAACTACACAAGAGGAAGCCCAAGAAGAACATGAAAGAGCTCAACCATCAGAAGAAGGGGAACAAGTATAAGAAGACCCTACAACCATGCCAAAAGCCTCCCTATCAGTTTTGAAGAGAGCCCAAAGTGAGACCACAGTGGTAGGTGAGAAGAAAAAGAAGTTGAAGAAGAAAACTCTATCACCTAATGTCCCAGAAACCATTCCAGAGGTACAAGACAAGGAAGAGGGGGATAAAATTGAATATGTCCCACATAATAAGAGGAATTTATCAACAAGGGTTGTAGAGAAAGAAAGAAGGAATATTTTGACTCAAACATCGCCTTCTACACACCAAAAGCCCATCCATGTAGAGGCCTTAGAAGAGGAACAAGAGAAATGGATTACAGAAATGGAGGGTGAAGGATCTGATATCTTTGACATTTCAAATTTTGATTTCGTGCTAGTAGGTACAAAAATGGTAGGGGAGAAGATACAAGACACTCCTCAAAATGAGCCATTTGGAAAATATTGGGATCAATTATCTCCTTTACCAAAAGGGACTCTCAGTATCCATCCTCTACATAACACAAGATCTTTCATCTATGTCTTTTCAATTGGTGAAAGAGTCAGTTGTCCTACCTCCTCTAATAGCTAAAATTGAGACTTAGACCTTAGAGGAAGAGGAATATATTTAGTTATACACTAAAAAAATATTAGAAGGATAAATTCTTCCTAGGGAAGATACTAGGTCCTCAATCCATATAGATACAAAGGCTCAGTCTATAGTCATCCCTCAATGTGACAAAACTCTAGAGAGAATTGATAAGGGGAAAGGACCAACATCAGAGTCAACATCTTTGGCATAGTATATGTTACCCATGGGAACAAATCCATCATGGTTGAAGGAGGTATTATTCTGACAAAGAAGATAGTGTCATGCCCAAAATCAAGCTAAAAATACACTGACAACTTTTATTTTTTTTAGGACAGTAACTATGTTTAAACACATACTATATGAAAGAAAACCTAAGCTATTAGGAGCATGCATAAACAAGAAAAAGTTAGTTGCATATGTATATCAAATATCCAAAAGAAAGCAAAATACAACTAATTCTATGCTTGAGTTTTACAACTTAATACAATTGAAAAGAAAAGTCCTCATGCAACCTCAAAGTAGCTAAATAAGGGTGTCCATAAAAGGCCTTGTTGGTGTTATTTAGATTGGAGGGATGTGAATGTGCTCTCCCAAACACAACTATTGAATCTCAATATGCTTCAAATAAAGTGAAAAGTGTATAATCTAACTAGATATGAAGAGAGTGTTTCAAACAATGGCTATGGATACAACCATGTTCAAAGCACTCAAGGAAGGTGAATGTGGATGCAAGAAATCAAACTAAGTTAACAATGCAAATGAAAATGAACTAACAACTACCAAAGGTTAGTAATAATGCATAAAAATCACTAAAAGCTCTAGAACTATACTTGCATGATAATAATGCAAGTGAGGGAGATGAGAAATGCTTGAGACAAGGGCTCTATTTATAGGTTTGAGAGAGCACTAGTAAATTTGGATTCAATTTTTGATGAATTTTGACCAAGTAGTTTGTCACTATTTTTCTCGTTGAAATTTTGACCAAATTGTATGTTAGTTAAAATTTTGACGAATACATTTGTTGAAAAGATTTTGTCTCTACTCACTCTAATTTTCCATTTTTGATCCAAAAAAATCAAGAATTAGTCAAAATTTCAACCAATTCTTGGTGGAAAACTTTCAAGAATTGGTCAAAATTTCCACCAATTTTTGGTCGAAAACTTTCAAGAATTGGTCAAAATTTTGACCAATTATTGGTGGAAAACTTTCAAGAATTGATCAAAATTTCCACCAATTTTTGGTTGAAAACTTTCAAGAATTGGTCAAAATTTTGACCAATTCTTGGTGGAAAATTTTCAAGAATTGGTAAAAATTTCTACCAATTTTTGGTCGAAAACTTTCAAGAATTGGTCAAAATTTTGATCAATTCTTGGTGGAAAACTTTCAAGAATTGGTCAAGATTTCCACCAATTCTTGGTTGAAAACTTTCAAGAATTGGTCAAAATTTCAACCAATTCTGGCCCATCCCACGATGAGGATACCATGGTCACAACCAATGGGTTGATCAAAATTTTAACCAATTCTTGGTGGAAAACTTTCAAGAATTGGTCAAATTTTGACCAATTTTGGCCCAGCCCATGACCACGATGCCATGGTCACGACCAAAGGATTGGTCAAAATTTTGACCAATTATTGGCAGAAAACCATGAGGAGATGGTCAAAATTTTGACCAAACTAAGTTGTTTTTTTAAAAATAGACTAGGTGAATCCCCCAATGAATGCCTACCCATGGACTCTCTCTTAGATCATCTTCTTGGACTAGTGCAATTTTAGAAGAGGCTTGGTAGTGGTTGCCATTATATAGCATGTCTATTCAATGATTTTTAAGTTGATCTAATGGTGATCCCTCATCTAGAATTAGGTTGCTACTTGGCACTATAGCAATTTGTTATGAACATATCGTAGCTAATGGGAGATTTGATAATGAAAGCTCCCAATGACCCTCAAATAGAATCAGTGTTGGTGTTCAAGAAAGGTACATTTTTTGGATTTTGAATATTGGCATTAGCATCCTTTCTATTAGAGGGTCATGAAGCATCTTGATTGCTACACAAGGGCTCCCCAAAGTCATCTCTATGCAACTTCATTAGCACAATTTGTGGAATGGTTTGATAGCAGTTGTCGTTGTGGTTGTCTAGAAAGTGATTTGAAAGGTGAGTCATTTTCTAGCAATTGTGCTTCTTATCACGAGTGATGAGGGAGCCATTTCTAAGAATGAGCAAAGGATGAATGCAGTACTAGATTCCAAATGAAATCAATGACATAAGATCTATAAGAGCAGAATGAAGCAGTAACACATTTTCTATGCGTGGCTCGCTAAAGATGCTTTTCTTTCTCACCCCATTGGCACAAATTTGAGAGTGTGGTTCGATAGCAGTTGTTGTTCTAATGTGTCATTGTAGTGATTTGGAAATAGATGGTAAGGGCAGAGCTTGGATCTAGCACTTGGGATGTTTGTCCAAGCGAGTAGGGGAGCTTCTATTGTGCAAGCCTGGTCAGACAGAGTAGACCTATTGTCACCATCACCAACCATAAATGAACTGTTAAGAGTAGAGTCTAAATCCATGAACCATTAGGGGTGAAAAGTTTGATATTCTCAAGGAGGCCCTTCAAAAAATCAACCACCATGAGGATGCACAAGAAGATCTTCCATGACAACAAGGTTTCAATATAAATAGAATCATTAGTGTGATAATTGCCAAAATTCAAAGTCTCATTGAATCATTACATCCATATGTTAGGTGTCTTCATTGGGCTAACGGATCTGCAAGACATGTGTCTTTATGGGACTATTGTGCTTATAGGTTGTAGGCTTTCACTTGATTGCAATAAGAGCTCACCTTTTTGACAAAGGTGTAATAATTTTACATACATGAAAACAAAAAAAGCACTAGGAGGCCTCTTTGGTTTGTTCAGGTCCTTGGCTATCTTTTTCTTATCCTAATTTTTACTAGATCTATCCTCTTTGATAGAGGGCTTTTTTTTTCCAATTTCCTATTAAAAGTGCGAAGAATCAAGGACATTAATTAATCTAAAATGTTTCGTAGAATTAATTGATAATTATTGCTAGAGATTTAGATGAACCTTTCTTTGGAAAATTTTGAACCACGTAATTTATTTTAGTAACTTTATTTTGTTCGATCATGAATGCATTCTTGCATATTTTATAGAATACTCAACCTATAAAACAATAGAACTTCACAAGATAATGAGAACTATGAAGATCATAAAACCACACATATTTTCTAGACAATGAAGAATTAACATGACTTCACAGTCTCAAGGTGAAAACATCAGTTGTTGGTGAACAACAAGAAGATTCAAAGTACTTCAGACCCTGTTTGCACTCTAATTGGTCCAGTGCACAATAATTAGACACAATCCCCAACCCTTTTCTTTATCCTTGGGACTTTTAGCTATCTTTTATTTTCCAAAAGTTGTTGCAGGTAGTCCAAGATACCGAGATTTCACAAATATACTAAAAACACAAAAGAATTGGTTAAAAAAGGGCTCTTGGAGATAAGAACTAGTAAAGAAAAACTTTGTTCATTATACCCATCATAATACAAAGTGCAAAAGAAAGTACCATCTTCATCAAAACCTAGCTACTACCCACAAAAAAGCACAGGTACATATTTGTGCTAAGCATCTAAAAACCCATGATTGGGTCCTATATAGAAATCCCCAAACCCAAATACATAAAGGACTCATGCATAAAGGAGTCTATCATACATAAGAAGAACCAAAACTTATACATATAAGTCCAAAAACCCATATACATTATATGCACCAAGGGTGCTTCCCAAGAGTTAATTACATAGTGAAATGAGGATCCTCATCTTATGAACCAATAGAAAGAAGTAGTGACCCGTAAGAAGAAAACCATAGAAGCCATGTGGAGTCCAAATTAAATAAGCCCACAAAAATGTTGAAATGACATAGATCCACCAAGAGAATTGAGCTAGACTTGAAGAAGTTTTGTCCCAAAAACAAGACCACAGAAGCAATAAGGGAGTTGTACCCTTTTGTAATCCCAATCATGCTTTGGTCTTTTCATTCTCTTCCCTTTATTTTTTCCAAACTGGGGAGTTTCAAAAATCATCATTGTCTCTCGATGAGATTGACTATATAACTTTTTTGAACTTATGAAGGCATTGTTGAGCCACCCTTGAGCAAGATTTTGATAGATTTGAATATCTATCATTATACCATTTATTCCACTAATGTCAATGAAGTTTTGGTTTCTGAAGAGCACCTATTGCAGTGCAATTATCCATGTTCAAAAACTTGATGATTTAAACCTTTTTCATTCCAACAACTCTATGATAGCTTCTATATCATCATAAGAGCTTCGTGTTGCAATTGAAAGCTACACTAAAAAACTAGTGAGCCTTCTATCTCAAACAAGAATATCAATAATTATTAATAATTGACAAATATTAATGATAATATATGCCAAATACTATGTAAATGATATCCCAAATTAAATACATTTAGAACACATAAAGATTGATTAATATGGTAGACGGTACCAAAATCGGGATGAAAATTGGCCAAAAGAGATTGAAGGAAAAATCAGCATATGAAGCCCAATCATATTCTAAGCCATCTCCATATGGGAATGAATCTCCATTATCACTATTGATTCTTAGGTAACAATTCAATGATAAAGGTTAAGACATCTACAAATGTTAGTTTAACACATGTTTTCTATGTCATGAATATATTGTGGGGGTGGTTACATCATATCTAATAATGGAGCATGAGAGTACTTACATCTTTAAACTGGAACATATGGAATATAATGGTTATGGAGATATGTTAAAGACAAAGCACTTTGGATGGTAGTTGTTGTTTACTAAGAATTCTAATCAACCATTTAGATAACTTCCATTAAACTTGTTCTCAGTGGGCAATTACTTGAAAACTTAAATATATGAAGAGATACCTCTCTTTAGGAAAGTCTCAATCATAGAAAAGGATTTCTCTATGCCCTTGTTAGAGGATTTATGTGTATAGATTGCCAATTGTCATAGGGCATCAAAGACAAGAAGAGCAATCGGCAAAAAAGGAACCATAAGCAGTAGACACATATTTGGGATTAGGCTCTTACTAATCTAATTTAGGCTTGTTATAATTAGCATTTAATCATTTGAATAACAACTCTTGTGAACAAAGAGGGTATAAGTGGTAGAGGAATCTTTTCTTCATATCTTATGATGAGAGCCTACGTTATCTATCAGAAGAAAGTAATAGTTAGCAAAACATGTCAATTACCTTTTATGTTGAAGGAGAATTATCACCCAAGGACTGGCTATCGTTAGCTAATCCATTGACAAGTTATTCAAGGAAGAGCTACAATTAACTTAAATGAAGAAACCATTGCACATAAGGTAGCGATTAACATACATTGGCAATCTTAAATAATAGTTAATGAAGGAAATGTGTGATTAAATGTGAAATATAAGATATATACATATTAGGTGTTTTTCTTTAATGATTTCAATCTCGAAGTGGCCACCATCTTCATGGGCTATGGCATCACCGTCTACTACCAAGATACCGAGATGTCACCAACATACTAAAAACATAATTTTATTGTATATATTAAAAACATTGAATAAGTTACACATCTTTTATTGAAACTCGTATGAAGCAAAACTATAACTAGTTTGAACTTCATTTGTTGCCTTTAGCTCCAACTTCTGGAATGGACTGAAATTTTACTAGTCAACATGCTAGCTCAATATTTCTGAAAAGATGGTTTATTAAATGTGACTAAATGGTAGCCAAGAAATGATTTAATCATAAAATGAAGCCATGAAAGAGTTATGTACCTATTTTTTGGATCATAGTACAAAAAGTTCATGGTGCCCAATATAACATAAAAAGTTAACACCTTAAATAGTGTGTACAAATCACTTCATGTCCAGATATAAAGTATAGCCAGTCCCCTGATCTCTTACCAAATATACATCAAACTCTTTATTGCAGAATGTTAAACCCAATTACTACATGATTGTGGAAATATTTTTTCTCATATGCTATTTGACTTAAACAATATAGGAAATAATATTTGAAGATACATGCTGTAAAGGATGGTTCCATACCTCTATTAGTAGTAGCCCAACCATCTCAAAATTTTATTTTTGAATATAAATGCATACAACAAGAGACATGTTGTCTTTCTGAAGATTTTTTATACACATAACATTTAGGTAGTCTCTCATGCAAGCCACACACATTCAATTATCCTTTAAGCTCTCTCATATTTATAAGCTCACTCTATTAAGTCTTCAAAAGGTCAAAAGTCAAATCATTTTATGAAGTTAATAGGTTGAATGACTTACCTGCTATTGATTACTTAATCTTCAATGTTGTGCCAATTACTAAGCTAAAAAATAATGAATGAACAAATCAAGTTACAAGAATCAACAACCCTTGAGAGAGATTGACAGGTGAGTGGATACACACAATATATTAGAGACCATTTTGTTAAATTTTGATAGAATGTGTTAAATATGAAATTTTAAAGATACTTTGGGTATCATTTTCTAGCTTTTTAAGGCTAGAGACTTAAGGAAATCCTATATATGCCTTACAGTTCAAGAACCAAGTTTTGTATTTTTGAAATTGTATATTTTTTCCACTAGAATGTGCAATGCCATCAGTACCATATACTACATGTGATGCAGAGTGTCTACCAAAATCCTTCAATCTTTTGGGATCTATCTTATCCAAGTTTTATTTCATCACATTGACAATACATTAGAGGCATCTTCCATCAATAATAAATCCACTTCCTAATCATCTTTTCCTAGGATTCAATAATCAAACAATAATTAATCAACATCTATCAATGCAATGTCATACCTCTAACAATATTCCTCCAACCTTACCATTTAGTGTCCATTTATTAGATCTTCAACCAACATCCATTCAATAAATATGATCTACCTGTATACACACATATTATTAGCAACAATCAACCTTTTATCATCATCCTCATGTATTAGTATTTTCACATTGTCCTACACACAACACAAATATATTTGCATTATCCATACCCTATCCTTATCCTATAATAAAAATACACTTAGCAATCCTTTTTCTATCAACATCCATCTTACATTACTCTTCCACCAAGCCTTGTAGGTTTCTCACATCAACAAGGAGTCATTTACCACCCATATCAATATCTGTGAACAATCATTAATCCCATCTACAAATATTGACCAAAATAATGAGAGGAGAGTTCTTAGATATTCTTCAATCATAAGACACATGCATAATAGAATCCTACAATAGTGAGGCCACAATCTATACCAACATTGACAAAGATATTCTCTTTCCATTGTTGTCAACCATAAACTATGAATCGCTCATTAAAATAATTTTATAGAGAGATAATCACCTAGCAAGCAAGAAAAATTTTGCATCTACTTTTTCAATTTGAAGTGTCCAATCATTGTTCAATTGAAAATTAGACCATCACATGCAAATGTCATATCTATTGCATTTATTAAAATACTAAAATCTTGTTCTAATTTGCTCTATCTTAAAGTTGGTTTGAACCTTTTATTTTTTATTTTTTTATGGTAGAAACTTCTTAATTTTTTTTTAAAGAAATTGATTTACGTATAAGTGCTAAGATTAATCTATTAATCCCTCGTCCTATATTGATAGATGCCCCTAACATCATAGTACTCAGTTATGAGTTCCATACTTCTTAAATCACCTTTGAATAGTGTAATATAGGGTGGATGCTCTTAAAAACAAATTCAGTTCAAAATTCAGTGTCTTACCAAAAAAATTGGATGTGCAATCCACACACATGCAGTACTGGAGAAGTTGTGACAATTCCTCATACCATTTTCTTGACATTAGGATCTAATGCTGCCTTCAAACATGTATTATATGAAAGTCAAGGTGAGTAGCTGCTAGAAACATTTAAAAATCATATTCACAGTAAATAAATGACAAGAGGTAGAAAAGTAATGTGTTTAATTACTTCAAGATTGAAAACTAGAATTAGTAAATCCAACTTGATGGAGCCTGGATTTTCATCAAATTTAGAGTCTCCATTGTGAAGACATGTTGGAGATCAATATCCCATCTTTAGATCACTACTCAAACAAGAGCTTGTTTATGGATTACTATTTGAACACTACGCAAATGTGAAATTTTTATGCAACATTGACATATAAAAAGAATTAATATGTTGAAAGGACATAAATAAAAATATAGAGATGAGAGTATGCATTCTCATGATAGACTTTATGAGATATTATGTGCCTCTTAATCTAATAGGTCTGATCTATCACAAAGGATATCTTGAAGACTAATATCAACTATAAAATACATGATGGTCTCAAGAAGACATGAATTTAGAGATGAGTGTATTTAGAGACTGGGCCATATATGAAGAGTCTTCAACAACAGAAGACACAATTAAACAATAGTGATAGTTTTGTTGGTAGGTATCAATCAGGATTAGTCTCATGGAGCATAAAAAAAATGAATTATGTATATAATTTTGGAAATATATCAACTAAAATCTAATAAGCATCAAGTCTTTTATTCAAATGAAAATATAATTGACATGCTGCCTAATCCTCACCAGACCAAATCATTTAACTTTTGTATGAAGATGCCTTCTACAAAAATTAATTCCTTATTAGTATATAGCCAATTATCTCTTTGAGGATATGTATGAGTATGCAAACTCTAGATGGCATGGTGATATTTCAAACAATAGTGATAGCCAAGAAGAAACTAATTTTGGTTTTGATACTATAATCGATGAAGTCTAGAAATTGTCACTTGTTTCAAAGAAATGTGGAAATGATTATAATGGAACAAATCAGTATTTGAAGAGAAGATATTCAAATCAATTAAATTATATAAAGTCAACTACAAGTGCCAAGTGAATGGGTACTGTGTAGATCTAATGAACAAATTATGAATAGAAAGTATGGGATATTTTCATTAGGACTAGTTTTATGTGAAGCACGTGCATAGTAGTAAGAATGTTAAAGCTTTGACCCAAATGTATAATCATTAACTAAGAATGGAGAAGCAAGAATAATAGAAGTAGATCAAATTAATAAGTTTTATGTAGTAGCAACACCTATGGTGGCATTTCCAAATGTTTGATATAAAGAATACATCATTAAAGGCATCAATATTTATTGTTATGAAGTCACTTTGCAAGGAGATCATCCATATCAAAGGATGAAGAGGATAAAATAGACATCTTTAGTGAATAGAGTATATTATCCTCTCACACACCACGTCAGATATCATGTTTGGAGGAGCGAAAGGAGCTATTCTAGAAATCATGATGATTTTTAATTGTCTAGTATGGGTTTGTGTCTTGTTCAGTGACTTGCATCTTATGAATATTTATGTTTTGCCACAGGCATATATATGATGCATTTAGGATGAAAGGAATCTCCAAAAAAAAAATTTGTATCTCTCAAGAGTATTTAAGGACCTATTGTGGTTGATGATGAAGGCAAAAATGTCCAAGACACGCCAGTGAAAGGAGACAAATATTGAAGCTTGCATGTGTGATATTGAAAATTAAAACATCTCAAGTATTAGCATAATATTAATCTTACAAGTAAAACCATGGGAAATCACAAACTCATTAATCAAATCCTACTTGGGGAGGATTTCTAGACTTCTATGTGTTGAGAGATCCCTGATTCAAGCAAAGAAATAAATTCTTGTAAACTGAACATTTTTTGTTGTTGTTGTTAGGTTTTTAGCTGTAAGCTACAATGTATATACTTCAAGCCTTGTGAGGCTATTAAGAAGCTATCCAAATTACTCTCACTAATTTTTTATGGTCTACCTAAGAGAGGTAGGAAAGGTTTGAAGAGGTGATCTCTAGTTGAGTCCCTCAATTGGAAGTTTGTCATTTTCCTTTATATTGGTAACGCACAGACCACAAAAAGAATGAAAAAAGACATAGATTTTTGGTGTAGGAGAACCTACTTTAAAGTCAACAAAAAACACACCTAAGAGCCCTAAATTCTCTAATTATCTTAGAGTTCTTAATTAGGCACCTAGACCAAGTTGTAAGGCTTAGTTCTAGGGTTGGCACAATTATAAGCCCCTGGCTAACTATGGTCAAAATGGTCTATAGGCCTAAAAATCATAAGACCTTAGGATTTTTCATGTTTTTTAAGGTTTTAGATCCATGTTGGATTGTTAGTTTAATGCTACGACCAAGTTTGGTCATTAGTTCTATAATTTTACAAATTAGGCAAAAGTTGCATTAAAAGTTGTCATGCAACTTTCGAACAACTTCCTAAAAGTTGTCAAACATTGTAAACACAACTCTCAAATGGCTAGTTGGTTCAAAAAAGTTATGTAACCATTGGTATTACCTGCATAAGCCCTTATAGGTGGGTTGTAGGCTAAGGAGATGCAATTTGACAATTTTATCAATAAAATAATAACCATTTCTCTACAATTCTTGAGAACAGTGCCCTAGTATGGATAGGTACAGACCTATGTAGTACATGAATCTTTGAGATAAAAAGTTTTTGTATCCAATCTAATTTCAAATTCAATAGGTTTCATTATCTAACTCATCCTAGATCAGAAGTTATCAAAGTTTCTTGTTTGCTTGCCTAGATTGAGGGTTTCCAATAGGTTTCTGATAGGGCTTGATATTTTGACCTAATTCCACCATGGGAATCTAATGCCCCTTGGTGGAATTCAACCTTTATTTATTTACTTTTAGAAAATGTAGGTTGGAGGTGGAGTTCTACAGGGAGGTGTGTTTGCTGAAAAGCCCTAGGTTTATAGTCCCATATGTGCACCTACCAATGACTTAGTACAGTCATGATAAAACTCAATAGAGGATTCATCAAGACCCTAGATTCTAGATTTGGAACCCTTTTACATGCCCTCAAAGGACCCCATCATTTATCTTGGCATTGGTTTGGAGGAAGAAGTACTTGTAGTGCAATTCAGACATAATTGGACCTATTAGCCCTATCCTAAAATTGAATAAATTAGTGACCTCCATTTGGTTTCAAGTCCTAGTGCTTGGATATGTTCCATAAGTCCCAAAAGGTTTTTAGGATCCTCAATATAATTCATACTTTTTTTAGATTTATTTTTATCTAGATTCAAAATCCTAGTTTGGAAAGGCTACAAGCCAAATTCTTAGTTTGTGAAGAAACTTAGTACTATGGGTTTCTTTTGGATGAAAGAACCATTGGAAATAAAATAATAGGACCTAAATAGGCCATAACAATGATTTTAGGTCACCCCTAGTCCTACAAGCCATTTCATTGGGTTTGATTGCCTATTGGGCTAGAGAGACCTCTTAGTAACTTCTCAATTGTTTGGTGTCTTTGACTTGGCATAGCCTAGTGATTAGGTTGCCTTGGGTGTTTAGGTTGTGATAACCATTTCCCTTAGTTCTTACCCTACTTGTGATAAGTATTGGGCACTTGGATCCAAACTTGGGATAGTTGATACCTTGGAACTCACCATTGTTCATTGTTTGAAGGCTTTTGTTTCCCATTGCTGCATCAATTTTTGTCCAAATTGAAAGCATAAATGACATATGAATCTAGTTAATATGTTGAACCACATAGAGCAATGCCTAGGGGAAGTGGAGGGTGCTACTATCACTGTAGGGGAAAATGAGAAGATTATTGTGGGGCATTTGCCCAAGCAAGCTTTTACTTGTAATGGTTGGTACCAAGTCTAAAGCTAAGAGATAAGGGAAGAATAGAAGAAATATTTCTCAAAGGTTGCCAAGCAATTCATTTTGATATATTGGGCAAGAGTAATGTAGAAAATCTGATTTTGACAGTTTGGGCAAGTCATATCCTGTAATGGCTACTGTTACATTTAAGTACTATTGAAATTCTCTTCATATCCCATTTGCAAGAAATGCTTCAGAGTTTGAGTTTAACTCTGAAATCCTCTAGCATATTTCAATTTTGGATAAGTGTACAATTCAAAGAATGATTGACTTTGAAACCCTAATTTTTGGATGTTCAAAACTTTGAAGATGGAATTATATAACATTAGTTATGCTCATATGTCAGTCATGTCAGATTGATGCAATGAATTTTCCTATGATACATGGTTCTAGAATTTGTTTGATGCCATACATAAATGGTCATTTATTTATCTTCAATTCATTTATATTATATGGTATGGTTTCTACTTCGTGTTATGTTGTTTACTTACTCCTCCAAAACACTTCTATGTTACTTTAGATTGATCTCTCTCAATTATGGGGAAGAATAAGAATGATTTCAAATTTGGAACCTCAACTTAAACTTATGAGTAGTTATGAGTGGCCTAGTTCATATTCATGCAATCTTCTAGTTGCTATGAGTGATCTAGTTCATATTTCATGCAATATATTGTTATGTGATGGTATTCAAAAGTCATCCACTATGTATTTAATTTTGAATGGTGGATTTGAAACAAAATATAACTTACTAGTGGAGGATGGTGTGAAGAGAAATCGGAGGATGACTTATATTATTTGAAATTGAATTGTTACTATTTGAATTATCAATGACCTACCTCTAATTCATCTGGGCTACCTACTTTACACATGCAGAGTGAGAATATAAAAGACCTAGATGTGAAACACCTCTAGTTTTCCATAATATATTGAGATTTTGCATAGAATAGAAATATATGAACATTTTTACCAAATACTATTAAACTCGTTGAACTTCTATATTGGATCTTTCTTGTGTGATTAGAATATATTTTTCCACTGCACTAATTCATTTCCACATTAGACATAATGAAACATGAATGCATATTGATTCATCTTAAGTTTGACGAGGATCTAAATTTAGACCATCCACACATATACTTTTTCTATTCTTCCAAACATGTAAAAGGTGAATCAAACCCTAAAATGCGATGTGATCTTCATTTTCATTCATTTTACAAAGGAATTGAATGGTAAATATCGTGAAGAACATTAGTAAACATTTTTTCACCCAATTATGGGTTAATATGCTCATTGTTCAAATTAAAATCAACTTAAAATGTTATCAAATGAAGGCTACCTTGAAACATTGCATACTCACACACTACTTTCTCTGCTAGCATCTTTGAATAGCAGCACCAAAAGAGAAAGAGGAGAAATTAGTTTAATAAAGTTGGAATATGGATATAAGTTTATAATTATTTCTATGGCATATAAATACAAAGTAAATGGGTTACCTTGGTTTGGATGTAGTAATGAAGGTTGCTCCAATAGTCCTCATCGACTATGGTTTGCAAATTTCTTATGGGGTCAAGGTTGTTTAGAGAAACTGTCAAATGACTACTAGAAACTAGAACACTAAGGGGGGTTATAATTACCTAACTAGAAAATAGCTAAGAACAAAGACAAAGATCTATTCAAAATAAGGACTATTTGTATGGTGGCTTGTGGACTACAACACCATCTATTGTCATATGGGAGTTATGGTAGGAGAGAAAAAGACATATTTTTAAAAATAAAAGGATAGGATAGGAACAACTTACCAACAAGATGGAGGCTTCCATTATCAAGATTATGAATAATAGAATATTGAATATGCAAAAAGTGGCAGAAAAGATGACATATTGGGATGAGAAGATGAGAGGTAGATGGATTGGGTTTAAGGTTCCTTGGTATGTTGGTTTGAGCTTCACTTAATTTTGAGAATACTTTAATATTCTCTACTTAACAAAGCCAACCACATGAAGGTGGAAGCTCGTCTGGCTTCACCCCATCCCCCTAAAATCAATCTAAATTTCTCATTATCATCTAATTATGTACTTCATTGAAGAGGATGGGATGTGGTCATATGGTACAAGGGAAGTGCTAGGCAATCAACAGTCATGAAGATAATGAATGGAGTCATTAAGTGATGTGAGGGAAATCAACAAGTGTTGAGGATACAATTAGTGAATGAGATGTGATCAAAAAATGAGTGTGATCAAAGATTGGGTGTGATTAGTATGTGGAGTACAATGGAAGGGAGATATAGCCAATAATTAGGCTTTGGCCATTAATAGTTCTTGAGAGTGTGTGACCAATTCAGAGAACTTGTATTGATCCAAGAATTGGGATAGTGTCTTTGATCAAGACTAATTATGTGAGAAGTTGTATTGCACTGAGACTCTAAAGAATTTGTCCTAAATTAAAAGGATTTTTGATTGGTCCCATTATCTTCTGCATCATAGTAGTACCAAAGCAAGGGATTAGATCCTTGCAAGGTAAAGATGGGTCCAACAAGGTCAGAGAAGGAAATGCTAGACTTCTTGAGTAATGAGAAGAAGAAAACAGAGAAAGAAGAAGGAAGGAAACAAGAAGAGAAAAGAGATGAGAAAAATGAGGCAAGAGGAATTGAGAAGCATAAGATGATCACTTGACGAAAGCATGAGGAAGCTGGATGAACTTATGGAATAGGATAGGAGGAACATTGAGAGATGGGAAGAATAGCGTAGACCAACTTTAGGAGCCCAAATGGATATAGAATACAATTAGAGAAAAGACCAGAACCCACACCTATCATCTTTTAAGAAAGATAAGAATGTTGTTGATTGTACCCACCTAACCAACTATATCCATCTAGGCTCCTAGATACATGTTTCAGAAGGTAGAAGAGAGCTTATCTGCTAGTCTAAAGGATGAAAAACAATTAAAGGAACCAATTGAAGGGAATCAATTTCAAAAGGCATATTTAGGAAAATAAATTTTTATATTTCTACAAAAGAGCTTGGTTGCAAGTCTAAAGGATGAGAATCAAATAGAAAAGAAGGGATTAACAAGCCAAAGAGTGTGCAGCCAGTAGCAGTGACTCTAATATTTGAAATTGGTAACTTGTATAGAGAAGGGATTCACAAGCTTAGGTGATTACTAATAAGAATGAAAATATTTTATCAACTAAAGGATAGTTAACATGCTTGACAAGTACCTGTGATAGTAAAGTAAGGAAAGTGACCAACGATCTAAGAAAATGAAAAGTTTAGTATAAACTTCTAGGAATGTGATGATAGTTTATACGGTTGTCTTAACAAATAGGTCAAACCCATATAAGATGACCATAAGGACTCAAGAACTATGAGTTGCTATGTTAAAAACCATGATGATCATGAGAAAGCTAAGTCAGTTGAAAAGGTCCAGTATCAAGATGAAAAAGAATTTGCTACACTTAGAAAGATGTCAGGTAAAGATAGAATTGAAGATTTAATGCCTCGTGATGAGCTCTTGTCAAACTTGAGTGTTTAATCTAAACCTAACACCATGTAATGAATTAGTTAGATATCAGATAAATATATAAATTAAGATTTAATGCCTCATGATGAGCTCTTGTCAGACTTGAGTATTAAATCTAAGTCTAGCACCTTGGAATAAATTAGTTATATGAGGCAAGTGCAATGTTAACCCTACTCAAGGCAGCTGCATCTTTGTTAGGTCCCTATGGTTAGTATATACAAACACAATGGAAGGTTGATCCATGTTTTGAAACTAGCATTGGTGGATGATTCTCGTCAAGGTCATGAAGAGCTAACACTCTATTCTAGGCAACTAGAAAAACCTATCTTTAACAACACCTAGGCAACAGATGCCACATGTCCTGATATGCACCAAAAATAAATATATAGCTAAATGCATTTATATTACTACCAATGAAAGAACATTATATAACTACCAAAATGTATTCTCTATCATCATCATTGTTTTAAAAAATAACATTATATAACTACCAAAAAAAGAACATTATATAACTACCAAAATGTATTCTCTATCTATATAGAGAATATATAACTAATCATGACTATATTACTACCGATGAAATAACATCCAAAAATGTGTACATTCAATAATGTGTAACTTGAATATCTTTGAAGTGAGTGGATAGTGATATGATAGAGGCTTCATACGTGACACTTAGTTGGATTTCATGCAATTATTAGCAAGACAACCAATTATATATGGCATAATATCATTTTGATGAAACCCTTACCAAATACACACTCTGAAAAAAAATTACTAATTTATTTAATGAAACCCTTGCCAAATACATTATGTAACAAGAAAAGTTGTAGATTTCTACCACTTAGTGATGGCAACTTGAAACCTTTCTATCGTCTGCAATGGTAACTAAAAACCTGTCAAACATCTACAATGGAAACTAAAACTTGTCAAACATTTGCAATGGAAACTTGATCAACCTGCAAACCATATGAGAAATACAAACATAAACAAAAAAGGCACCTAAGGCAACTTGAAATAAAATAAACAACAAAGCCATGAAAGGAAACTTGATGGAAAATGGTTGCTTCTTACCTAAAATGGCACCAGTGCTTGATGCAATCATTCCTTGTCACATGTTAGTTCACTGATTGATCCCTCCTAATGATCAACTATTTACTAGCTTCAAGAACAAAAAAGAATCACTAAATAAGAGCCCTTCCAAAAAAATGCTACACTTAAAAGAAAATGCATAAGATAGCTTGGAAAATATGATTCAAAAGTAGTAAAGGGGTTTGTTATCTTGCATAACCTAAATAATAAAATAAAGTAAAGGATAAAGGATTATAAAAAAATTGCACTTACCCAACAAAGATCCAATGCAACACAAACCAAGAAAAATAGGCCCTAAAGACCAAAGAGGGATTTTGTGACAATAGAAAGAAATCATAAGCAGTGAGAGCGAAAATTAAATTAAGGGTTTTTTATCTTGTATAACCTAGAACAAAGTAAAGGATAAAGTATTGTTTAAAATTTGTACTTAGCCATGTTATAAAACCAAATTATAAGATATCAACACAAGAATATTTAGATCAGGAAACATATTACCTGTTTGCACTACATATACCCTATAGAAAATCCAAAATCTAATGTGTGTGGTGCATATACCCTGTAGAAAATCCAAAATCTAGAATGTAATGTTAGAATTTGTTGTACTAAAATAGCTTTAGCTTTAGCTATCCTAACATGGAAGAATTAGATTCCTTTTAAACATGGAAGAAATAGATTCATATTTATCAAGAGTGGACTAGTTGGACTAGATGTTTTTTAATTTGGATTTGCAGACCTTCATGGTTTCCTTGGTCTGACAAAAGTAATTCATGTCAACATAACTGATTAATGTTGTCACTAATTCAATCAAGAAACCCATTAAGGGGATAATCAAGAATAAGTATAATCATCTGAAGATTAATTGGTAACTCAGGCCTAGATAGTGTAAGTATCATATTACATTCCCATTTAGGTTCTTTTGTTAAAGGTAGTCCTTTCTACCTAGGATCAGGTCTCAAATTAGCGAAATGTAACACTCACCCATGTGTAACCTTGTTGATAGCATCAGTGTTTAATTAGGAGGATATACATAGCCTATTGATTGAAACATGTGCACTTTATGTTCCTTATTTTGAAGGATTAATATATTATGTAATTCTTGGATGGATTGGCAGTAAAGTTGGTATTATTAATGGATTACATATATGGAATGCAATGTAAGTAACTATGAAATTGTGTTTGATGTGTCTACACCATCTGCATGATGAGAAGTTGCATTTCCATGTTGCTTTAGCTATATAAGTTTCAGCAGTTGTATTTGAAGTCTATTTGAGTGAGAAAATGACAAGCTAAATCATACTAGAATCAAGGGACTTATCTCATTGTAGAAGTATATGTTACTATTCATGCACCAAAGAACAAATCGAGCCTTGTAATGTCTAGCATATTTGGTGCAGGGAACTCTAACCATCTCCCATGGAATCTTGAGTCTTATTTAGCTTATTTTGAGTCTTGATAAATTAGGAATTAGTTATTTCATATCATGTTATTATGTGTTCAAATTAAGGTCATATTGACCAATATCGTGTTTTAAGTATTATGAGTCATAGTGAGTAAAAAGTGGGAAAATGCCATGCAAATGCATAAATGGAATATATGATAGTGTCAAGACATCATAAGATGATGATAAAACTTTTAAGGTACCTAGGAATGTATATTAGAACATAAAATACAAAATTTGAAAAAAATGTAAAAATTGGCAAGAAATGTTGTCAGCATTTTCTTTGCAAATTTAACAAAGTCTAGAAGGTGAATAGTCATTCATCTTGTTCAAACTTCTTATCGATGTGAAAGGTCTTGTTTGTTGATATAAATAAATGTAATTTCATTTGGAAAAAGGGTAAAGAGAAGGAGAAGAGATGTGGAACATAAACATGCAGATTATGACAAATAACTTTGTATACTACAAGACTATTTTTTTGGGAAATCTGCATATTCTGATATTTGTTTATAGCATTATGTTCTTCATTACTTTCTCAAGGTTTTAGTGATTATTAAACTTCCTTGTGAAGGTTATTGAAGGCATGGATCAAGATGAATGCAGCATATCATGAGTTAGTAATATGGTTCTTTGTATTTATGGGTTGAGTAGCAAATTATTTGTAGTTTTCAGAATTGTTAATCACAATAGTTGCATACTTTTATTATATAAAGTTTGGGAGAACTTAAAAGGAATGTGCATGTTTTAGATTTCACTCCCATTAAGTATATTCCTTAAGCCATGAATCAAAATATTAATTGTTGTCATATGCAATTAAAAAATTGTGAATTAACATTTTGCAAAAAAAATCGTGATAACATCTTGGTTGGAGTTGCCCATATGAAGACTACTATACACTCTTAGAGTACAAAGGAACCTTGAGGAGAGTAGAGAAGAAAAGAAATGGAGTTGTGGGGGTAGTTACCTTATTCAATAAGGAAATCTTCACAATTACATGGGTTGAATTATGTCATCTACCAATGAGTGGAAGCCCAACAGTTAGAAGCTTGACATTGACTTTGACAAGGTAATGCTATTTGGAAGTTTTTGTATTGTTGTATTTGGAGAGTAAGTGAGGTTAGAAAGAATAGATTTGATGTTAGGCTTCTCTATTTAGACTCAACCTACAAATTATTTATTTGACTGAATAATGGGAATCCATAGTCTTGGAATTATGTCAGTATTAGTAAGAGATATCTCAATCTACCTTTAGTTTGGGAGGTGTTTTGGAGAATTTGAGTTCTTAATCTACCTTCCAAGAGAGGCTATAAGGTAGAACAATTTTTATTGGTGTTGTGAAGCCTCTAAGGTGTCTAGAACCTTATAAATAGTGAAGGTACTATATTGGAAATGAGTTAATTCCTTTGGAAGCTATGGTGTTGATAAAGATCCTAGAGGTGTGAGGTGATGGAGGTGTTGTGTGGTGAGGTGTGAGAGGTTTTTGTGTGATTTTTTTTGAAGGTATAGGTAGAGACAACTAAAATAGGTGAAAGTGGCACAAGGAATATGTGATTCACCTTGTCTCTAGCCTTAGAGAATTGAAGGGGATAGCATATGTTATGCTTAGGTAGGCTTGGAAGAAGCCTAGCCTAGTTTGAGAGTTTTTGTATTAACAAACAAGTATCATCTCCACCATTTCTTGTATCAGTATTGTATATAGTCAAGTAGATAATATGTATGCTCTTCAATGAATACATGGAAATCAAGTTATGAGATATTGTGTGAATATGCCTTTGGCTTAGTTGAGTTTGGTAATGTGAATAATAAACCTAATTTAAAATAAATCAAACCCATTAAATTGAGTTCCAAAATCAAGATTCGCATAATGCATCTAACAAAAAATAAGAGGGGTAGGAAGATGCCAATTGTCAAATGCAAAATAAGAGTTGGGCACTATGTAAAAAGCATTATTGAAAAGAAATGGAGTTGGAAAAAGTTGAAGAAATGAAGTGAGCAACATGATGAGAAGAGAGAATGCTAAGGGACAAAGAGAATCTTTGCAACCATTAATGAAGGAAGGAAAAGTGGACTTGAGAAGACATTTCCTTTTAATTAAAGATTGGATGGTTTCTAATCAGATGAATAAGAGGAATAAGGCACACTCAAGTAGAGAAAGAGCAATGAAAAGAATGGTGTTGGAATCCTATGAGGAAGTAATCAAGATAAAAAAAAATGGAATGGCAGTGCTATGAATATATCAACAACATGATTTTACTGTCAGAGTAGTAACAAAGAGGGATAATGATGTTTGACCAATTCTAGAAGATATTTGGAAGGAATGTTGAATCCTTTGCATTTCTAAATGAGAGGGATTGAAGATGAGGAGTTGTCAAACATTTATTGATCAAGAAGTTTCACATAAATGACTTCTAAGAGACATGCTTTTATGGCATGTAGAGATAGTGAGAATTGGTAAGGAAAAAAATCTTTGCAATGTCATTCAAGGTTTGCTTCCTAGCTAGGTTCCAACTTCTTCACTTGTAGGCCTCATAGTGGTGGGTCCAACATGGTTGATTATGCCCTCTCCAACCAATTGTTCCTCCACTCCATCTACCACTTCTCCATTGCCCCCATTCTATCTAAGCGGCTAGGGCAGAGAATAAAGTACACAATTACTCTATCCAAGATATGTATCAGAAATAAAGAAAAAAAATTATAGAATAACTTGCACCATTTCATTTTCATATTCCTTTCCAAGGTAGATATACACATAAAGGTTTTCAATGGAAGAGAAGAAGAACCTGAATCAATGGAATTCACATTTGAATGAGCACCTTCCTTCAACTCCAGGCCTAGGTCTAGGGAGTTCCACTCAATGTACTTAGATATGCCTACATGAAACATTGACTTATGATGGTTGATTTGCACAAAATGAGAAGATGGGAAAAGCCCCAATATTACTCATAGGAAAAGACCTCAATGTTACTTAAATGAAACCACAGTCTTGTTGTTGCTACTCAAAATATAACATATAACATAATATAATTCATATATTTTTTTCTTTTTTTGTTATGACACGACTTGGTCAAAATTTTGATCTGTTGGAAATGTAGATGGAGTAACTAAGAGAGGGGAGGGGGGCTGCATCAGTTAGCACAAAAAAATTTCTCATAGATCCTTTAGATGTTTGATAAAACTAATTAATGTTTTCACTCAGTAACCATACTAAAAAATGTTGTAACTGGGTAAGTGTAGAGTATGTTTAACTTTAGCAAATCTAACATCAATAGTTATGAATTGCAAACATGAGAGAAAAGAAATGAACACAAGAGACACCAGATTTAACATAGAAACCCAAAATGGGGAAAACCACCAATGTAACTAGTTACTAATTTTCACTCTTCTGAAGTGAGCCCTGTTAGGAGCCAACCTGGTTAAAGGTTACAAAACACACTGTTAGGTGTGACCTTGTTAGAGGATTTAATCACCTTGTTAGGAGTGGCCTTGCAAGAGGTCTTAAAACAATTCAATGGAACTATCACCTTGTTAGAGGATTTACAACTAGCTATTAAACCAACTCTATTAAGAGATTTTGAATCACTGCTACAATGGTAAGAAAGTAACAATGAAATGAACTGTTTCAGATGTAAATGAATTGTTGAATCTAGATCTTTATTCTATTCATGAAAGCTTGATCCTTCCTGATCAAATATTACTTTGCTGCTCCACAAGGATATCTGACCATCTATCAAATTTTCTCACACACTTTCCTTTTCAATCAATACACTTGCATACTCACACACACTTTAGAATCTCCTCATGACCTTTCAAATATACCATCTAGATTATCAAGTCGACTTAATAAAAAATACAATGACCAATAATCATTACCACAGTTGGCTGGAATCAATACTTAAGATAATTAAACTTCATATCTCAAAACAACAAAATCCTTCATTGGCTGACCCTGCTCAGTAAATATTGATCCTAAAATGATTTCCTGTGTTGACCAACAGAAGCTTGGTTAACACTGCAAACTTCCAAAATCCTTTGGCAACCAAGTGAACTTGGTGAACACTAACTCTAACCAACTTTCCTTCGTTAACCATGAGAACTTGGTTAACACTGCTTTTTACTATAATCTACTTCAACACTTGAGTAAGCTCAGCAAACACAAAATTCACAGAGTAATCTCCAAGAATGCTCGATAGACAAGGAAAATTGTCTTGCTAACCAAGTGAGCTCAGTAAGCAAAGACTAGCAACTAATATGAAATTTGTATAACATCAAAGACAACACATAATTAGACAATTGTATCCAACATGATCAACTTGGGAAAATATAAGTTGGTCAAAATTTTGACCAACTCAGGGATAAACCCCTCATTTGGTCAAGATTTTGACCAATGCAGGGATGAAAACAAAAAAAAGATAAAATCATTGGCCAATATAGCCTTTGGTCACAAATTTTGGTAGAAAAATAAGTAGAAATGTACTAGTGGAGGCCTTGGGGAGGTGGCATCTATGTGGCATCCACATAGGTACCACAAAGGAGACACATGGGCTAAAGAGACAAGCCATGCAAAGGTCAACATAAGCCTTTTTGGTGAAAGGGATGGCTCAAGGTTTGCTCACACGTGTGAGAAACCTTGGAGAAAGGAAAGGGGGACAAGTGTGTAAGACTTTTTGGATAAAATAATGAAATAGAAGTTTTATTAGATCTTGAGTTGCTCACACATGTGTGAGAAAATACTTAGGGACTAAGATGTTTTTAGAAAGGTGTTTAGGATTAATTAAGTGAGGTTAATTAATGGGAAGGCTTAGAAGGATGAGAGTGATGGGTTTAGACTAGGTTTTAGGATGGGGTTAGGATTAAATTAAATAGGATTTAACTTAATCATAGGAATACAAAATTTAATAAAGTGGAGGGAATTAAATAAATTGAGATCTATTTAAAAGGGGATTTTATGGAGCACTATACATTAAATAAATTTAGTACATTAGAGGGGATATATTTAAATTAAATTTAAATACATTAGGGAAATGAACTTATTTAATTAAATAAGTAGAAGAATATGGAAAATATAATTCATTAATTATAATGTCAAAGGAAATATTAAATAAATTAATATAGTGTTTGGGACAATTTTAAGCTTCTACATTTCCCCCCTCTTTGATGTGATTTTGGAACAACATTATATCAAAGAAAAGACAATATAGGTTGCCCCAGAGAGGATAGGAGTCTTAGGAATTGTGTCATAGCAATGATAGGGTAGGAGGGTGCCTGCTCACAAAAAGAGAGCAACAAATATTTTCTATGCAATTATTGCGAAAAAGGACTCTAGAAGAAAAGAAAGGGTAGGAAAAAGGCATAGATGAACATTTTGCATGACTTGGGGGTAAACAGGGGTACACATGGCCAAGGGAAGGGTATGAACTCAAAATGGGACCTCAAAGGGCCTATATAAGCCTCCAAGGGGCTCATAGAAGAGTCATTTGTACACCTAGAGAGCATAGAGCCAGAGCAAAGGATGGATCCGATCAAGAGACCACAACTTGGAGAGCACGTTTGAGAGCACCAAAGGTCAACCAACATGGTACCACTGGTAAGTTGACTATCCATTCTTGTCAAATTTTTAATTATGTATTTGATTTTGGAATTGATTATGCAATAAATGGGGAAAAAATGGGGTCGAGGCAAAGACAATAGTTCTTTGCTCTGTCATCTTTGTAGATGACAACATAGGGTAGAAGGCTCTGTAGAGATGACAAGATATGTCTTTTCATCTTCAAAGATGACAGGGTTTTTTTGTCATTTGTGCAAATGAAAAAAGGGGAAAAAAGTGGGGTAGAGACTATGTCGAAGATGATGATCGCCACATCATCCTCTCACAGATGACAATTTAGCAATCATCAAAGATACTAGATTCACATCTCTAATAATCCATGTCTACATGGATTGGTGTCTCTACCAATTTGGACTAATCAGTGGATGTGGGTGAAGGGGGTGACTAGGGGGAATAGGGCATGATGCCCATGCTAGCTAAGAAAAAAGAGCGAAAAACAATTGGAAAATAGATTTTTACAGGTCTATGCTGCAGATGGAAATGCTAACATTTTGGTCTTGGGAGCACTATCCAATAACAATGGTGTTAGCAAAGAGACTCATGGAGGCAGAGTGGGGACATGTTTGACTACGTGGACTGGAGCACATCCACGAGTGCCTAGATCTGAGGGTACACTCAACACAACTATCAACATTGATAGAGAGGTGGTATACACTAACCTCTAGCTTTCATATGCATATAGGAGAGGTGACAGTTACCTTATTGGATGTATGGTAGATATTGAGATTGCTAATCCATAGTAGGTATGTAGAGTATGTGCTAGAGCATGTAGATCCTTATCTACCAGAGTGTTTTTGGAAATGACAATAGAGGCTACTGATACAGTGATCATAGCTAGTATGGAGGGAGGCATTAGACTAGGGGTTTCTATGGCTTTCTTTTTACTTGGCCTCTCTCATATGGAGGATGGTATTTGACCATGTTGGAAATGGATTTTCAATCAAGTGGACATGAGTGTTAAGCACTCTGCTACAAGATGATCGCGTAGTTTTATGCTGGAGTCACACCATTTTTTCCTAGCATTATTATGATCTCCATATGTGCACATATGGGACACAATGAACCATAGGTCCAAGGCTAACTCTACTCATGGTATGGTCATGGGAGCATATAGGTGTTACCTAACCTATTACTAGATGAGAGACACGACTTCTTGGTGAGCCCTATGCATGTTGGTGCAGGCCACCAATTTAGTACACATCCACCAAGCTGGTAGGATTTTGGAGGAGATGTCTAGATGAGATTATCATGTTTGACTAGATACCATATGTAGTACACAGGCATGGATTGCTAGATTATAGGCTAATGTACAGGTAGAGCAGGCAAGGGTAGATAGTGCACAAGAGGACCTGGAAGCACTATAGGTGAGGGTAGACACTGAGGAGTTTAGTGATCTCACCATGTAGGTAGAGATGGACGAGTTGGCTAAGATAGATACTCTTCAGCAAGAGGTGCCTACCCTATGAACAAAGAGAGAGACCAATAAGAGGTAGGTGGATGAGTATCATGGCCAGTGTGATATCATCAAGTGGATGGTGTAGGCTAGGTGTATGTTGATAGTGATGCAAGTGGCCCTGATTGCATGCCAACATGAGGCACAAGCCCTACAAGAGGTAGGTTATTACAAGACACTATATCATGATGCCATGTCAGTAGATGAGTGACAACTTGAGTTCCAGGAAACATCCAGCTTATGGGCCGTAGGGGGTTGTTAGAGGTCAAATCCATCAATGGGATAGGGTAGGCCTCAACAAGGAGGGAGGATAGGAGGGGCAGGGCCCTCATAGCCAACTACATGAGCCTTAGATTTTTTAGTTTTGACATAGTGATGCAGATGTAGTGAGTTTTTGATGATGCATTATGCATGATGTACTACATTTTTTTTTTGTATACAGACTGTACATGGACACTTATTCTTTTTATATATATGACATGATTTGATGAGCCTATATGTATATGGATGATGGTCTCTTATGCATGTGATGTTTATGATGTATAGGATGCTAAATGTGATGCATGATATTATGATATTGTTACTAACTTTTTGGTGTAGGATGTGTGTGATATAGTGTTATATTTCCTATGATGCATATATGATGACTAATGTGTGGATGATGTAGGTCTTATGGTGATATATGAGATGTATGAATTTTGTTATATCACATGTATAGATTTACTATATGCTTTTCTTTAGATGTATCATGATGTGTAAGCCACTAAATGTAATGATTATAAGTGTAATGAACAAAAAATGTGACCTGATGATAAATAATGAATGAGATGCATAATATAATACATAATGAATCCAACAATATGAACAATGAATGTATCTTAAATGAAAATTTCAGTAACACACTAATTGTGAATGAGATAAAAATACAAAATGAAATGATGTAAGCACAAAGTGTAAATAAAGATACAAAATGAATGAGGCCTAAATGATGGACTTGTGTCAAACTTGTTAACTTGTAGGAATCAAGTAGCCTAACATAGGAGGGGGGAATAAATAGAACTTTTGTCTCAAGCATAGTGTAATGCAATCCTAGACTACATGAATCCTAGCTACATGATACCGAGGGATTCAATTGTCTTTATATGGAAGAGCACACCCTAGTTTAATTTTGCACAAGTATTTATGCACCCAATGCTATAGAAGCATAGATGAAAAGATTATTTTTCATGGACTAGACTCTCAAAAATAGAGACTTTAGGAAAAAGTATGTAGTTTTCATAGTCATGGTGGAACACATGTCATATACACACTAGAGAGTTCTAGGCACACCTAAATTATTTTTAGGGATCTTGGAGGAAAGTGTGCTAACCTATTGCCCCCAGTGAGCAATGCATATCAATAACTCAAAACTGACATAGGTGTACTAAAGAATCATGAAAATAGATCATATCACAAATGACATGTGTATTGAATTGGAATCATTCAGGTTATACCAAGATATGGAAGATAGAGGCACATCATAAAAGGAAACTAGTAACACACAAAGATAAAATCAAGCAAAAGAGACCTCATGACCAAGTAGTCATTCAACCCATTGTTCCTACTAGGATCATTAGTCTAAGAGTGAAGGTTTTAGTGCCATGTGTAGGAAGGATTCATCCTATGAAAGTTTTTTTTTTCTAATTTTATTGTCGCAAATGTTTGTTGGCAATATCTATGAAAAGAACAATGTTCTCGAATTGTTAAGTCTCAAATGGTGATCTGTTTAACTTTTTTTGTAGTCATTGTTGTGGTAAAAAGCTCAGTGTAATGAGAGTAGGACAAACATTCGATGGAAAAGTACCTCACGAACTAGAGGTCTTTTGAAAGATGATAGTGAGTGGATGCTTCATAGACAAGAGGTCTTTTATTGGATGCATAAAAAGTGCAAGCCAAATAGGACTTCTAAACAAAGATGGAATGAAATGGGGGAAATTTAGTGAAGTAAAATGAGCCTTATAGATAATGGACCAACAAACTTTTTTCAAGAACTTTTTCTCTATTTAGTCATATCTTCAAGAACATTTTACAAAAATTTTGGAGTTTTGTGGAACTATAACAACATTGTATAAGAACTGCAAAACTCAAGCATAGAACCTCTTGAGGTGTTGGATATTTATAGGCTCAAGGAGAAAATCTCCCTCTAAAGGGGCAATCTGATATGCCCCAGAAACATATTTGTCTATGATGATAAATGGACCAAGCCAATTAGCTTCAAATTTTCCTTTCTTTTCACAGTTCTAGAGATTCCTCATCTTATGTTGCAAAACTAAGTCACCCACCTTAAATTCTTATGGTTTGACTTTTTGTGAAACTAGAGTTGAAGGCAATTTTGATACAAGTGGAGGTGGTTTAGGGCATTGAGGCATCTCTCATCAAGGAGTTGCAACTCTTGTAAGTGAGAAAATCAGTATTCTTCTTCAGACATCAGATTCTTAAGAGATATTTTGAGGGAAGGAATCTCAATTTTGATGGATAAGACAGTTCCAAAACCATAAGCAAGGAAAAATGGTGTGGCTTCTATGGGGGTACGAATGGAGATGTAGTAGGCCCAAAGGGTGGGTTTAATTTGGAGGTGTCAGTTATGGCCAGTTGCATCAACAATTTTCTTTAGGATTCTCAAAATGATTTTACTAGTGGCTTCAACTTGGCCATTGCCCTGGGGGAAGTATTTGGTGGAAAAATGATGGGTGATTTTAAATTTCCTACACAATGTGGGAACTTCTTAATTTTTGAAAGGAGTTCCATTATCAGTCATGATGTCTTGAGGGATACTAAAATGACAGATAATGTAGTTCAAGATGAACTTCAAAACCTATTTTCTGGCAGTATAGGTTAAAGGGATAGCCTCAATCCACTTTGTGAAGTACTCAATGGCAGCAATAATATACTTGTGGCCATTTATAGAATTTGGATACATTTGACCAACAAGATCAAATTCCTAGCAGAAAAAGGGCCATGGTGTGATGGTGGGTTGGAGGTCTTGGGCAAGAGCATGTATCAAATCTCCATGTTGCTAACAAGGAACACATCATTTCACAAAATGATAGGCATCAACCTCCATCATAGGCTAATAATAACCTGTTCTAATGAGCTTTTTCACTAATGCAAGGCCACTGGAATGGGCACCACAAATTCCTTGGTAAGCCTCTTCTAACATTGTTATGGCTTCATTTGAACTAAGACATCAGAGGAGGGTTCCATCGAAGTGCTTTCGAAAAAGTGTATCACCTAGGATAGTATATTAGGCAATACAAAAAAATGAAGGTTTTGCTTTGGTTTGTGGAAAGGGTGATGGGGATTTTTTGTGATTGAAGTAAGCAAAAATGTCAAAGTACCATGGAGACTCAGGACCAACAATTTCACACACCAGCTCTGATTTGGATTGCCCATAAGTAGGGAGAAAAATATTCTCAACAAGAAACTCACACTTAGGACTGTATTTAGACATGGTGATCATGGAGGCTATGGTGGCCATAGCTGCTATCTACTACTTTTTTATTAGTCCTTGGTAAATGTTGAAAGACTATCTTAGTGAAGTGTTGTTTAAGAACTTCAACTATCCAGCGATATGGCAAAAACTTTTCATCCTTTGTTTGGTATTCATTTGTGACTTTCCTAATGACCAATTGAGAGTCTCCAAAGACAAGTAGGCTCTTAATATTCCATCTGATAGCTTGACAGATCCTTGTTACTAATCCTTCATACTCAGCTATGTTGTTTATGCAAGGGAATGAAATTTTATAAGACTTACGAATAAGGTCTCCTTGTGGTGTAAAAAAAAAAATTCTTGCCCCTGTTCCCTTTTGTGTGAAGGATCCATCAAAATATAGTTACCATTGTGTACTAGGGGTAATAGTCATAATTGCGTCATCTATAAAATCTACTATGATAGGATGGTCTCCTTGAAGAAGAGCTTCAACAAGCTAGTTTGCAATGACTTGTCCCTTAATGGCCTTGTGATCTTTATAGACAATGTTGAATTCACTTAAGATCAAAACCCATTTTGCAATATGACCAGTGAAGGAAGCTTTTGATAACAAATAATTGAGAGGATCTAGCTTAGCAATGAGGTGTGTAGTATGATTAAGCATATAATGGGATAGCTTCTGCATGCAAAAGACTACCACCAAACAAGCTCACTCTATAGTAGTGTAGTTCAACTCATATCCAACTAATGTTTGACTAAGATAGTAGATAGGTTGCTTATTTCCTATCATCTAGTTGTGCTAAAAGAGTGCCTAGAGCAACTAAATTGGTAGAAATGTAGAGAATCAATGGTCATCTTGGAATTGGACAAACTAGCACTAGTGGATTAGCCAAATAGATTTTAACTTTCTCAAATGCTTTCTAACATAGGCAATCCCATTGAAACTTGGTGTCTTTTCGAAGAAAATGTTGGAGTGGATGAACTATATCTGCTAACAGGGACACAAACTATTTGATGGACTACAGCCACCCTTGAAAATTTTGTAGTTGTTTTAATGTAGTAGGTGGAGGCATTTCCATGATGGCTTTCACTTTGGTGGGATCTACCTTAATACCTCTTCTTAACACTATGTAACTTAACAACTTTCTTGATTGGACTTCAAAAACACACTTCTTGGGATTAAGGAGAACTTTGTATTTCTCCAACCTTTCAAAGATGGTAGTAAGAACAACAATGTGGGAGTCACGTGTCTTAGATTTTCCTAGAATGTCATCAACATAGTCCTCCATTACAACATGTAGAAGATCATGGAAGATTTTTGTCATTGCACATTGATAAGTGGCACCAACATTCTTCAAGCCAAAAGGCATGACTTTGTAGCAAAAGGTTCCCCATGGAGTAGTAAATATCATTTTGTATTGATCTTCTACAATTTTGATCTAATTGTAACCAGAGAAACCATCCATTAAAGACAACATTTCATGTCTAGTAGTCAAATCCACTATAATTTCTATGTTAGGAAGTGGAAAATCATCCTTAGGACATGTGGGATTTAAATCTCAAAAGTCTAAATAGATGTGGTTGCCTGTAGAGGATTTACCTATAGGAACAATGTTGGAAACCCACTCAGGATAATCAATAGATTAGATGAATTTTGCCTCTAGCATTTTCTACATTCTGCTTTGACCAAAAGTGCTACCTTATGATGCATCTTGCGCAACTTTTGTTTAATAGGTTTAATCTTTGAATCCACTGCTAAGTGATGCATAACCAAATTTGTGTCTAAATCAGGCATGTCTTTGTAAGTCCATGCAAAATTGATTTTTCCTTTCTAAAGGAGCTCAATCATCACTTTTTTTTCTTTAGGACTTAGGGTAGCAACAATGTAGGTGATTTTTGGATTATCTACCATGCCCAAGTTAACTAGAATTGTGTATTCATTCAAGATAGATGACTTTTCTGGTGATAAAGATATGAATGGCAAGTCAGCTTCTCCCTCTTCTAGTGCCTCTAGGAGATTTCACTAGAAGATATGTCCCTTACTTTGTATTTTTCTTCATCCAAAAGTGCTCCAAAAGAGTTTTCACTAGAGGATGTTTCTTCTATTTTTTAATTTTTCTTTTCTTTTTCACTTTTGCAACTAAGAGAGTAGACTTGGCTACCAAAGTAGGCTTCCTCATTGTATTGGATCTCATGTTCATAATCTTAGAGATTCTCAAGCCCAAAGAGTGTCATCACTACTTCATAATAGTTATAGATATCAAGAGTGGGTGTTGTTTCCTAAAGGTCCTAGTCTATCATGTCAAGGTTGGTGAGGGGTAAGTTGGTGGATGAAAGGTCAGCTATAGTAATGGCATGGATGTAGTTATCTAGGTCATCCTCAATGTATTGGAATGGTACTTTGAAGAATTCCTCCTCCTCAATCTCAAAATTAGGTTCAATCGTACAATAGTTGTCAGTAAAGGACACCTTGGGTTTAATGGAACCCAAACTACTTCCTTTAGGATAGCTATTAGCTTCAAGTGGTTGTCTGATTCCATCTTCTTTATGTCCAAGGCCGGTGTCATGATATCCCATGTTTTCAATGATGAGAGGAGCCTTGACATACTTATCTTTAGGGAACTCCATAGGATCATATTTTCCATCATAATATATCCAATCTAATATATTTGACTCCACGTGTTCATCACTAAGTGAGCCCCAATGTTCAAAGGTTATTTTATTGACATGCATGGTATCCTTATTTGTAGAAGGTGGTATTTGGGAAGGTTTTCCAAAGGATTAGGGGGAGAGTGGTAGTTGTCCAAAACACAAGGCATTTTCAAACTTATACTCTCCCATTCCTTGATTAGCGAAGGTAATCTTCTTCACTATAGTATTGACCTTGATATCTTCTACCCTCTCTTTTCCTTTACGAGAACTAGAATCAACATTGGATGACTCTGGAATTATTTTGGAAGGTGTTTCCATTATGGTGAGAGATCTAGGTATAACCTTAGAGAAAAATCACTAAGTGGAAAAAAATTTCTTGGGGCGCCTTCCAATATCTTACAAAAAGAAAAAGGAAAAGGATCACCTAGAATTCTAACTTCTCTTCCTTGGTGGGAAAATTTCAAGTACTGATGATATGTAGATGGAACCACTTTTAGTGTATGTATCCAGGGTTGAGCGAGAAAGATGTTATATGGTAAGTCCAGATATAGGATATGACATTCAGTGTTAATTATAGTTGGTCTAACCTTTAGTGGTAGCATGATAACTCCTTTTGATTCTCTTTCTCTTTCATAATATGCTTTAATGGTGATTCTTTTATTGACATCTAGGATGTCTTCTAGGAGCCCCAAGAAGTGGATCATCTTTAATGTACAAAGGTTTTATCTGGATCCATTATTTATAAGGACTCATTTTATTTTGTGACACTATATAAGGAATCCAATGTGGAGTGACAAATTATGGTGGTGATAAAGACCTTGGAAATATTTGTCTATGAAGATAAGGTGTTATTGTGCAGCAAGATTTCCAATCATGGCAGTTAATTGTGATGCATTAATGTTTTCAAGGATACAAGACTCTAAAAGAGCAATCTCAAGAATTTCTTTGTGGATAGGTGAGGTGGTGAGAAGGTCAAGGATGGATATTTGTGCAGGAGTCTTCCCTAACTGAGATAGGACATCATAGTGAGAAGGAGGTCTTTGTGAAGTGGATGGTGCAGTAGGCACATGTGGAACTGATAGATTTGGTGGGATTGGGGATGGTAGCTTGGAAAGTAATTCTTCCCCACTGAGTAGTTACACCACAACCAGTTGCTTGTAGAAAAAGGGTGTTCACATTAGTGTCTACCTCCTTAATGTGACTACGCATAGATTCAAAACCACATATATCATTTGTTTCTATCTTACCACACAAGGAGTCAAACCTTGATATGTGGTTAGTAGAATAGTCATAATGGAGTGCATTGGACGTGGAAGCTTGATTTACATTGTTCATATTGTTGTTTTTATTGTCATTGTTGTGGTCAGGGAATGAATTTTGCAATATCTTTAGTTTAGCATTTTTAGAGGGTGGTCCCCCTTTAACCTTAATTTCCCCATCATCGACAAGATTTTAAATGAAGACTTTGAGTTTGATACACTTGTGTCATGTCCTTTGATGTGGTGGTACTTGCAATATTCATTTTCTCTATACCATTTGGATTTAGGTTGATTTTCATCAAAGGGTTGTGTGTTGGGAAAAACCATCAAATGGTGGTCCACTAGCTTCTATAATATGACATCCAAATGTTCACAAAAGCTAGTGAACTTTCTATTATGATCATAATCGTGATTGTAGTTGTTCTTGTTGTTATTGCAAGGAAATAATTGTGTTTGATTACGATATTGTTGGTTATTTTTATTATTGTTTTGATTTTGATTTTGATTGTCATGGTTTGAATTGTTTTTGTTTCAGTTATGATAGTTATTGTCGTTGTTTTTGTTGTTTCCACCTTGAAGGTTTTGTGCACTTTTGACATCAGTGACACCATCATAGGTAAGACCTTTGTTTCTAGACTAGAATTTGGGTTTGCTATTGTTGTTTGTGTCATTGTTTGAGGATGATGAGCTATAATATTTAATGGAACCCTTATCTAAGAGTCCATTTTCAATGTTCTTTCCTTTCTTGACTAATGTGGCAAAGTCCTCAGGACTAGCCATCTACATTTGGAAAGACATCTCCAAGATCAAATTCTTGGTAAATATGTCTACAAGGTGGGAATCTTCAATTTTGTATGGCATGTGATTAGCAAGATGCTACCAACATTGTAGAAAAATGGAAAATGTTTAACGATTTTAATTTTTTGTGTTGCACAAATCACTTAATGATGCATGATGTTCAATGTTGTAAGAATATTATGCTACAATTTTTCCTGTCAACTCATTGAAAGAGGTGATGGAACCTCTAGGAAAATTTATTAGCCATTCAAGTGCGGGGTTTCCAAGGCTTCTTGTGAAGAGCCTCTTAAGATAATTCTCATTGTAGGCCACTTCTTGACATAGGATGGAAAATTCCTTGAGATGTGTGATGGGACAGGTTTCTCCCCTGTATTTGTCAAATTTAGGAATCTCAAAGTTTGGTGGAAATGGTATCATGTTGATAGATCTATCAAATGCAACCCTTTGTTGTTCATGTTATGGACAACATTTCAAAGTTCATGCATTTACTGAGCTAGATCTTGGTTTGGTTGCATTTATGATTGTTGGGAATTGATAAACCCATCTCCAAAGTTGTATGGATTCCCAAACATATTATGAGGTGGTGGAGATGGTGGTGCACCACTTCGGCCAATGTATCGAAACACAGTCATTGGAATTGGAAACATTTTCATCAGACTTGTTGGCATTTGTAAATAAGAAGAATACATCAATTGTGTTGGGATTATCATTTGGTGTATAGGTACTCTCTCAATGTTTAAGCATCCTATAGTTGGACCTATCAAGGTTGACTTTAGAATACTAGCATGTGTAGTAGTGTTGGGCATAGCACTAATGATTTTTTGGATATGTTCCACACTTGTAGAATGTTGGTTGTATAGAAGTTAATGTAGGCATGGAACTAATTCTCACCACAGTTTCTTTTTCCTTGCAAGATGTTTGGGCTATGCTTGGAGTTGGCAACATGGGAACACCATCCTTGGTAATTTTTCTAAACAAAGTGCTCTTATCAAAACTCGTAGGGACATTAACACCATCTTCAACTAGGTTTAGGAAGATCTTAGTCTTGTTTACCCTAATAAATTCTTTTAACATTCCTAAGTTGCATGGGTGTACAAGAAATGTTTGAACATCACTAGGAATGTTATTATGGTCAATGGGGTCTTCATCTTGGTACAATTCTTCCTCATCATGTGTGTTACTCCTTGGAGTGGTCTTTTGCAAAGGATTCTCTAGTTCTTGTGTCGATGTTGAGCTAGGCATACCAAAGTTTGTACTACCAGGAAATGTGTTCCCCAATGAGGCTTATTGTGGAGGAAAAGAATTCACCATCTCTTGTTGTCTTAGTGATTCCAAAAAATGAAGCATAGGATTAAATGTGAGTCTTTCGGATCATGTTTGTACCATACAATTGTGACCAAACCAATGGGTGGAAGCTTATGGAAGAAGGAGATGTGAGAGGGCAACTGAATCTTATATAGTAAAGGGGAAAACAACCTAAATGTAAACAAAAAAATCTTGTTGATTTGGCAAACCAAGTGTGATCTAGGATAAAAGTCTCTTTCTCCTACCAAATATGGACAAGTGATCTTTAGGCAAGATAGGACACCAAATAGGTTACTCAATATTTGGAGATGGACTTGTGATCCCCAAATGAGTGAGCACAACTATGATAAAAATTTGCTTGTAGATAAAGGTCTAGTGTTGTAATCTCAGAAGTTTTGTAACTAATATTTTCTTAAGCCAAAAGATTAAGGTTCAAATGATCAAGCTCTCTAGAGGAAATTTTGCAAATGGAAGACTAGAAATTTAAAAAATGGATTGATGTGGAAAATGAGGGTGATGTGGTCACTATGCAGATAACTCAATCTTCTCTCACTGGAAACAAAAATCTCTGGTTTACTCCAAAGAAAATAGACCAATTTCAAAGTTTACCATTGTATAAGATTCTTCATAACAGTCATGTTCAGCTTCTTCCTTCTTGATGTCCTTGATTTCATATAAAAAAAATTTGTCACTATGTGCTAGGCTTTTCCTTTCCTTGTAGGAAAATGGTTTGGATAGTTTCACCTTCTTAGGTTTTACTTTGTCAGACATGGTAGGAACAAAATAGCTCAAATTACAAGACCAAGCATGAGAACCTTACAAAAAGTTTTGTGAATAACAAGACCCAATGAATTTCAAATGCTAGACTACATATATGGACTCGTGAAAAGTAACCATAGGTTAAGAGGACCCACTTATGACCATTTTTCTCACTGAATGTTTAGCTCACCATTTCACTCATTTTATACTTTTTTGATGTTTGATATTCATTTTGGATGTTTGAACACTCAAGCACGTTGAACACATCAACAATTCGAACAAGGCTGCAACTAGGATGTACAAAGATCAACTAGAGAGCATCCTCAATACATGCAAGTTATGTGAGGCCCAAATTTGTAGATGAAAGAAAATAGTGCCACATAGCTAGGAGGAGATGGTAACCCAAATCTCCACATTCACTTCCCAAAGGTATAAAGTTCTTTGGGGCTTAGCAAAGAGCAAAAAAAATTTGCTTCCAAGAGAGTTGTCTTTCGATTCACGTCCTAATATTTATACTTTCCCAGAATACTAGAGTTAAATCATCCCAAGAGGTGATGAAATCCCCAAGCAAGCCTCCTAAAAATAAACAATAAGACCACTTATTTCTTGTGCACTCAAGATCACTTGAAAGTGGAGAGGAGAGAATACGTAAGTGGCCTTGGGATTTTAAAAATACCTGTTCTTTTTCGATGAAGCTTTAGATTTTCTTTCTACTCTTGAAGACACTCGTGTTTAAGCATACATTGTTCTTTCCAACTTGACAAAGTCATCAACTTAATAAAAAATGAGGATTCATTAAAAAAATTAAATTGATCATCTTCAACATAAGAAAATTGATGGAAATGAAACAAATTAATTTAAGTTATTCAAGATTGAGTGTATTCATTTTAAGCACAAAGTCCAAATATTTCATAGCAAGCTTCTTTGTCTCTTAAGCATTCAAGATTATATGAGCATGTTTTAAACCCAAATCAAAATATTTCATCACATTCTTCTTTGATCCTTAAACATTCAAGAATTTTCTTTGTATCTAACAATTCATTCTAATGAAAAACATGTCAATTCCTTAAGGCACTCAAGTTTGCATTTTTCTACTCTACACATCCATTCCAATGAACAGTTTGTTCATTCCTTAAGGCATTCAAGAGTGTGTTTGAACAACATTCATTCCAATGAAATATGTGTAAATTCTCTTAAAACATTCAATAATGTATGTGTAATGTTACCTTTCAATTCATTCAAGAGTTTTTTTAGATTTAGGTTTTAGTAGCAACATACATTCCAAGGACAAGTGATTAATTCATACAATTTCATTTGTCATTTAAACCCTACAAGTGATTAAAATCATTATTAATTTCCCAAGTGATTAAAATCACTATAAATCTCCAAGGTTTGTCTCCTGCAATAAAAAGTTAGATTAGAAAATCCTGCATATCAAGTCATTAGTAAGTTTTAAGGCACTCAAGTTTGCATTTTTCTACTCTACGCATCCATTCCAATGAAAATTTTGTTCATTTCTTAAGGCATTCAAGAATGTGTTTGAACAACATTCATTCCAATGAAATATGTGTAAATTATCTTAAAAAATTCAATAGTATATGTGTAATGTTACCTTTCAATTCATTCAAGAGCTTTTTTGGATTTAGGTTTTAGTTGCAACATGCATTTCAAGGACAAGTAATTAATTCATACAAGTTCATTTTTCATTTAAACCCTATAAGTGATTAAAATCATTGTGAATTTCCCAAGTGATTAGAATCACTATAAATCTCCAAGATTTGTCTCCTGCAATAAAAAGTCAAATTATAAAATCTTGCATATCAAGTCATTAGTGAGTTAGGCATAAAAAACATAACTCAATCTGCAAATATTCAAAGACAACAGACAATAAGCATAAACAAAAATAAAGTAGAGATGACAAAATCTCAAATGATAGAATACACAATAGTACGGTCTATTTTTCACTAACACCTTACGGTCATAGATGACAAAACACTATCACAAACACTAAAACTCAGAGATGTTAGAATATCGCAAATGACAAAATATTAAAACTGTTAAATTTTTCTGCCCATAATGTAGATGAAAAAACTAGGCCAAAATTCAAAGATAATAGTTGAAGAATTTGTGGATATTCGATCACCCACAACGGAGATGACAGAACGAGTTAAATAAGTGGAGACGAAAGTTTGTAAATTTCACAAGTTTTCTAATCGTCTGCTATGCAAATGACAAAAGGGTAAATTTTGTGGATGATAGTGTAAGTCACAGAGATGTCAAAAGCTAAAAGAGACAACAAAATAAGAAATACGTACAGGATTGAATGGTTTTTCCAAACTATCACGGGCAGAGATGCTGATCTGCGGAGATGACAAAGCATCTGCATAGACGATAATGCATGATTTTTTTATATCAAGTTGCAGGTTTTGACTAAATTTAAAAATGGAAGAGGGATGTGGGTCCCACTAGGCATGCCAAAATGTATGCAAGAAAACATACCTATCGGGAGCACGTGTAAACAAGCAAACATTAGTTGTACATGTATATCAAACATCCAAAAGAAAGAAAATTACAACTAATTATATGCTTGAGCTTTACAACTTAATACAACCAAAAATAAAAGTTCTCATGCAACCTCAAAGAAGCTCAACAAGGGCACCTATAAGAGGCCTTTTTGGTGTGCTTTAGATTGAAGGGATGTGAATGTGCTCTCCCAAACACAACTATTGAATCTCAGTATGCCTAAAATGAAGTGCAAAGTGTATAATCTAACTAGATATGAAGAGAATGTTTCAAACAATGGCTATGGATGCAATCATGTTCAAAGCACCCAAGGAAGGTGGATGTGGATGCAAGAAATCATACTAAGTTAACAATGCAAATAAAATTGAACTAACAACTACCAAAGGTTAAGAACAATGCATAAAAATCGCTAAAAACTCTAGAGCTATACTAGCATGATAATAATGCAAATGAGGGAGATAAGAAATGCTTGAGACAATGGCTCTATTTATAGGTTTGAGAGAGGCCTTGAGGAGGTGGCATCTATGTGGCATCCACATAGGTGCCACAAGGGAGACACATGGGATAAGGAGACAAGTCATGCAAAGGTCAATATAAGCCTTTTTGGTGAAAGGGATGGATCAAGGTTTGCTCACACATGTGAGAAACCTTGAAGAAAGGAAAGGGGGACAAGTGTGTAAGAGTGTAAGACTTTTTGGATAAAATAATAAAATAGAAGCTTTATTGGATCTTGAGTTGCTCACACATGTGTGAGAAAATACTTAGGGACTAAGATGTGTTTAGAAAGGTGTTTTGGATTAATTGAGTGAGATTAATTAATGGGTAGGCTTAGAAGGATGAGAGTGATGGGTGTAGACTAGGATTTAGGATGGGATTATGATAAAATTAAATAGGATTTAACTTAATCATAGGATTACAAAATTTAATAAAGTGGAGGAAATTAAATAAATTGAGATTTATTTAAAAGGGGATTTATGCATTAAATAAATTTAATTAAATAAGTAGAAGACTATGACAAATATAATTAATTAATTAATAATTAATTATAATGCCAAATGAAATATTAAATAAATTAATATAGTGTTTGGGATGATTTTAAGCATCTACACATGCTACCATTAAATTTACAGGAGATGATGACAAATTAGTGATTAGTTCAAGTCTCAAAGTCTCAAAGTCACTTTGATTATTTTACTAGAGTTTTTGAGTTATAGTTTAAGCATCGATTAGGGTAGGGGTAGTGAGGTGGAGTTAAATCACACAAATGGGTTAACTCTCACTATTAGTTTACTAGAACATACTTTACTATATTGAGTTATGTAGCATTTTCTAGAATAATAGTCACAAATACATTAGGTTTACTTGATGTCACATGTTTGTTGCAACATACTAGGTTAATCCCCTAGATGCCTAGTTCTACACTTAGGAGGTGACCTAATGATATACTAATTTTGAATTCCAATTAATAACTAAACACATAATAATTCAAACAAACATTTACTATTATGCATTTAATCAATGATGAAATTAAAATCAACTCCTAACATCAATGCCAAACAACTATCAAGACGTCTATACTTGACCCTTTCAATAAACCTTCCAACCTTTAAAATTAGCAATTTTGAATAGTTAAAATATGTTTACAAATAATAGATATTATCTAAATCATTAAATATATTAACAAGTTATATATATATATATATATATATATATATATATATATATATATATATATATATATATAAACCCAAACTTTATTCATATAATTAAAAGCACTAATAGACAACTATATTCTATCTCTAGCTTTACAAGCTATATTTTCTACCTAAGGTTCAATTATTCATTTAAATAAACCTATTTAAAATAAAAAATCACAAAATTATAAATAATAAAATATAATAGTTCTACATACCATTTAAAAAAAAAAAACTAAAACAAAATGCTTAAACATACTCTAAGCACTAACTATCCAACAGTCTCTACATGCAAAACCCATAACTAATCCTATATAATACTAGCCTAATCATGATTTACTACTCTCATTTAAAACTATTAACAATAAACTAAATACTAACTAACCTTATTTAACCATCCTAACTACCCTACATAACTATCTACCTACCCCCTACCCTCCTTAACCGCTTCCCACTCCCCAACACTTCTATAGGCACTTTCCTATGTAAAAGAGTGTTGCCCAAGGGACTGACATGTCCCTACACCTTGGGTAGCATCCCAAATTCTCCAAGAGGTACACCACATGTGATGGGTGATGGGAATCAAAGTGGAGGTAAGCATAGGTAAGGTTTTGGTATTTATTTTATTTATTTGCAATTACTTTTTTTTTGTGTTGACTTTTTCTTTATCACCATGCTACGTAGATTAGAAGGGGGTTGAGGGTGATGGGTGGGCATGGGTCTCATGCATCCCCTCTTACTTGTAAGTTTTATTATTATTATTATTTACTCTTTCAAATTTTTCATAAAGATAATTGAGTATCTATAGTGCCTGCCCCTAGTTCACATTTTGTTTTAATTGCCAAACTCTTTTAGGCCAGTTTTATGCTTGATGTTTAGTAGCATTACTTTCAGATTATCAGATATTGTTTTACATTCAGTTTATTATATAGTGAGATTATTTGGTACTCTATATTTCATGTATGTATGATGATTATTTGGTGTTTTCAATTATCAATGATGATTAGTTAGATGGTTTATTATCACATGTGCTTTCTTATGGATACTTACCCCATACTACATGTGTATGGTGTGCGTGTTTATTTTCTTTATGTATGGTGTTTCTGATGTGGTTAAGGAAGGGAGTCATAGTCACCTGCTAGTCGGGATCTACATGATGCACCACTTCCTGCCATTGCTTGTTTAGTTTAGAATATTGTGTTTGTACATGCATGGATTTTATGCAGGTTGCAGGTACCGGGTATCAACTTCCCTGAATTGCCAGGATGAGTGTACCCTATCGCATTATCTCAATGGTAATAGAGGGGAGATAAATCTTAAGTCCAAATCCTAAACCCTTTAGCCATTTGTACTAATTGATAATTAGGACAAGTATCCGAGTTGAGTACCCTCCAAATGCATTGGATGACGTTAATTCATGATTATAACCCTTTGTTTAATTTAGTATGTGTTTTTCTATGATGAGTTTTCGTATGTTGTCTTTATGAGTCTTTGGTGTATTTTCTATTAATTAAGTTTAATTAAAAGATTAATTAATGATTTAATTTAATAGAAAATTATTATGAAATTTTAATATTTAATTATATTTAATTAATTGAGAAATTAATTAAATAAAAGAATTAAATTTGGAGATAAAAGTTTAAGTAAAAATTTAGAACGTGATAATATTTATTTAATTTAATAGTAATATATTTAGAGTTCATTTTTTTAAATAAATGCTAAATAGTATTGTTATTTAAGTTAATTAAATATTTTATCAATTAAGTTTCTAAGATAAATTAAAAGTAATAAGGATATTAAATTATTAAAAGATTCCAGATCACATGATGCGAGCAGGAGTTGAAAATAAAAGAAATTAATTAAAAGATAAAATAAGTGAAAATAATAATGTTATTTTAATTTCATAAAGTGCACATGGGTTTAAAAGTAATAAAGATTTAAAATAGAAGTCAAGTGGAAAATTAAATAAAATTATTTAATAATTCATTTAAGGTGCATTAAAAGATAAAGCAAAGATTAATACAAGTTAATTTTAGAGTTAACTCAGTTGAGCAAAGAGTCCTCTCGGGTGAACGCACAATTAGTGCCCTAATTTGAGGAGAAAACTCCTTATCACAACTTGGGGATTCATTTTTCAAGGGACCGAGAATTTGGAGATAGGATTTTTGGGAAAGAACTTTTGTAAACAAATTTGAGAAGGATAATTCTAGGAAGGATTTTCAGAAGAAAGTTATTGAAGAGAAGCGAGTCCTCTTACAGTTTTGGGGATTGCGTATTAGCATCAGGTTCAGGTAGGGTCTGGTATTTTGACCCCTAAATGATTTAAGAAATTTAATATGTTCTGTCTACTTCGTGATTGTAAGAACTTGTCTTCTCAAATGTGTGAATTATTCGTTCTAGATCTGTTGCTATTCGATTTCATCTGTAAATCTAGATTGGAAAACTAATTAGAAAACCTCATTCGTAGGTAAAAAGGGAATTTGGATTAAATCGGTTTTTGGGTTGAATTAAAATTGAATTGAGAAATTTAATTTGAAAAAAATGTTTGATCTTGGAAATGAAAATCTTAGAATGAAAATTCGACTGGTTCGATTTATTTTCCTATCAGATTAAATTGTAATCTTTTATAAAAATAAAAATATAATAATAATAATAATAAAATTATTATTATTATTGGGGGGGGGGGGGAGCTTTGAATTGTTATTTTAAATAAATAAAAATCATTTTTAAAAATATATATATATATATAATATATTATTATGGGGGGGAGGGAATTACCCTGTACCCCACCCCCACTGCCGCGGCTTTGCGCGAGAGTACCTCTGTCGCAGGTACTGCGACATCAAGTACCAAGTACTTGTCGCCATAGGCCCTGCAATCGCAAGACTGTGGCAGGCCGCAGGCCCTTTTTAATTAAGCCAGCGAGCTTATTAAAAATATGCCAGTTTATTGTTTTTTTTAATTTTTAAAAATTGTTTTATTTTAATGTAATTAAATTTTTTTAATTTTTTTTTTTAGACTACAGGAATTGATGCAACATGGCCCCCCTATAAACTGCAGTGCGCCTGGTAAACTTTTTAACGTGACTGGTAGCGCTTGCGCGACATGCCCACCGGTACCACGAGGACGGGGGAGACTAGAACCCGTGACCAACCCCCTACAACAGGGAAGATTTAGCCAACCGAGCTAGGGCCCCCGCCCCTTTAATGTAATTAAATTTATTTTAATATTAATTATGTAATTAATTAATGGATTGTTAAATGTTATTTTATATATATATATGATTTTTACTTCATAGTTTAAAATATTAATTAAAAAAATAAAAAATTATTAATTAATTAATATTTTAGTGAATATTGTTTATCAATGAATTTGGTCAATAATTTTAACTATTAAATAATTTATAATTATTAAATAATTAATAGTTATTAAAGTAAATATTTAAATAAGTTTGAATTTAATAATAATTATCAATTAATAATTGTTAATTATAGTTTTTGAAAAAGAAGATCGAATATTAATGGGATTAGGTTGATTTTTATTTAATAATCAATTATTTTTATTATTTTAATAATTTAATAAATGATTATTAATACTTTTAAGTTGTGATATGATTAATTATAAGAATCGGGTTAATTCGTTGGGGTAAACTATGAAACTTAGTTATTTGAAAACTCACACTAAAATGAAAGTTGAAACTTTTACTATGAACTATGATATTATGATGCTTTCTATGTTCTGTTTATGTTTGGGGTTTGGGTGGTCTTAGAGTGTTGACCAGTTTAGGACATTTACCAGAGGCTCTGGGGTTATGCGATTGTGACATTATGATGATTTGTTCTCGGTCTTTCTAAACCCAACCATGGTGATGTGTTGATATGCTCTATGATATGGATGTTTATATTGTTTGTTATTGCTTTCCAGTTTCCTTGTGTGAAGCTGAGGTGTATGTATTTGAGTTACTTGACTTAACCATTTTTGAGTCATTGATCAGTTATACTTGGGTTGCTTTTCAGTCGCCTTGATGGGATTGAAGTGTCTTGATATGCTCTTGATGATGTCATGTTGTGACATGTTTTGACTTGACCATTTTGGAGTCTTCGATCAGTATTGTGATTTATTATTGGGATACTTTCTGGTTGCTCATTGGAGAACCATTGGATATTGTGATTTATCATTGATGCCTTTAGTTGCTGATAGAGAATTGTTGTGATCATATGATTATTATTTGATGCTTATCAGTTGCTCATGAAGAATTGATGTAATTATTGTGGCTTATCTTTTATGATGTTTTTCAGTCGCTTGTATAAGACTGAGGTGATTTTATTATGATTCTTTTATTTTTGATTTTATGAGCCTAGGGTAGGTTATCTATGTGTAGAGTTGGGAAGTGGCTTGCAATGGGGGTCGGGACCCTAAGAGGCTGCTTAGAGAACCCCATTGTAAGTTGTTTTAATAAGTGAAAAAAATTACACTAAATAAGAGAAAATGAACCTAACAAGAGAATTATATGTTCTCTCCCATGCCTTGAGTGCTAGTACAGGCTAGGATGGGGTAGAGAGAATGCTTGGTTATGACCTTGCATTCCATGGTATGCCTTGTCAATATGAGAGGATGCTAGTGGCCGCAAGGATCACTAGGGACCCGAGATTCCTAAGGGATTGCTTGAGTAACTTCTACGTGACTTTTGTGATGACACTTTTCTGCTTGCATAGTAGATTTCCTACGTGTGTCTTTGTGGTGCCTATGGGTCTAGATATCGATCTATGTGTTGGAACCTTTGACTTAGTGTACTTTTACGATTTCCTAGATTTAGAGAGTATCTGTAATTTGTGTTTTGATATCTTGTTTGGGACTTGAGACTATCTCCTTAGCGCAGTGGGAGTGGACCATTTAGGTTCCATGCGGTCGGGTGGTAGTGCTTTTTACTCTTACCATTGAGATCCGTCTGTGGTCACCATGGCTAGAGCTTTCTTGGTTGGCATATACTTTCATTCTGTTCATGGATTATTATTGTGGGTGGTTAGATTTTATGATAGATGTTATATCATTATGGATGTATGGATGTATCATGTATGTTATTAGTTTCATTTATTTTACTGTACTTTGTATCATGGATTCGAGGATGATGTATCTTTATTTTTATATATGTATATTCTTTTAAGCCTTTCATACCCTGTGACATGTACAGTGGATGATTGAGCATTCCGAATTAATTTGCCAAGAGGCATTTAGAACAAATGTATATTAAATGGACATTGGACTATATAATTATTCTTTCATGTGGATGTGGTAGTTGTTAGACTTAGGATTAATTAAATTTAAATGTGACTCAACGTCTTGGGATCCTTAAGGAATGTAACCTGTTATGTATGTTTGTTGAGGATTACATGTTATTGCTTCCGCTACTATGTGTTTGATGTGTATGATATACTTTCTTACTTTAAAAAAAAAAAATGTTTAGCAAACTTAGTAAAACTTTAGGTTAATTCTTTTGGATCCCTTGGCGAGGCGTTACAGTATCCCTCCCTTTTTTTCATATACTAAATTAACAAGTCACATAAGTGGTTTGAGTTAACAATAGTATTTGGTCAAGTGGGTTTTAAAATATATTATTTTAATGTCTATTATAAAGTGGAAGTTTTATAGGAGAAATTCAATTTTCTCCATACAATTTCCAGCATCTTGTAGGTGCTCATTTTTGGGGTTTTGTTAACATATTTTTATTTTCTTCCTCACTTTTATGAGTTTATTCATGGGGGTTGAATAACACAAGAATTTACATTGTCCTACCAGTTGAGGAGGTAGTTTAATGTAGTTTTCATGTGTTCAAATTTGAACTTTAATCTATTGTTTAACCATTGAATCTATTAGGTCAAGTTAAGATACATTATAAGATAAATGTATAATTTGACATTGAATCTTAACATGAGCATAAGGAATAACTATTCAAACTTAATTTGAAATTCCCAATACAAGACCAAGATCTTATTAATATCAACCTTTTTCTTACATTATTGCAATCCAAGATTTTAATGGGTAAATTATGGAATAATCATCTCTAAAACTATGCTAAAGCAATGTATCTAAAGACAAGAATGAATTGAAATCAATTGAATATTTTGTCACATAATATACACCTTTCCATACAATAAAATTCATTTCTATTATCAATTATGGAAATTAAAAAATTGGATCCATTTCATAGATCTTCATCAAATTACAAATCTATCTTCATTACATGAATGTAAGATACAATAAGGAGATATGACTGTTGAGAAGTCTCCAACACAAGTGACTTAAGAACACCATCAAGACTTGAATCCAAGTTTTCTCCATCTTCAAACCTATAACAATATTAAAACATACATAAACATATCATGAAGATCTCACCTCCCAACCTAGGCCTCAAGAAGACTACCCACTAAGCTAAGAGAAATAATAGCCAAATAGGTGATAATGAAATTCAATCCACAATTACATAAACACAACAACAACACCCATCCAAGGTATTTACAATGGGTCTCAACTTGAACCCATGATGAGGGGTGAAGGTGGACTACCATGTAGGAGATGTCAATGTAGAACATACCAAAAAAAATGCCTCTTCGAGAGCTATAATTCACACACAACTTCTATACTTCTTTCTCCTTATCTCCCCCAGAACAAGATCAATAAACATTGACATGCAAGGGCCCATACACCTTTCATTTTTTTCCCTCTTCTCTCCATGAGAAGAGACTCTACACATCCATGGAATCCAACTAACCCCTTCCCCCATACATGGCCACTTCTTCCCTATCCAAGGGTGAGTAATGTCATCACTCCCTTCACAATCCCTCAACAAAATCAAAATATGAACATGAACACGAATGAATCAAAGCCAAAATATCATCCCTCACATTAGAATACCACAAAATACACAATGTGCATATGTAAGAAATTACAAGCACATACTGATGTATTTGCAAACAAGAACAAGTTTCCATGGAAATGGAGATCACCAACCTTCTAAATATGTTATGGAAAAATGATGTTTGAGAATATCCCAATCCTTTGTGCTTGCTCCCAATCCAAAACCCTAATGTATCTAAAAATAAAGAGTGGGTAAACACACACTAACCTCTCCCACCTACTAGCAATAAATTCAGAATTGACCCTAAGTCCTTTGGCCATCATCATGTACCCTATCATAAATGCAAGATTGGAAAGGAGTGTGGATTTGGAGAAAATTCAATAGGTCATCCAATTTTCACAAAAATTGAAAAGTGGAACATTTAGAGGGTGACTAGAATCACTAGGGGTTCTAGTAGTGTTAAAAAGGTCCCCAACCCATACACTAACACTTAGCCACTTAGATTTCACTAAATTTGGCCCCTAAGACCACTTTTTGACCTCTAAAAGTGAATATAAAATTTGAATCCAAATAACTTAATTGATGGAACTTTACAAGATAATCAAGGGGGATTTAATTAGGTTCCTAATAAGTTAGTTAAGATAAGGATTACATTACCAACCTTAGTAGACATGTCATTTATGCATACACATGACAAGTGTCAAGTGACACTATAAAATCACATCACATAACATCTAGCATGTCACTAATTGCATAATGAAATAACCTAATACATCCATACAAATTATCATCATGAATTAAATCACTTAAAAACGAGGTTTGAATCTCTTCATTAGATTCAGACTTGGTTTTTAAAATTTGCACACATTGTTGGTTATTGTTTCTCTGATAAATTTTCATGGTAACTTTCTTGCACACTCAATTCAAATATGATTAGTTTTATAAAATCACATGTATATATAAACCAAATTGCATAATCAATTGACTGAACATTCTACATCTCATTTTAATAAATTTTTCCCATTTCTACACTTGATAAAACATAACTGATTGCATGACTAAAATACCATAACATATACACCGATTAAAATTAAAATACTAAAATAATCATCATGATGCATACATATACCTAAAACATCATAAACATCATAATTTGAAAGTATACTAAAGTAATCATCATGTGGCATAAATAATACTAATAAATGTCTAGTCCATCAAATAATTTCTAAAAAATATTGAATCATAATGTATCAACATAGGTTTATCAGTTGAGCTATGATAGGTCAAGGCAAGGCCTCATAGATAGGTAGAGTTTATCGAAGAAGAGGGTATGGTGGAGTCAATAAAAGTGGTTAAAACCACTGAGCCACCCAAGGGTGATGCTAAAACATTGGCTTTCATCATGAAGAATTGAGACCAGGACCTTCTATTGCATATTAATATTCTACCTCCTCGTATGGATACAAAAGAATTGACTCTAAATTAGTATCAAATGAAAGAGATGGTGCTATGGAATCCAACAATGGATACATCAAAAGTTTTAATCACCATGGGCCTTAAACTAGTGTTCTCACACCAAGATAAAAGTGAGTCAAAAAATTTTGTTTTGAGGAAGCAAAACAATTTGTTAAGAGGATACTTGAATGAGATAGTAGGTCTAATAGACCCTAATCATCTAAATATTTCTTTGGGAGTAGCATTAGAGAGAAAAGAGATGGAGAAAGCATTGAGAGCAATAGATTCATTTTTGGATGCTTGCAGAAGGATGTGTCACAATTTTGAAGATAGATGAGTACCAATAATAGAAGTGTTAATCTTAGATTGGTTTTGACAAGGAAATGACATTACACTTAGTCATTATCTATCAGTATTACTATGAAAGTTGAGTGTTTAGAGAAAGATGAGCAATCAGTGCGAGTTGAGTGATCAAGGCATGTCAAGCATCAATTGTCAAACAATACATGTCAAGCAATATACCTAGTATGTGCCAAGTCACTTAAGTGTCAAGTAGTCTATACATGCCAAGTGATTCAAGAGCTAAGTAAATATTGTATGCCAAGCCATTTAGAAGCTGAGTTATAACATTGAGATTGTATTGATGGTTGAGCATCAAAGTCTTCAGATGTCGAGTGAATAGTTTTGGACATAGTTCTTTGTAATGGCATAAACTTCTATGTAAAATATTTTTTAGGTGACATAATGATTATTTTATGATTCTAGAAGATAAGTATGAAGGTATATTAAAAATCTTTATGCAATACATAAAACCAATCAGATTAAGGGATGCTTTAAGTGGAAATATGGATCAACCTCAGCTGTTGATTCTTACCTGACTCTAGTCCACATATGTTTACTTAAGGAGGAAAACCCTAAAGATTTTGTATGCATAGAACAATATGAATTTTAAGTGCATAGAGAGAATTCATGATGGCTATGGAGGTTCTGACAATGATCTAAATTGCAGAATCAATTATAGAGAATAGAGGAAAGAAGAGAGAGGACAGAGGAGACATATCTTATTAGAAGGATCAAGGATTTATTAGTAAAGAGAAGATCTGACATCTAGCAATAGAGTACTAATTGAATGATCATGGTGTTGAGTCATAGAGAAAATATCCTAATAGATTAGTCTTAATATGCTTGTGTAAATCTCTTAACTGAGTGCTTGCTTTATTATAAGTTTAAGTCCTCTAACAAGGCACACTTTTAATAGGGTGTTGAAATCCTTTGACAGGGTGAGACCTAATAGTATTTGTAAGCCTTTAATAGGGCAAACCCTTCATAGAGTAGATCATAGTTTATGGTCAAACTTATTGTAACCATAATTGGCTACACTTTACAGCTGCAGTAGTGAAGATTTGTGGGTGTCATCCCCACCCTAGTTTTACCTTCTCATTGGAGGGTTTCTGTGTAACCAATTTATTATTTCATGTGTTATTTATTTCATGCTATGGATGAACATGTGTAGTTATCTATTTTAGTTTACATGCTAGATTATGAGATGGATGTGTGGTGAATATTTTAAGGTTAAAGTTTTGAAGCACTGATTCACCCCCCACCCTACCTCCCTCTCAGAGTTTACTTTCCCATTGTTATTTCCAACAATTGGTATCAAAGCTTTATTCTCTAGAAAGGAAATTTTTATAGCTTTGGAGGTAAGATCTTGAAGATGGAAGACTACAAGTTGGGAAATACTATTGAGAACCAAAAGATTGAAGTATAACTTGCCCTACACCAACTCAAGGAAACAAGAGATGAACTACAGTATTTATTGCAAAGAAGAAAGGAACTAGCTATTTAGCTAAATGACACTCATTACCAAGAAGAAGACACTACTAGATTGTTTGAGAATGGAAACTCAAGTGAGTTTGATGCAACAGTTGCAGATCTAATGGAAAAGAACAATGCACTAACTAAAGAGGTCAAAAATCTTAAGATAGAACAAGAAGTCCAATTAGCATTGCTATGTGAGGTGACTAGACAAAAAAAGAAATCTAAGGAAGATAAATTCATGATTGAAGATGACAAAAGAACACTAACCAACAAAATGGAAGAGAAGACATTAGATGTGCAAAAACTTGCTAACATGCAACTGGACACAATGAATCAATTGATGATTGCAAACCATGAATTGAATAGAAAGGACATTGAGATCACAACCCTAAAGTTAAAGAAGGATAAAATGAGGGATGAACTAAGAGAATAAAATGAATTTGTTGAAAGTTTCAAAAAACCTAGTGAAGCCATCAAATATTATGAAATCTCCAAGACCCATCAATGCTACTGTTGGATTAGGATACACCAATACTAAGGAAGGAGAAACATATAAAAGTGGTGAGCAAAGGAATAACAAAGGTAAGAACTACAAACCCACTTATCATAATTTTGGAAAGCTAGGTCATACAAAAAATGTCTATAGGAGTAGCAATGCAAATCAAAATCTTAAGCAAAAATTTAAGGGTTACTGTCATAAGTGCAACAAGCAAGGACATCAGGCACATGAATGCAGGTCCAAGACCATAAGCACTTAGAGATTTGAAGGATATTTCCATAATTGTTAGAAGTATGGACACAAAGCATATGAATGTAGATCTAAGACAAAGTGGACATCAAACAAGTAGACAAAGGTACAACAAAATAAAAAATCCTATGATTGGGATTACAACACAAGGTACAGTTGTCACTATTTTCAAGAATATGAACATATTCTTGAGAATTTCATTAGAACACATTGCATGGGAAATTACAATAGATGGTTGAGTGAGACTACATGCTTTAGTTGTATTAAGACTTGTCATGTTAGAAAAAATTATCCAACTAGGTCACTAGTGCCAAGTAATGGAAACAATAAAGGGAAAGAAAAGGTCAATGTAGAGAAGGTGAAAATGCAGATGAACAAGGCATAAAAGAAGAAGGAATATTGTAGCACATCAAGCTCAAATGAGGTCACTTCATCCAATGGATCAGGTGATCACATCACCCCCAACTAGTAAATCAAGAGGTATGTATTGGACTGATATTTCAAAAGTTATATTATGCATCAATTCCAAGAATCTAAGATCTAAAAAGATTATATATGCATGAATTCAGATGCAATGTGTTGATTATAACCTGGAGGAAATCTATAGTTTTGTTGTTTCTATGTTGGTTCCAAGCATGGAAGACATTACTATTGTTGTCAAGCAAGGAAAGGGATAGTGGTCATTGTCGAGTTATGAAGTCATGGTAGTAAGTTCTAAGCTCACAATGTTGACAAAGCATGTTGAAAGTCTTATGATAGTCAATCTTACAATTTTCTAAGCACTAAGCATTTATTGCCAAATATGAAGGGTTATATAGTCAATTTTTGACTCATTTTCACTTACTAAAGTTTATAGAGCACACGAAGAGCACAAAGGTGAATTGAGAAAGTAGATTCAAGTGTTTGTGAACTCCATTCAGTTGCTACTCATCATCAATCATCATATTCAAAAGGTATTTAACTATTTTCGAGTTATGTTGTTTGAATTTTTGCAAATCCTAGATATTTGAGATGGCATCTAGCTCTTTTGTAAATTTTAGGAAAGATGGGAAAGAGGTTTTCAATGTTTAGTTGATAAGTAATGATGCTAGGAAGCCCCCTTTCTAAGTTATTCCTAAGATAACATATAAAGGAGACCCATCTGGCATGTTATCGATGATACCACCAAAAGTATTGATGATACAAGATGTTAGATGTTGTTATATGGGTAAGATTGGAGAAGTAGGTGACATGGAGATGAGAGATTCCTACAAAAAAACTATGTGATAATGGAGTCTTGAGGGAAGAATATAAGATCATTGAACGAAAAGGGTTAAACTATGCCCTATATTTTCCTCAAGTGTTTAAGATAGAATATATACAAATTGTTCTGATTCACATACATGATGACTATATTTGGTTGGAAGGTGGACTAGTTAAGCTCACAAAGAGGATCATAAGTTGAGTACCAGTGTACCCTACCCTTGATTCACCTAAGAGCATACAAAGTGATGCAAAGGAAACTATTGAAAAGAATACAAATGTAATATGGAACAAAAGATGGATATTTGTTGACACAACCTTAGATCCCCTAATTGCCTTTGCAGTGAGAGTGATTGCTCACAAGTTCTTTTAGTCTAGCTGACTAAATAGTGTATCATGTATGGTCATTGGTTTGGGTTACAAGATAGTAAAGAGGGACCATTCCTATGACCTTATCAAGTTGCAACTACAACTATCAAAAAACTTGGAGGCCATCAGGAAAGCAAAAAGAGCATCATGCAAATTTGGTTCTTTACTTTTTTTCATATTCTTTTATGTGAAAAATACCTTCCCCACCTTTGACATAGTTCCTTGGAAGACCAATAGGCCAATTTCACAAAAAAATTTAGAATTCATTGAGCAACTAGGTGATAACTTTGAGTCAGTAATGACTAGCTACTTTGAGTATTTTAAGAAACCCATGAAACAAAGGTTAAGGATCCCTATATCCCTAGTGGAAAAACATTATGATGATGTTTGTTTCTTAGTGGATGTTGATCATACATATGTGCAAGCAAATATACCTACTGTCAAATGGTTGAAGCCCTTGCCATATGAGATAAATGTAGATGAGGCCTTTGTAGCTATTACACCTCTATTAGCAAAAGATATTGACAAGAGTGGCACCTCATTTGGTAATTATGAGGAAGCCAAATATAGGATCACAATAGAGTTGAAAATAGATATTGTTCTTAGGGAGAAGAGAAAATTGGTGAAAAAGTTGAAGGAAAGATTTGGTGAAGGAGATGAAGAAGAAGAAGAAGATGAAGAGGAAGAACAAGGCAAAGCCCCATTGGCATTAACTCAAGGAAAAGGAGAGGATCAAGAATAAGATGTAGAAGGTTCTAAGGGAGAAGAAGTCAAGGAAGCATCAAAGGACACAAAGGCCAAGAAGAGAAAGGAAAAAGAACAAATAGTGGAGAAACCTGAGAAGCATGTGAAGAAGCCATAGAAAAAGCTAGTTGTACCTACTACTATATTTAGCACAAGGGAAACCATTGTTCAAGAAAAAGAGGTTGTGAAGCCTAAGGGAAAGAGGACACCTAAAACAATAGATTTGAGTGAGCCTACTAAGAAGACATATAAAAGATTGAAGAAGAAGTCAGAGCCTAAACCAAATTCAAATGAGGAGAAAATAGAATCAGATGACCTGATCCAATTTAAAGTAGTAAGCCACAATCCCTCCTCTAACTTGGATAATTTGTGTGATAATATCAAGTCAAATGCAGATTTATCTAGTTTCACACATTGAATTTGATAAGTTAGGGAAATTTGATCAAAATAAAGTTGAGGAAGCCATATATGAGATGATGGCTACAATTGAATCAACTCCTCTAAAAATTACCAACTCACTACCCAAGAGTCTTTATGACCAAGTTGAGAACAAATGGCAATATAGCTTGCAAACTAAAAGACAGATTAGGGAATCAACATTAGCCCAATTTATGCAAGAATTAGATAAAAGAAATATTGTTAAAGCTATGAATAATCATAAGACTAAATTTTCCCCCAAATATAAAGCTTTCCATATCTTGACAAAGAATATTGAAGATGTGCTTTTAAAAAGTACAACAATTTGGAAATAAATATATGGGTTATCCACCCCAACAATCATAGAAAAAGGTGAACAAGAGGCAGTAGCAACTGCAAAAGAGGTCCCAGTCAAGGAAGGTAATGCAGAAGGCATTGAGGAGACAATAGCAGAGGAGGGAATAGTTGATGAAGAGCAGCAAAATGTTCAAGATTAACAAGTGTCAAGTACCAATCCTCCACATATAGACCAAGTGAATTAATAGGACTTAGTACAAATAGAGGATGTTCTTGATAATTTAGCTCAAAATAGCATTCCCTTGGCTAAAGAAGATTTGAGAAAGATATTGAAGGACTCCACCACAATAGCACAACTATGCTCAAAACCCATATTGGTGAGAGTTGATGAGATTCAAAATGAAAAAGTTACATTAGCAGGGGAACAACCAAAATACATGTCTAATGTACCCCCTTAATCCATAGAAGCAAAGGAGAAGGGCCACCAAGATCTACAAATAGATCAAAGTGCAAACCTAGAATAGACAGTTGTTAGAACTGAGATACAATCTATAATGCCTATAGTTGCATTTCAGATAAAAGAGGTTGAGGCACAACTAATAGATACATCATTACCTAGACTAAATAGTTATAATATGCTAGTTATATTAACTATTGAGGAAGATGGAACTAAAGTTCACATAGGTCATGAAGAAATTCATGTTCATACTATACAAACACTAGGTGAAGCACAACAGAAAGAGAATAAAGATGATAAGACTAAAGAGTTGAAGGTGACTATTAGATCAAAAGAAAAAATTGCCATACAAACTCTGGTTACCCTACTATTTTTTACTACTCCTCCCAATAGTCAATATCTTTATAAGCCAAGCACACATGTCACAACTATTGAAAAAAAATTGATCAATTGTATATTGTCTTTGATTTTACACAAAATGTCATATCTTTACCAATCAGTGTATGTCAAGATCACTTGGGTGGTGAAGATAGTTTCCTGTGTCTATCAAGCATTCTAGTAATTTACAAGTTTAGAAGATAGTGTCTATTGAGTTCACTCAAGTGTTGAATAAAAGTTTGCAGAAGTTGAGTGTTAACCAAGCTAACTCAGTTAACAAAGGAAAGTTGGATGGAACCGGTGCTAACTGAGCTAACTCGATTACCAAAGGAAGTTTGTGAAGATGCAGTGTTAACCAAGTTCACTTGGTTAACACAAGAAAATTAGTTCAATGTCAGTGTCTACCGAGAAGGTTTTGTTGACAAAGGATGTTCTTATTTTGGCATATTGAGTTTAATAGATTTGTTTGTTGGTTCTAGCCAATTGAGGAGATGAATATTAATTCTTCTAAGTTATATTCAAGATAAATTATCAATGCATATGATATAAGTATAAAGTCAAGTTGAGGATTAAATGTGTGTGAGAATGCGTGGAAGATAAGAAGATGCTTAGAGGAAGCAAATTAGAAGGATAAGCATAATATCCTTGAGGAGTTGCAAAGATACATTTGATTAGGATGGATCAATTATTTAAGCTAGAATTGAGATATAAAATTATCAAAGATAATTTTGCATCAATAATCAGGTCATATCATTTTTACTTTCTAAACATTGTAGCAATGTATCAAATCTCTTAACAAAGTTGGCTTAACAACTATTTGTAAATCCTCTAACAATGTAGCATTTCTACATTGAAGCATCTAAAGACTTCTAACAAGGCCACTCCTAATAGGGTGATTAAATCCTCTAATAGGGTCACACCTAACAATGTGTTTTGTAACCTTTAATAGGGTTGGGTCCTAATAGTGCTCACTTCATAAGAGTGAAAAACAATAACTGGTTGCAATTGGTGGTTTTTCCCAAATTGGGTTTCTACATCAAATTTTGGTGTCACTTGTGTTCATGCTATTTATTTTATGTATATGCAACTAAGTTAATTAAGGTTAATTAGAGATAATATCTTAAGATCCACATGTTTAGTACTTTTTGAGTAATAGTTGATATTATAGTGCTTGTCAATTTACCACATATTGTTACTTTTAGTCGAGTGCCTATGTGTTAACCAAGTAACAACATTTTCAAAGTTTATGTTTTGTATTAACATCTAAAGAATCTGGGATTTTTTTTTGTCATAACACATTCACCCCTCCCCCCTCAGTTACTCCTCTTATATTTCCAACAATTGGTATCATATATTTTGGTGCTTGCAGACCTAAGATAAATATCAGAATGTCTTACAGAAGAGAGATTCCCAAGTTGAACAGAGATAACTTTGGCGCATGGTAGGAACTTATGAAGTTGCACTTGTGATTTAGGTTTGAAATATTTGGTCAATGCTTACAAGGCTTCTACTAGAAAATTGACTATGGAGGAGATTACTAAAAAGAAAAATCATAACATTATGATGATTGACATTGCATCAACTCTTAACGATGTTGAATTTGATGTGGTTAAAGGGTGTGCGACTGCTCATGAGATGTGGACCAAACTGAAGAATATCTATGGAGGTGATGATAATATGAGAAGAGTCAAGACATAAATCTTGAAAGGTTAGTTTGATTAGATGAAGATGAGAGAGGATGAAAACATTACAAAATATGTTGAGAGAATCAAAGCTAGTGCCAGTGCAATCAAAGCCTCTGGAGGGAAAATTGATGTTGGCATAGTGGTAAGCAAGGTACTCAAAATCTTTCTTCCTATCTATGTAATTAGAGTGTTAGAAATTCAATAGATGAGATGTGATCGAAATAAAAAGATAACCTTGGATGCTCTAGTGGGACTATTGACAACATTTGAGCTATATAACTATGATAATTATGTTCCTAGTTCTAGCAATCTTGAATCTGCATTTCAAGCCAAGTTGTCACTAAAAAAAAAAGCTACAAAGTCTAAAGGAAAACAATCTAAAGTGAAGAGGAAGATAGTTTTGACAGTGATCTTAAAGCCATTGAAGCTCTACTTGGAGGTATCCCAAAGGCAAAGGAAAATACATAGGTAAAATTCCTTTAATTTTTTTCTTGTGAAGAAGTTGGTCACATTGCTACAAGGTGTCCAAATAAAGAAGACAAAGATGAAAAAAAGAAGAACAATTATAAAGGTAAGAAATATTTCAAAAGCTACAAGAACTACAAGGACAAAGGTAAGAAGACTTGTTTCATGGCTAAAGATTCAGATAGTGGCGACGATGATGAAATAGTTTAAATTGTTGTAGAAGATGAATTTGATGATCAAGAAGATAAAATGGCACTTATTTCTCATGTTAGAAAAAATGATGCATGGATTATTAATAGTCATTTTTCTCATCATATGATTGGTGACAAAATAAAGTTTGAACATATGAAACACTATGATGGTGGAAGTGTAAGATTAGGAAACAATGAACCATGTTACATAAAGGGAAAAGATCATCTCTCACTAACCAATAAACTCAGATGTGATATTGCTTATTGGGTTGAAGGATTGAAACATAATATACTAAGTGTGACACAGATGAATAACATTGGATTCAAGGTAGAATTCATCAATGGGAGGGCCAAGCTGCTAGATGGAAAAGGAAATCTAGTTGGGTCTAGTAATCAAACAAAAGGTAACTTATTATACCAAGATTGTAGTGAAAGTTCATGCGACATTGCTCAAGTGGAAGAAAGTTGGTTATGGCATAAAAGGTTGTACCATGTGAACTTTGATAACTTGATCAAGATAAGGAAAAAAAGAGTAAGATGTATTCCTAGTCTAAGGAAACTTGATATGGGCCTACGCAAAAATTAGTAAAATTGGTAAGATGGGCAAGATAATTTTCAAAAGCAAGAACTATCATTCTGAAGAAGTCTTCGAGCTAGTTCATACAGACCTTTGTGGACCTATTGGCATTGAGAGCTACAGTGGAGATAAGTACTTTAATTGATTTTTTGATGATTATTCTAGAATGATGATAGTAATGTATCTAAAAGATAAGTGTGAAGCTTTTCAAAAGTTGAAGTGGTATCTGGATAGAGCTAAGAAAGAAATAGGAAAGAAACTGAAGTGTTTGAGGTCAAATAGAGGTGGTGAATTCATTTCCAATAAATTCAATAAATTTTTCACTGAAAGAAGAATAAAAAAACAAGTATCAGCCCCTAGTACAACTTAGCAAAATGGCATAGTAGAAAGAAGAAATAGATCAATCATGAATTATGCAAGAAACTTGATGATAGAAAAGAATATTGCAATCAAATACTAGAAGGAAGTAATCAGTATAGCAATTCATACCTTAAATAGAGTACAGCTAAAGAAAGACTCAAATAAAACTCCTTATGAACTATGGTATGGTTACAAACCTAATGTAAGTTACTTGAAAGTATTTGGTAGAAAATCTTATATCTTAAAGGAGACTAAGAAAGGTAAATTTGATGTCAAAAGTGATGAATGCACATTCATAGGATACTTGAGAAAAATCAAAACATATAAATGTTTAAATCTAACTACTCATAATATCATAGATAGTGCATATGTGAAGATTGATAAGTTTGCAGAAAAGAGTGAAAAAGAGAGAAGCAAAGAACCTGAGGACTATAGAAATTTTACTTACTTTGAACCTAATACATTGCCAAATCCAATTGGAAGTTAGCAGACTTCACCTCCTAATTCCCCAAAATCTCCAGAAGCACTTGTGATGTAGCTAGTAAAACCTAAGTCATAGTCTGAAGGACCCTAGTCAAACTCAGAAGCTACTAAGTTGTAGCCAATACAAACCAAGTCTAAATTTGAAGGACCCAAGTCACAAATAGTGAACCTAAGCATGATGCAGAAGATCATGGTGAGGCAAGTGGAAAAAATTCTAAATTCAAAGTGCCCATGTTAGCAAGATATGTTAGAAGGCACCATGCACTTAAGAAAATCATTGGAGACAAGTTAGATGGTACAATGACAAGGAACAAATTGAAAGGTACATGTTTTCTTATTGAATTTGAAGCTAGATTGGTTAAAGATGCTTTGGATAATGAAATTTGTATTGAAGAAATGAATGAAGAGATTGAATAGATAGAAAGGAATAAGACCTAGACTCTTGTTCCTAGACCCAAGGATAAGAATATAATTTGCACAAAGTGGGTTTTTAGAAATAATTTGAATGAAGATGGAGAAGTTTCAAGAAAAAAAGCAAGGTTAGTATGTAAAGATTATTCTCAAGAAAAAGGTATTGATTATGATGAAACTTTTGCTCCTATTTCAAGATTAGAAGGCATTAGAACCTTACTTTCTTATGTTGCACATATAGGATTTAAATTTTATTAGATGGATGTGAAATCTACATTCTTGAATGGAATTCTAGAAGAGGAAGTCTACATAGAGCAACCTAAAGGTTTTGTAGATCCAAGAAAAAAGGATATGGTTTGTAAACCACACAACATTGTATGGTCTCAAGCAAGCTCCCAGAGCTTGGTATGAAAGACTTCATAACTTATTGATGAAGAATAGTTTCCAAAGGACAAATGATAATAGTAGCCTATACATCAAAGAAGGACCAGACAAGAAGATTTTGTGGCAAAAATATTTGTGGATGACACATTGTTTACTAGAACTGATCATTTGTGCAAAAAAAATTCAGAGGAAATAAGTAAGAAATTTGAGATGTCAATGTTTGGAGAAATCAAATTCTTTATTGGATTGCGGATTCAATAGAAGAGAGATGGTATCTACATTACTCAATCTAAGTATATCAAGGAGACACTGAAGAAATTTGGAATGGAGGATTCAAGACCAGTTGGAACACCTATGTCTACAAGACATAAGCTTTCCAAAAATGATAATTCCAAGGAGGTATATCAGACTACATACAAATCAATGATTGGAAAACTGCAATATGTAGTGCATACTAGGCTTGATATTACATTAGTATTGGTAGGGTGGAAAGATTCTCAACTAATCCTAAAGAAAATCATATGATGTAAATAAAGAGAATCATGAGGTATCTCAAGGTTACTAAAGAGTATGGAGTATGGTACAAGAAAGGAGGCAATTTGGATTTGAAAGCCTTCACTAATGTTGATTGGGTAGGAAGTGTTGATGACAGGAAGAGCATTAGTGATGGAGCATTCTTTCTTGGTAAAATACTAGTGTCTTGGACAAGTAAAAAGTAGAATTGCATTTCTCAGTCTATAGTAGAGGTAGAGTATGTTGTAGTAGTGGTTAATTGCTCCAATATTGTTTGGTTCAAGCAACTATTGGTGGGTATGAACATAAAAACAAAGGATCCAATGGTTATCTTATGTGATAACACAAGTGCAATTAATATATCAAAGAATCCTATGATGCTTACTAAGAGCAAACACATTGCAATAAAATGTCATTTTCTAAGAGAATTAGTGCAAGAGAAAGAGGTGAGATTGGAATATGTGAATACTAAAGAACAAATTGTAGACATATTCACTAAGACATTACCTATGGATGCATTTTTGTATCTAAGAGGTAAGTTAGGGGTTATTCCCCTATCTAAAGCTCAATAAATGAAGTTTAGTGATGCATCAACCAAAGCATGTTGAAAATCAGTCAAGTTGATGTAGTAATGAAAGAAAAAATTGCATATGAATCAATACATGAGGTACATTGATATTCACTAAATATTGTCTTTGGCATGAGATGTCAAAGAGGGAGAATTTACTATCATGTCACAAAAAAATCTAAAGAGGAAGAGTTTACTATCATAGTCATATCATAGAAATTTTGTTTGAAGATATGGAGGAAGAACTTGGTCTGATATCAAAGAGAGAAAGTTTGCAATTAGAAGAAAATGTTGAAGATAGAGTAAGAGTTTGCTAACAAAGGGAGAAACTGAAATCAAAGGGAGAAATTGAAGTCAAAGGGAGTTCAGACTGATATAGGGAGTTCTTATGGATGAGAGTCAAAATGAAACTAAGGATATTTTCCTTACTATTATTTTGTTCTAGAATTTCATTGTATTATGATGTGTTGTGTTTCCATAAATGCCAAATAGGAAGATTGTTGAAAATAATTGATCAGTTGTATGTTGTCTTTGATGTTACACAAAATGTCATATCTTTACCAATCAGTGTATGTCAAGTTCACTCAGATGATGAAGATAGTTTCCTATGTCTTCTGAGCATTCCAATGTTTGCCAAGTTCAGAATACAGTGTCTACCGAGTTCACTTAGGTGTCAAAGAGAAGTTCACAGAAGTTGAGTGTTAATCGAGCTCACTTAGTCAAAAAGGAAAGTTGGATGGAACCAGTGATAACCAAGCTCACTCAGTTACCAAAGGAAGTTTGAAAATATGTAGTTCACTTGGTTAACATGGAAAAATTAGTTCAATGTTAGTGTCTATTGAGCAGGGTTGACTAACAAAGGATTTTCTTGTTTTGGCATATTGAGTTTAAAGGGTTCTTTTGTTGGTTAAATCCAATTGAGGAGATGAATATTAATTATTCTAAATTGTATTCAAGCTGAATTAACAATGTCTATGATATAAGTATAAGGTCAAGTTGAGGATTGAATGTGTGTGAGAATGTGTGGAAGATAAGAAGATGCTTAGAGGAAGCAAATTAGAAGGATAAGTAGAATATCCTTAAGGAGATGCAAAGATACATTCAATAAAAGGATCAAGTATTTGAGCCAAAATTGAGATCTGAAATTAGAAAAGATAAGTTTTTATCTACAATTAGGTCATATCATTGTTACTCTCTAACCATTATAGCAGTGTATCAAATCTCTTAACAGAGTTGGCTTAACATCTATTTGTAAATCCTCTAACAAGATGGTATTTCTAAATTGAAGTATCCAAAGACCTCTAACAAGGCCACTCCTAATAGAGTGATTAAATCCTCTAATAGGGTCACACCTAACAATGTATTTTGTAACCTTTAATAGGGTTGGCTACTAATAGGGCTCACTTCAGAAGAGTGAAAAATAGTAACTAGTTGCAATCTGTGGTTTTTCCCAAATTGGATTTCCACGTTAAATCTTGGTGTCACTTATATTCATGCTATTTCTTTTATGTATATGCAACTAGGTTAATTAAGGTTAATCATAGATAATATCTTAAGATCTACATGTTTAGTATTTACCAAGTAACAGTTGATATTATAGTGTTTTCCAAGTTACAACATATTGTTTGTGTTAACTAAGTGCCTATGTGTTAACTGAGTAACAATAGTTTCAGAGTTTATGTTTTGTATTAAAATCTAAGGGAGCTGGAATTAATTTTTGTGGTAATTGATTCACCCCTCCCTTCTCAATTACTCCTCTTATATTTCCAACAACACGTTTGTAGATATCACGGCCAAGTGCAAGTACATCAAGAAGCACATATGATAAATCTTTTGGAGATGTAAGTTTAGATGAGGTGATTGAGTTTCCCAAGTTTGATTTGGCAACCATCACAATTGAATATATAAGAATTCTATAGGAAGGTCTAAAGAGAGAAGATGCAAGAAATTATGAGAAGAGAGTATAAGAAAAGAAATTTTTGCATGAGATAAAAGACACATTTTAGGATGCTTTTAGTCTCCCTGAGATGAATGAAGACAAGCCCATTATTAAGTAACTTGTCACTATTGTTGACAAAATAAAGGATGAAGACCTGGACTCAAATGTTAAATTTTTAAAATGGTCTGAAAGGAAATTTCACACAAAGGTACTTGAGAAGATGTCTGGTGCTATTGCACTTAGACAGGTTGATTTAGCAACCAAAATAGAGGGTGTGAAGAAGGTGTTAGAGAATATTTTTTCTTTCTACACCAAGCTATGTGATGCGAATATTTTTACACAAGAAGTTCAAAGGGCTATTAACCAATAAAAAATAGATTTACAAACTACATGTCCTACTCTTAAGTTATCTCCTAGTCAAAGCCAAGCTCATTTTTAGATATTATTGTCCACATAAGCTAGGCTTGTCGAGCTACAAGCACAAGATGAAAATATTTGAGCTACCTTGATTAGTATTTAGTCCATTTTGACCCCACACATGGAAGTGTTGCATAATGAACTAGCCTATGCTGAGACATTGATAAAGAAAGATAACCAACTTTAGACCCATGATGGCTTAGTTGACCTTGTTGCCCAGCTAGACATTCAGTATCAATCTCTAGAGGTAGCTAGTAACAATTGGGATGCAACCCTAAAAATTATAATGGAGGTCCATAAATCATTTTTGGAAAAACACATTATCAATGTACCACCCTTGACATAAGTGTCAAAAAGGGGAAATTAAGTAGTTTTTGTTGATAAAGGGGGATAGTGAAGTTTTGAGTAAGGGGAAGTAATAATGTGAAAATCGGGAACAACAAATCTACTTAGCAAGGGTATTAGATTCAGATACAGAAGGAAACATTTACTCAGAGGGATTAATGAAGAAATAAGGTATGATAGTTAGTCATAAGTTTTGCAATTTTGCAAATTTTGAAACTTTGTATGAGAATCAAGTAATCTATACATATTGTCTAAGTTGTGCTCTTGATAGGGATTGTATATTCATGATAAGTGTTATTTTCCACTCATGTCAAAGGGGGAGATTGTTAATCTCACATTGGTTTTGACAAGGTAGTATTAAAGGGAAAATGTATTGAATGTTGATGAAGATATATACTATGGAGGAATTGGATAAATTGGCTAATTGGATTGAGAAAGTATCAGCAAGGAACAAAGTTTTAGAGGCATTGTATGATCTAAGAGATAAGGAACAAAGCTCGACGGTAATTTTTAGAAGTGGATAAATATTATAATATCATTAGTCTAGAGATTTTTTTAGATGAGTCAAGAACTCAACTTTCTTTAGCACAGATAGTGGTGCAATAGTTCAAAGCATTATTTGAGGTATCTTTGTCTAAGTATGATGTTAGATAAATTTTCAAAATAGAAGAAGTGTTGTTAGAGTTAGATTCTAAGATGGAAGATTTTGTAGATACAAGGAAAGAAGCAAGTAATTATCACCAAGTGTTGCACAATAAATATGAGTCATTAGACTTTTTAGAAGCTAAGGAAATCATGGAGATAATTAAAAAGTTCAAGAGAAAACATCCCTACATTGTATTGGTCTAAAGGAGAAGAAAACATGGATGCTGGAAATCTAGTTTTGACACTTAGTAGAATTTTGATATTTTTGTAATCTTGTCACAAGGTGTTATTTTCAAAGGAGCACTTTTCAGAAGGTGTACTTTTTCATAGGTGCACTTTCCACAAGGTGTGTCAAATCAAGAGGTGCACCAACAATTTTGAAGATGAAGCAACAATTAACTACCAGTTGCTATTTTTGAGAATTCTATGCATCATAAACATGTTTTGATGGTAGGTCAACTCTCAAAAACACCTAGAGAAGGACAAGCTTCCATTTTTAGAAGTCTCAATGACTCTTAGATCATCTCATGACTTCTCTCTTCTTATTTTCTTCTTATTTTATTGTTTTTAGTCATGTAAAGGCTCATGCACCTATTAATTGATTAAAAAAAGGTGGAGACCTACTTAGCACCATTTAGAGAGTTAGTTTGTATGTAATTAGTTTTACTTTATTAAGTTTTTAGCATGATTTTTCATTAAAAGAGCTCTTACTCCTAACACATAAGGAGGGGAGGATTTCTTTTAAATGCATGGATGTAATATGTATTCAAGGCCAATATTTTGATGCAATAATAAATGATATTGGTGCTCTCATTTTGAATTGTACTAAATCTTGCCAGAGTGTGTTATTTTTTGTGAAGTCATGTTCATGAATGATAATGGAGCTAATGTTTTTATTGTGTTGTTATAATTGTGTGATCTTTTAGTTCTATTGTTTTCCTTATTTTAAAAAATATGTTGTGAAAATTGGAGAAATGATCATTATTGTTCTTACATAACATTTTGTTTTGTGTGAGTACACTTTGATGCAGTGCAAGGTAGGAGAATCCACAAAGGAGATGTCCTAGCCCCCAACAAAGAACCACACATTGGAAACACAATAACAATGCAAGATTAGATACCAAATCACAACTCTTTATTCATAAAATAACTAATTACATCAATGTGTTGGCCTATAAGGCCTTCTCGGTTATGGCCAAATACAATAGCAATTACAATAATAGCTATGCAAGATCCCTAAAGATCTAATCCAAACACTAGCTAGTCCAGATCCACGCTCTGATAGAAACCTTCAAGGAAAATTTAAACATTTTCTCACAAGCCCTCCAAGCAATCTCCTTGTTTTCTAAGCCTCAACTACTAGCCTTTCTCAAAGTTCACTCTTCTACCACATTGTCTTCTCCAAGATGGATGAAAAATCACTAAGAATCCACAAGACCCCCTACTTATACCCAACTAAGTCACAAGTTAGCTAAGTAAGCTACAAATAAAATAAACCCTTACATTAAATTCATGTTGAGTCACAAGGTGACCTCCAACAAATATTAAATACCAAATTCCTTAAAAGGCTTAAACAAAAAATTAAATGCACATAAGAGAGACAACAAGAGTCAAATAGGTCCTTACAAACTCCTAGATTGATCCACATCATGATCACATGTTACATGCATTAAATACACTAAATCATTCAAGGAAATCCACAAGAACACACTATCAAGCTCCCATAAGAATTGTCAAGTTCCATAGGTGCCAAGAAACCAATAGCACAATAGTGAGTGTCAAGCAATACTAGATGTTCAACCCCTTAAGTGATTGATCCCTTTAATGACCAAGCACCACTCCTTTGGTGACCGAGTTCACAACTCCTAGATAAAATCCCTCCAATGTGTAAGATTGATAACAACCCTAGGATGCTCCTGCATCAAACACCCTAGGTTTGAAAAGATGTTCTCAGTAGCTAGAAGAAAATATTCTAGGATTCAACACATAAATCCCAAACTAGTTCTTTACATACATGTCCTCCAAGTTCTCAACTTGTACACTCTTTCCCTTGATCTTCTTCTTCTTCCTCACATCCATCCTTAGTGTGCTATAGGTCTACTTTCCATGCTGATCTCTAACCCTTTCTGAATCTTCCAACTCAACTCAGTTGCCAATACTCAGGTTCCTTCTACCAAATTCTTCATTTTGTAAAGGAATCAAGAAATGCTTCATGCCACCTTTCACAATTGTAAATACATTCTTGACACAATCATGTACAACCCTATAATCATACTGCCAAGGTCTACCAAGAAACATATGACAACTATTCATGTCCACAATATCACACAATACTTGATCCTTATATTGCCCAATCTAGAAATCAACAAGGCATTCCTCCCTTACTTCCAAAGCATGTCCATCTTGTAACTAGCCATTCCTATAAGGATAAGGATGTCTCATTCTTTCAAACCAAGTTTCATAACCATCTCCTTAGCAACAAGGTCATCAATACTACCATCATCCACAATCATCTTACAGAATTTACCACTAACCTTACAACAAGTCTTGAACAAATTACTCCTATGACAAGAGTCCAGAGTCCTCTAACCAACCAATACTTTCTGAGCTAACAAACTCTCTCCTTTCTTAGGTTCATTGCTATGGTTCTCAACTTTATTCACAACATCAACTCTCCTAAACAACTCAATTTCATAATTAGTATGAATGAACTTACCCTTCAACTTAGTTACCATCAATCTCCATCTATTCATCTTTATTTCACCTTCCTCTTCTTTGTCTCTTTGCAGTTCTTTCCACCAAAGAGAAGCATGTCCTTTCAACTTAGTTTATGCCAACCTTACCCTAAGTGGATCTCCAATATCCTCAAGATCAAAGTAGTCTTTCAATTCATCAATCCAATATATCAGGTCTTTAAGAGTCAAAGTACCTAAGAAATTAGAAACCTTCATCTTATGCTTCAACTTCAACTAAGATCCAAATTTAACAAACTGACCAACCCTAGTTTCAATAGGTCTCTCCACATGATTTGATCTATACTCACCACTTAATCTAGTAGATTCAAAGTCTTCAACAACCTCTTCATAACCATCTTTAATACCCACATGTCGAGGAACACCACCTATAGCACTCACAATTTAAAAAATCATGTCACTCTTCATCATTGCTATCTTAGATCTGAATTCAAATTTAATCTTCTCTAAGATTCTTTCCTCCATAGCATCACTAAGATCATCAATTTCCCTAGGGTCCAATCTTCTCAGAGGCATCTTCCAGTGTTTTTATAAGCCCAAAGCAATAGATCCACAAATCCATACGATCAATCAACTCTACTAGATCAACCATCTCTTCTAGCCTTCACCCAAGTCCTAGTGCAAACTACCTCAACTTCGGTGCTCAGTTTACACACTTAGAAACAATGTTCACTCTAATACCATCTAATGTGGTTCAAGGTAGGAGAATCCCCAAATGAGATGTCCTAGCCCACAACAAATAACCACACAATGGAAACACAACAACAATATAAGCTCTGATACCAAATCACAACTCTTTATTCATAAAATAACTGATTACATGCAATGCGTCGAGTTATAAGGCCTTCCTAGTTATAGACTAATACAATAATAATTACAATAAGAGTTCTAAAAGATCCCTCAAGATCCAATCTAAACACTACCTAGTCCAGATCCACACTTTGGTAGAAACCTCTAAGGAAGATCTAAACTTGTGCTCACAAGCCCTCCAACTAATCTCCTTGCTTTCCAAGCTTCAGCTACTATACCTTCTCAAAGCTTGCTCCTCTACCACATCCTCTTCTCCAAGATGGATGAAAAATTACTGAGACTCCATAATACCCCCTACTTATACCTAACTAAGCCACAAGTCAGTTGAGTAAGCTACAAATAAAATAAACCCTTACGTTAAATACATGTTGATCCACAAGCCATCTTCCAATAGGTATTAAATACCAAATGTCTTAAAAGGCTTACAACACAAATTAAATTCACATAGGAGAGACAACCAAGACCTTATTAGTATAAATAACTATTATTTACACTTTACTTAGAATAAATGCATTATTTTATTATTTATTAGTTAGACACCTAGGAGTATGCATACTCATATGAGTTGTCATGTTGACAACAAAAGAGTTAGCAACTCATTTTAGCACATGGTGTCTACAACACAGAAGTTTGCATAATCAACTGAGTTGTCATGTAGACAACATAGTTGTTCACACTCTAATTAAGCACATGGTGTCTACAACATAATTTTGTGTGACACACCTATGTAGGCTTATCCTCTCATCATCACACTAACTCTTATGCTCAATGGAGGATATTCCACTCTTGGTGGACATGTGCTTAGTTTTGAGGCTTATCATTTTGCTAACTCCTAGTCATTCTAGAGGCCTTTATATGCAGGTACTTCTAGTGTATGTGAACATCAATTATCAATTATTGAATAATTTGATATCCAAAGAATCAATTATTCATTCTCATATTGTTATGAACATACATTATTTGGTCCATATCATGCTAGTCTTGTGCTTCTTGATCTTGGCTTCATTTTTCCCTAAGGAAAATTCTTACATGATATCAGAGCCATAGGAGTGTCATTTCATAGCCATTGGAGACCATTTTTGCTTCACCTCTTGAAGGACCACGATTCAGATTCAGAGTATCTGTAGTCATTGTGAGAATTTAGAGCCAAAGTGGACCTCACCATTGTGTTTGGAGCATCAATTCAGTGAATTTTGACTATAAATTTGCCTACCCTAGGCTATAGTCAAAATTGAGGCAAATTCTTTTTTACAAAGTGGCACTTGAAGCCCTGATTTGCAGAATTGGTATGATCTCTTCAAATCTGTGTAATTGATTTTCAGATCTGAAATATGATATTGGCATCATATTTAGAAGGTCAAAAAAAACCCCAAATCAACTTTTGTTTCATCAAAATTGGACATCTAAGGTGAAATCTAGAGTCAATTGATTTTTGGAGGTATGATGGCGGTGATTCAGGAAAAATAATTATAGAGGTGATTTTCAAACAATAATATCTTCCTCATACGGACTCCTTTTTTTGAGCAATTTTTTTGTTCTATGGTAGAATTTCATGATCTACACATTGGTTAGGTTGTTTGAGATATTTTTTCCTAAATTTTTTGCAACTCACAAATCTTGATTTTTACAACTTTAAAGGCTTCATTCGGGCTCATCTAGACACATATTCAGGTGCTATTTTTTTGAGAGTGCATGATTTTATGTCTACTTTCCAAATCTAGTATTAGTTTGGAGTAATTCTAAGTAGACATAGTACTTTCAAAATTTGGTCTCATTTTGGCCTATTGGCACTTGTAATTAATTAGATCCTTGTGAGGTCTTGTGTCTTATGTTATTGAGTCTGATATAGCTTCATATTTGTTGTTGTAACTATCAAAATCAGAAGTCCACTTATGCCCTAAATTGGCAAGTGGCCCATTGTAAACACACTAAGTATAAAGTGCCAAATCATACATGAGGGGGGATTTCTTTGATTCTTTTGCATGTTGGGGGGTGCATACATTTATTTATCTAATGGAATCTTGTCACAAATGTCAATTTGGTTTAAGACTGAGGTTGACAAAGAGGAACTATCACAAATGGAGTGCCTTCATGATTGATCATCTAAGAGAGCATAAGGAAGTATTTCCTTTTCTATCTTCCAAAGAACTACCCTCTTTTACTGATCTGACACCTATCAAAATAATTGTGCTAGCCATTTTTTCAATATCAGTTGTAAATGCTTTGATGTCCTTGGAAAGATCACTAAACCTTATGATCTTTGGATGGCTCTTTGGAAAGCATATGGAGATCCAATAGTCCCTCCATTCCTAGAGGACATTCTATCTCCAGTCACTCCAATTATTCCAACTCCAATTGAGATCCCACCTTCTGATGCTCCTATTGCTTCTACTAATCTAGTTCTAGCCATAGATGCTCCTGATTCAGTGTAGTAGGAAATACCATGTCTTCCTATTTCATCTTCATGGGATGACTTTGTTCCAAACATTGCAGTGTTTTTTGTGGAGTCTTACATTGAAGATGTGGGAGACATCATTGAATACATCCATCTTCTCTTTGTTGAGGAGACTTCTTCTTCACTTGTTGCAAGGGAACACTATTACCCTCAACCACTTGATCTTTCTTTCAAGACTGACATGATTGTGGACACTTCTTTATAATAGTTGGAGAAGGACTCTTTTACTTCAGAGGAGACACATCAGTCTTTGAAGATTGTATTTTATTTTCCTCAAACAACATATCTTCTAAGGATTCTTCCTACTAGTTGGGGAGCATTCTCTACTACAATTATGGCACCATTTCTTCCTACAAGGAGGAACATCATTCAACTTTCATTATATAGCTTCTTTAGTCGTCAAGGAGCTTCTTTCATGGGTGTGCATTCATCATTGAGGGGAGGCTACATTGCTTCTCTTCCCAGATCTTCCTATCAAAATGCTTCATTGTCTTTGAAGGTTGATTCACTTTCATACATGGACATGCTACCTTGTTTGCCACCTTATTTTTGGCATCCACCAGATTGGTTCATGGCGTCTACATTCATCAAGGACTTTTCAACATATGAGTAGACTTTAGAGGCAGCATCCATAGCATACTACATATGGATCCCTCTTCCATCTTCTTGTCCATAGTGGCAAGCATACTTGCACCTATACTTGGTGTATCTTCTTCCTAAAGTGAGAAATGTTATTTGTAGGCATTGGATTCTCTTTTGTCTTCAAGCACTCATCATTACAAGATCCTTCACTAAGGGGTTGATTTCATGGAGGGATTCTCTATTGTATATGCATGATGTATGCAATAATGTGTGTGTGTGTGTGTGTGGGGGGGGGGGGGGGGGGGGGGAGGCGGTCTTGATTACTCCATCCATACATGCATCTTTCTTTATTGTACTTATCTCTCTTATTAGGGGAGGGTTTTCCCATGAGGTTTTCCCTCTTTCTCTATTTTCAGAGAGATTGTAGTGCATTACATTACATTGTATGTACAACATTATATTTGTACATGGATACCTAACATGGCCTAGTAGCTAGGACCCATTATACATCTCATCATGGCTTTTGTGAACTTAAATGCATTCCCCTAAGTTGCACTTAAGGGGGGGGTGTTAGTTTAAATAATTATTATTTACACTTTACTTAAGTTTACTTAGGATAAATGTATTATTTTATTATTTATTAGCTAGATGCCTAGGAGCATGCATACTCATATGAGTTGTCATGTTGACAACACAAGAGTTAGCAACTCATTTTAGCACATGGTGTCTAAAAGGTAATTTTACATGACACACCTATGTAGGCTTATCCTCTCATCATCGCACTAACTCCTGTGTTCAATGAAGGATAATCCACTCTTGGTGCACATGTGGTTAGTTGTGAGCCTTATCATTTTGCTAACTCCTAGTCATTCTAGAGGCCTTTATATATAGGCACTTCTAGTGTACATAAACATCAATTATCAATTATTGAATAATCTGATATCTAAAGAATTAGTTATTCATTCTCATATTGTTATGATCATACAATATTTGGTTCATATTGTGCTAGTATTTTGCTTATTGATCTTGGCTTCATTTTTCCCTAAGGAAAATTCTTACATGGTATTAGAGCTATACCAAATTCTTACAGACCCAATTAGGTCCACACAAAATCCTAGGTTGATCCATGTCATGATCACATGCTACTTGCATTAAATGCATCGAATAATTCAAAGAAATCTATAAGAAATCCATCCTACAAGCCACACTGCCAAGCGTCAGCAAGACTACAAGTGTTGTCGAGCTCCCATAAGCATTGTCAAGTTCCATAGGTGTCGAGAAACCAATACATGTCAAGCACAACAGTGAATTCTGAGCAATAGTAGAAGTCAAGACCCTTGAGAAACTAACCCCTTCAATGTCTAAGCACCTTGGGTAACACTGCATCTAATAATGACCAAGCACCACTACTTTGGTGACTGAGTCCACAACTCCTAGCCAAAATCCCTCTAACATGCAGGATTGCTAAAAACACTAGGATACTCCTACACCACACTTTTTGTATCCTTGTGATTTAATGAATCATGAAACATCTTTTAGTTTTCATTAAAGTTCCCATCGACAATTGCATCATTAGAGTTGAGGAAGCATTGCTCCTAATTTCATTTGTTTCCTACCAAATCCTTTTGATAATTCAATTTGTAGACATGTTGTTACTTTGGCTTATGTCCATTGGGATTTTCCCTTTCAATAATTTTCTTTAAATCTCTCATTACTCAATCTTTGTTATTTTCTTTTCAAATATTTGGTTAAAATAGGAATTCATATAGTTTTATTGATAAGAAATTGTATTCATCATTAAAAAAATACAAAATATATTGTCTTTGTGGTCATATTTCAACAAAGTTGTGCATAATTGGTAAATACCAACAAAGGATTCCTTGTGAACATTCACATTTATCTTTAATTGAGTTACCCAGTAGGTTGAAAAATAGCCATCTGAACTTTGGAGTTGGTCATTGATAAGATTTTCAAGAGAGATTCGAGAGAATTTTGGTCATTAGCATCGTGTAATATGACTGCACAATAGGAGTTAATAAAATACATTCAGTACATATCATTCCCTATTAGGAGACTTTGAATCCCTATGAGGATATTCCAACCCTTTTAGGAGTTGTGCTAACCTAATTAGGAGTTGTGACAACTCTGTTAGAAGTTGTGTTAACTTTGTTAGGAGTTGTGGAAGGTAGAAGGACCTACTGTCTAAACAACTTAAGTGAAAAGACGACTAGACTCACTATCCAATTAACCTTTCTACTATCCTTCACAGAATAATACCAATACAGAATTTTCAATAACAACCTATTTTCCAAATACAATCTCTTTGTCTACTCAGCATGCCTTATCTACATCAAACACTTCTCAGATCTCAAGATATTTAATATCAAGTTTAGTGGATCTCAAATCTAAGTTCATTCACTCATATTACACATTTACACACTTAATTTTCACTTCTCTTCATAATTATACTTTACTACAAGGAAAAAAAACTTTCCTTTATACCAAGTCCTCAAACTAATTATTGAGTTAGCCTTGAGCCTTTCTCAATTTACAATTAATATAGGACCACATTAAGATAACACTATCAGCTCACAATCTTCACAATCCTTCACACATGCAACATCATACTTATTGTGATCAACCACACCATATTTGTCATGTCTTATTCCTCTATACAACTATTCTAAGTAAAATTCTATCTCTTTTAGAAGATATAATCCAATTACCAAAAATTGCTTCTCAAGAACTTGGTCAATACGTTACCTTCAATAAATCTTGAATATCTATCAAGCATCTTTGTATTTATTCATACACACTTAACTACATGATCAACACACTTTGTAGAACATGTCATCAACTAAGCATATCCTTATCTTCAATCCTCAAACCTCACAATATCAATCTATGTCTACTACTCGATCAATCTTCATAGAATTATTAGTATGTTGACATCAATAATAAACACATTCATGAATGTAACACATAGTCATGCTAACAATCTCCTAAATTCTCTAGAAATTCTATGATACTCCCCTATAGGAATATCATTAACATTCATATTGATAATCTCCCTCTTAGGAATTGATGGCAACGTAGATGAAAAACATCTAAGTTCCATGGATACTAAATGCATATCTCTACTACAACCGCTCTATTATACTCTTTCTTTTCAAATCCCCTTCATCAGTCAAATCCAAATCTCAGGAACTACTCTCCCCCATTGATATAAATCCTAATTCCATGTACCATGAGATGAAATTCATGAACATATTCTCCCCCATTAACATCAATGACAAAGGTATCATTATGTCAATTCTGCTACAAAAGATTTTCAATAGGCTCAAGTGTCCAAAGACACTATTAAATACTAGTTACCAAGAGTCATTCATGACTCATCTTAGTCACAAATACTCCCCCATAGAGGAAGCATCCAACATCGAGTCTAGATAAACAATAGTGCTATGTATCATCGAACTGATTCAATCTTTACATCAACTACTTAGAAGTAGGTAGAGGCATAACCCCAAGTATAGCTCTGAAGTACTCAAATGTGTACTCAAATGTATCCTTCAGTAAGGGATTTATAAATATATCTTCCATCTTCTCCTTTGTACTAATATACTCCAATATGATCTCTTTCTTGCAAATTTCTCTATCAAAACATGATACTTGATAGATATGTGCTTTGACTTTGAATGTAATACATGATTCTCAGACATACTCACAGTACGTGTATTATCACAATATATGAAAAAAAGCTCTATAAACTCAAATCCAATATCTTTAAACATTTTCTTCATCCACATTATCTGATTGCAATTATTTTCTACTGCTACATACTCTACTTTTATTTTTCTCTATGAAATATAGTCTTGTTTCTTGCTTAACCAAGAATTCAATCTTTCTCCTAATAAAAATGTTCCACCACTTGTACTCTTTTTGTCACCTATATTTCTTGCTCAATCCATATCAGTATATGCACATAAGGTAAATACATTTGATCTATCATACCATAACCCAAAATCAAGTGTTCCCTTCAAATATTTGAAAACCCTCTTTACTACTGCATAATGTGATTCTTTGGGATCAGCTTGAAATTTTGCAACAATAACTACATTTTCTATATCCAGTCTTATGTCAGTCAAATATTGTAGACCTCCAATCATATATCTATACGTCTTCTCAACAATAGGTGCCTCATCTTTGATAGATAACTTATGACCAGTTTCCAAACCAAATCTTTTCAACACTATGATAAGAAAATGCCATCACTATTTTGCACAATCTTTAATACAAAGAAATACTCCATCTCATCATTCATACTCATCTCAAATTCTTTCTTCATTTCACCAACAAATGCTTCACTTGCTTAATTATCTCCTCCAAATATTATATCATCCACAAATACTTTAATAATTAGTAAACCACTCTCAATCTCCTTCAAATATAAATTAATATTTGTAGTACCTTTAGAAAATCCCAAATGTTCCAAATATGTATCTAACCTTGCATACCAAGACTTGGGTGCTTGTTTCAATCCATATAATGCTTTCTTCAATTTACAAACCATATCTCCTTCTATCAAATGAAAACCTTTAGGCTACTCAATGTAAACTTCTTCCTCAAGTTATTCATTAAGAAATGCTGATTTGACATCCATTTGATACACTTTAAATTTCTTTTTAGCCGCATAAGCCAAAAATATTCTAACTACTTCTATTCTAGAAATAAGTGCAAATGTTTCCTCATAATCTATAACTTCTTTTTGTGAATAATCTTTACATAACAATCTTGCTTTGTTTCTTAGAACCTCACCTTTTCCATTCATCTTATTTCTAGAAATCCACTTAGTTCATATAAAATTCTTGTTCTCAAGTCTAGATCCAATTCCCATGTATCATTATTTTCAATTTGATCTAATTCTTCTCTCATAGCTTTAATCCAAGAATAATAATTATTAGCTTCATCTGCACTTTTAGGTTCTACTTGTGAAATCAAACATATTTCTTCTCTTTGTACCATGTTCCTTGTCATCACTCCTTTATCATTGCTACCAATAATCTAATCAACATGATGATTCTTTATTAGATTCTTATTAGATGTCACTATCTAAACTCTTACTTCAGCTCTAGGTTCACTTCTTGGTTCTTCTCTTTGTTTCACAATTCGTATACATTGAAAATTTGTGTCAGTCTCATAAAATAACTCACCATTATCTTGGTTATCCTTTGGATTAGCCTGTTAATTAGAATTATAATCAAACATTATTCCTTGAATTCCCAACTTCTTATCAACCTTAACATTCACACTCTCAAGAATAGTCCTAGTTCTCTAATTAAAACATCTGTATGATTTACTTTTCAATGAATAACCAAGAAACATACCTTTATCACTTCATGCATAAAACTTACCAATATCATCGTCTCTCTAAATGTAATACTTACTTCCAAAAATTATGAAATGCTTAACTAAAGATGCATATCCAATCCAAATCTCATAAGGGGTCTTACCAATACCTTGTCTGATTTGTACTATGTTCATAATATATATTTTTTTTTTTAAGTACTTCTCTCCAAAATATTTTTGAGTCATTTTTCTCAAACATCATATCTATTAATGCCTATGGTACTAATCTATCTATCCTTTCTACTATACCATTCAACTTTTCTATAATGCATTCCTTACATACCATGTTAATAGGCTTCACAATTTCAGGCAGATCTCTAACAAAAAGTATAGTGCTCACTTTAACAATGTTATCAAAGTTTATATGATAAAACCTATTGTGCCATAACCAACTATTATCAAATTTAGCAACTAAACATGTCATCTTAGTAGGATTCAACTAAAAAACATTACCTCTTGATCTTGTACTAGTACCAATCAACTTAGCATTTTTATCCTTGATAATGCATGTATTTTTTGTGAATTAAAATTGATGTCCTTTGTAAACTAGTTGTTGAATACTCAAAAAATTATGTTTCAGACCATCAACAAATTAAACATCATTAGTTTCAATTTTCCCATCAAGAGTAATAGATCATATTCCTTTTATGTAACAAGTTGCATTGTTTCCAACTCTAATAATTCCTCCATCACAACTATTGAACTCGATAAATTTATTCATATCACCAGTCATATGAAGTGAACAACTACTGTCTATGATTCAATCAAATTTCTTCTTTTCAACTTATGACACTAACACCTTTTATTCTCTAATTTCTTCCTTACTTTCCTCTTTAATTACAAAAATTCTTATTTCATCACTTTCACTCAAGAATATTTCCACACTAGCTTCCAAATCTTCATCATTTTCATAAAGACATTCTCTAGGCTTCCTAGGGTTGCAATTCTTCTTATACTTCTTTACTCTCTTAGGGAACTTAGAAGCATAATGACCATATTCATTACAAGTCCAGCATTTAAATATTTTCTTACCTTCAGGTTTTCTTCTTTCAAGTAGGGAAATTCATTCTTCAATCTTCTTGTCTTCTTCTAATCTTTCTCTGCTGCTACTAGTATAATATCCACTAGTATTCACACTTCTTGTCAATGTAGGTTGAACAATCAATGCACTAAAAAAAATCTCAAATCTAGGCAAATCTCCACTTTATCTTAGACTTATCTCAACTAATTTCAATCTTCCAAGAAGAGTCTCTCTTGTGAACTTTTCTACACAAGTTATAACTTGTTCAATAATTTTCACTATCTACTCATATGCAAGTGTCAAAGTTTTCAAGATCTTCCATAGAATTTCATCTTCATCCTTTTTTCCATAAGAAGTTGTTACTCATTTTTGCCCCCCGCCAAAAATTCAAAGTTTAAATGCAGGCCTACCCCAATGGCTACTTCCCATCTTCTATGTTATTTTAATGCTCGTAGGAAATACAAAAATAAATAAATGAACGATTTAATGTTTATTGTATTTCCTTATTTTCTAAGTTTGTTTTTTCTAGCTCGCATTCTTTTCACACAGTTCGATCTTGCTAAGATCTATGGTTGTCGCTATCTCACTATGGCGAGTTGCATGGGGGTTATTCACAGTGACATAGAAACATGGGACCCAGTTGAAAGCAGTCAATATGGCGATGGCAATTCATCTTGTTCTTTCTTCGGCACCAAGTTTTGGTAAGTCCTCGACACTCGCTATCTCGCTATTGAAAAACTCAGGCATCTTGCTGTTAGCAACATAGTGAGGCGTTGTGAAGTGAACATGGTGGGTTCACAGGAGATGTGGAAGGATGATTGTGATTGAAATAGGGTTTTGTTCCACCAGTTGTGCAAATTTTTTGATGTCATCAGTACCCCAAACCCACGCCCCTTCTATAAACACACGAGGATTTTTTATCATCAAATCAGTCTTGATCTATGATCATTGTTATCTCGCTATGGGGAGTTGTTTGAAGGTTATGCATAGCGAGATAGCAACCCAGTGACACGTGTTCTTGTGCAGCCAAGCTTGTTCCATAAGCTACCAAGTGATGCCAAGGTGGGCCATGTTCCTATTAGTCGGTGCACTGACAGATTAGGTGTACCTTTAGGGCCGTCAAATGGTGGCAGATTAACATTTCTCATTATGTCGCTATGAGGAAATGATTGACCTTTAACTATAGCGACATAGTAAATATGGGACCCACCACTTTTTCAGCGTACTTTGTGCAGTTTTTCATCTTTGATTTGGTCTCAGATTGACGGTCATTGCTATCTCACCATGAAGAGTTGCTCAGAGGATATGTATAGCGAGATAGCGACTCAGTGTCATGTGTCCTCAGGATTCTGTGGGGTCTAGTTCAAAATGCCAACAGTGAAGGAAAATATCAAAGAAAAATCAACAGCCATCGCTATCTCACTATGGAAAGGAGCTTGAAAGTTATGTATAGCGAGATAAAAATTTAGCAACACGTGTCCCGATGGGCCTGGCCAAGGTATTAATAGAAAGGTTGGCAGTTAAGGTCGTAGTTTCTTGAGGCAGTCACGATTAGGTTGGGAGGTGTCACAGTTGGTAAAGAAGATATAGTCAAATGCATGAAGACTCCATGGGGTGGCAAAATAGAATGAAATCATTGGTCCATGTGGCTCATCCTGGTACTAGAATTTAGTTGACTATTTGACCTTGTTGATTCACGAGCCAAAAATAGAGGATATCAAGTTTACTCACACGATATAATCTTCATGATTGATTTCAACCACTTCTGAGTGAATGTTGTGCTTGGTAAATGAAGGAGAACACTCCACCACCTCTGATCCTATCCATCTACCTAGTCAAAACTATTTAATGGCACCATTTTTGTCTTTTCAGGACCCTATTCCATCAAAGATCAGATTTCTTAAGTCTGCGCCAAGGTTGGATTTTCCCTAGATCTACATTATTATTCTCTGTAAAACTTAATGGTAGTGGTTGTAGAGTAACTTTAGTCAAAGGACATCTCAGTTATGCCTAAGCTATAAATGCATTTTTTGTAGATTTTGTTCAGGTTGACTCTTCTCTGACTTCTCTATTATTGCTCTGCAATTTCACGTAAATTCCCTTTGCCTCTGAACTGTATGACATTCTACCTTATCTCTTTCAGCCATTAATGTGAAAGTGCAAGAACTATTTGCCTCTCATTGGTGTTTTGTAGAGATTTGTGATCTACATGACTGTATCTCTTTTGACCTGTGAATGATATATAAGTGAATCTTCTCTTCCTTGTGTCATTCATCTATGTTTTCTGATCTGCATGTGGTTGCTAGGTTAAAATGAGTCTAAATGTGTATATCCTTTGGTGTCATGATGGTTCAATAGTACATATATGGGCAAGGATTGGTTGAACACTCTATTTTGGTGCATCACCCCCTTAGGTTAGAATAGGTAGATTTTCTTTTCATGCATTTCTTCTCACTTTTCCTCTCCAAGAGTAGTTAGGTGCACCTTGATAGTAAAGGAAGCCAGCCTTCTCCAGAGACTCAACCTCACAATTCAAGTCCCATAGCTTGGAGGTTGTTTCCATGTTTCACAAGGTTGTCCTTAGGTAAAAACTTTGGACAAGGGTGCAAACCTCTGTGACAACAAAAGCCTTAGCTCTTTCAACAATCTGTGATATTCTACCTAAATAACTTCTAATAGATTCATCTTTCATCATTTTAGCTTCTTGAAATAAACATATCCAATTATGCAATCTAACCTTATCACCTTTATTAGTAGATTCCAAAGCTTTCCAAATTTCATGTGCTAAATTAAAATGTTTTACCTGACTATACTCATTTTTAGGAAATCCTAGCAAAAGTGCTTCCCTAGAAAGCATATTACACATAAACAATTCTATTTGAGGTTCAGTGAGGTTTAGTGCACTCCTCAATATTTTCTTCTTCAACCATTTGTTTCCTATTGTAATGCCCCACTCAGGAACCCAAGATAAATAAGCCTAACATGTTACAATGTTTACTGAACTATTTTTTTAAAAAAAATTTAAACAACACCAAAGTGACAATGCATAAGTAATGCACTCATACACATTAATCACACATATACAAATACGAAAAAAATTCATTCATTAAGAGGTTCCTTCAGATTGAGTCACATTTAAGAAGTTTATATTAGTTAACATAAGTCTCAAGTACAATGTTCCATGAGCATAAATAAATAACAGATACATCATCTCATAAGAAAGTACATGAATAGAACTGATACAATGGAATATCTCCAATCAATAACATTTGTTGCACATGTCACAAGATATGTGAAAATAGATACAAGTACATTAAAATACAAGATACATGATAACATACATATGTCAACTAAATAGAAGTCTCCAAGTTAGAAATAAGAATGTTAATGGTATAACTGCATCCACAAATATCCAACAATTGGAAATCCAAGGGGGACCCAAATGGTAAGAAGACACTACCTCACGACTATGTGGTTACCTAGTCAGGCTCTCACTCTCACTGTGCAAGGAAAATAATGAATGATCCCTGTATGGATAGTCAAACCACAAAATGATCCTAGGAAAGCAATCTTGATGGTCAATTCTACCTTAACGGTACACAAACTACTGAAGAAACAAGATATTCAAAATTGAAAGGACACTCAATCCAATAACAACACCACATACCAATTCAACATACAAATACAATGAATGAATCAAATATCAAAAATCAAGGATAAAGTCAATGAAATATATCCACTCCAAGTCAAAAGCCACATGTGAAAAGTACAATAACCCACAGATTACCAACTATCATCAATAAAACTAAATTTTTCAACCATAAATGGCATCTAAGCAATATGCAACCTACATTAAAAATACATCCAATAAGAGGAACATCAACAAGTACACCACTAGAGGAAAATAATAAAAAACATGAAAGAGACTCAAGCTACATACTAGGGAGTGTCATCACATGGTCAACTATTTGAGTTATCCAAGACTGGTCTCTCATTAGACCTTGGACCCTCAAGCATTGAGTTATCCTAGACTAGTCATTCTCAACCCCAAACCCTCAACATGACCCATGTGGAACTAGAATACCCTCTCATGAAAATGTCATACCTCTCATTATGTATCATCCCATTCCCATCCTTAACCTATATTAGAACTTAATGTCACAGTCTAAATATTTTAAATTACTATGTTATCACTTATTACACAACTTATAATGATTTACCCTGGTAGCCACTATGGGCCTCGACCCCCATTGCAAGACACTCCCACATAAATGCATGTAGATAACCTTCCCAAAGATCACAAACCATAGTTATGTACCATACAACAAAAAACCATAGCAATCAAATTCGATTCCATAACATGCAACCCAAAAATAATAGTTGGTTCTCAAAACCCAAGTCATCATAAATGTTCATCAAATAAATCGCATAAACATAAGCTTCAATTTTGAATCATAAAGTACATCATGACTTCTAGTAAAAAAAAATCATTAAAAAAATCACAAAAGCCTCTGGTGGACATCCTAGTTTGGTCAACTATACAAGTCACATAAATTCATCATGAAAATAAATATCACAAGACCATAAGTAAAATAGAAAGAATCACAATTTTCAGCCATATAGTTTAATTTCATGATTTTGCATGTTTAGATTGTGCGATAAGGATGTGTTGAACAATAAGGTAAGAATATGGCTGTTTACATAAATTGTTAAGTTAATATACTTATTTAAATGAATAAGTATTTGAATGTCAAATCTCTTTGTGCATATAAATGCCATGCAATATTATCATATTATTAATTTGAATAATCTTAAATCATAAATGATTTAATAATTAATAACATAAATGTATATTATAAGGTTTAAATATTAATATCAATCACATTTCTAAAATATTAATTTGACTTCTATTTAAGTCCAATATTAATATTTGTCTTTCCTTTAATTCATTATGCAACTATAAATAATTCAAACTTGAAATTATAATTATAATTAAATTATTTATATTTTTTCTCATAATAATAAATATTCCTAACTAGATGATTATATAGTTAACTCCACTATAACTCCTTTTAAAAATATAATTAAAATCATAAATATTTATTTATTAACTTCTCACTTACATTAATAAATATATATAATCACTCATATGCAACTAATAGTTAACTAGACTTAAGATATCATTAATACTAACATCCATTTTACAAATAAATGTGTAATATTTATTTAATTTTTAAATATATTTTTTCAATTTTTAGATTTAATAAATTTTTATTTTTTTAAATGTGTTTTCTTAATTTCAAAAATTAATACATATATTTGTTAAAAAATAAAAATAAACTTGCATGCAATTTTTTTCACATGTCTATTTACTCTTAAACGCGCAAGATTATTATATCAAATTTTTAACATGCATTTATTCTTTTTCACATGCATAAATATATTTATTTATATTTATTCCTTTACATACATAACTACATTTATTTACAAGCATATTTTTATACTTTTTTGAAAAACATAAATCTTTTCACTATCAATATATTCTATTTTAAATATATAAAAGATTTTTGTCATATAATTTTCTCAATTTTATTTTACTTTTTTTCCAAATACTAGATTTAACTTTTAACTTGCATAATAATGCCTAAATTACCTTTGACTTTCGATTTATTTTATTTTGTAAATGATTTGCAAATGAATTTAATCAAACTCTAAATTAGATGAATATTCACATTATTTGATTATTTTGCATGTAAGCTTACTCAAGAAGAACCTAGGGTTTTGATAGGTTTCATGCAACATGGTTTCACTAATTTAAAATAAGGGTTTCTAGATTTGAATTTTACCAAAGTTTTCTACATAAGAATAGTAAAAAAAATTCTTCTAATTTCTCAAAAGTAGTATAACCCAGAAGTAATTTCTCTTTTAAATTTCACAAATAAAATCCATGCGTAAATTTTTAATTTAGTACAACACAACCTGACAGACACGAAGAAGACAATTTTTTGAAGGAAAGATTTGCAAGGTTCTCAAACCCTACCTCAAATCTACCATGAAAATTTCCAAGACAACACAATCCCAAAATACGCGATCCAAAATATTCCTTAAGTTTTAAGAAATTCTTTAACTTTGCTCCCACAATTGCTCTCCTAAAACCTATCTAACTCTAAAATGACCAAAAAGCCTCTAAAATTCCATTTTGATCAAAATACAAATATTGCTCCACAACACTTGTGTGTGAAATAATGACCCAAGAACCTCTAATATAGGGCCCTAACTCCCTTTAAGGTTTTTGTTTTTAAAAGCCCTAAAATATTATTATTGTATTTAATTAATTCTTTCATGCAAATTTAACTCACTTTTTAATTAAATAAACTTTTTAAATTTATTTTATCACTTTATTATTTAATGCAAGCACATTTAAATTAATTATTAATTATTTTAATCAATAAAGATAATTAGAGTGCATTATTTAAATGCAACTCTTATTTTAATCAATATTAATTAAATATTCACACTAAAATAATATTTAATATTCAAATTCTTTTTATTTAGTTTTCTAATTTAGAACTTTAAACTAAATCTTTTAAATTAGACATATATTCAAATAATTCTACTGAATTAAATATCATCTTATTTTAATATTTTCTTTTTTTAACCAAATAACATTTAATGATTTAAATATCTATAATTAATCCTAAAATTATAAATAAGCATTCTACCAAACAAATCACAAAGTCAAACTTCATAAAATGCATAAGGAAAATCAACCAAAGCAAAAGTCAAACAAAATACGTACAAAAAGACTCACGGGTTTCAAAAGGGTAGGAAGTTAGATACGAGTCCTTGAATGACAAGTATTTAGGCTATGGCGGGTATTGGACTTGATCATTATCTTCTCATTCTTACCATTGAGTTATTGCAATAGGGAGCACTCATCCTAGCAATTCTTGGAAGTCCGTGTCTGGTACCTACAACATGCATAAAAGATGAGCATGTACATGTGTATATATATCTAAGATAAATAGACAATGAAAAGGAGTGGTACACCTCAAAGGCTCGCAGACAATCAAGAGTAACAAGGCCCTACAAAAATTCAATCAATATAATCACTCGATCATACTTATAAATACCATTTGAAATTTCAATACTAACTATTGTAAATAACAACTAACACTATGAAAACTCTTTCATACCTTAGCCAATGGCTCTGTAATAGCCATCATGATAGCAACTCAATGATCGATGGATTGGCAAAGATGAGGAGGAGTCTCTGACATAAACAACTACAAATCACATAATACAATTTACATATTTTTTATAGAATATATTATAATAAAATGAATTAAATTAACATGAAATAAATGTACATCTATGAAGCTCATATCATGTTTAGGCTCAAAGTCCCTTGTGAATGTTGATTGTCCAGTAGAGAAGTAATGATTACTTAATAAATATATGTATCAATTGAAATGATTAAATTGATACATACTCGTCGACTCATCAACAGGACATAAAATGGGACTAGGGAATCTGTACTAGGGGCATCAACACTCTTAACCTAAATTTTGAATAATGTGAAGACATGCTAATTTATTAGTCGTTCATTGTACATATGAAATATGATCAAATTAGTTTATTGTAGTTGTAATTTACCTATGTGCCAATGCCAAATGTCTCACTTAGGAAGTCATCAATAACTAGCTCATCATCCATAGTGTCTCCAATGTGACTGCCAAAAATGCATAAGGATCCACGTGACATGCACATATGACTGTGGTGCAAAGGAGGATCTTCTTCAACTAATGGACCGGAGGGTCTGTGTCAAAGCATTGATAGTACCTAGAGTATCGGTCTATACATGTTGCTTCACAACTGAAGAAATAATGAAATGCTCATCTTGTGGCTTGATAAAAAGTGCCCTAACTATATTAGGGTCATGATGTGCCCTCGAACTCTCAAATGATGACCCCCCACATCTACCCTAAGAATCTAACATGTCAAAATAATTAGGGATCTCCCCAGGGACAAATTCATAATACAATTTCCTTAAGAAATATATTGGAACCTCATGATTATTGGAGGAAGGGACATCAAAGACCATCCAACATCTATCCCAAAATTTATTTCTAATATCAGCATAGATGCACCAGTGGATGGGGAACCTTTTAGTTGTAATTTTAACAATTTCTTCTTCTCCTAACTTTTTAAACAATGCACATATGTCATCTTTCGTTAGGTCCTTTTTTTTTACATCTTCATAGGATAATTCATTTGCATAATATCTTCATTTTTCTTCTCTCTTAACATGCCAAATATCTAACTGACCACTAATAGAAGCTACTTGGCTCACAATGGACTCAAGGGAGGATGCCAATTATACTATCGTAGGATTAGTTTTCTCGCAATCATTTAACCTACCAATGATTGCTTTTAATTGAGTTTTCCTCTTTCTAATTCATTCATTGTATTGTCTTGGGTGCCAAGTGTAATCAACTAAAAATGGTCATCTAGACTATGAGCCCCCTTTCTAGCATTTTTTCGTAATTTATCTAATGGTTATTTTTTATCAAATTCTCAAAAATCTATTTATTCGATTATAACCTATGGTATGACCACTTTATCCCAAGTTCATATTTAATTAGAAGAACATGTCCCCCTTTTAATTAAATAAAATTCTCCACTTATCTCTTATCCTAAGTGTGCACACATAAAGCATTGTTCTTATTTTAGAAATAAAAGAAAAGGCATTTTTGTCTACACATGAATGCACAATTTCCTATGTGAGAGGAATCTTCTATTTTTAAAATAATTTTAATTCTCCTCCACACATTTCAAACCCTCTCAAAAGTCAACCATTAATTGTGATTGGTTAAGATGCTTGTGCACATGGATCCCTCCCACTTTCAAACTCCACCTTTGATTACATTTATCTTGCCTCTTAATCTCTACCATCTATTTTTCTTTAAAAGGGAGGGCTCTCTCCTCATTCAAAAAATCTTAGTCTCTCATGCTATTGTTATGCTACAAGTTTTTTTGGTGATTTTGGAAACTTGGAACATTCTTGCATTTTTTCATTTTAGATTAGCTCTCATTCTACTTACATTATGGCATACATTTTATCTTAGTTTCATTTATGCTTTAGCTTAGTATTCTTTGTTAGCTTGCATTTCATTTAGAATAGCTTGCATTTGCATTGCATTTTATTCTAGATTCTTGGATATTGCTATTCTTGCCTCTACTCTTTGAATCTCTCGTTCTATGGTGCACCTTGCAAGGGTTGCATAGTTTGGTTCATTTGAGAGCCACCATCTCATAGCCTTTGCACGTCATAGATAGAGAGCACTCTTGAGACTCCCTCTTCCATGGGTTCTCTCAAGAATAATGGTTTATAGAAGTGTGACACTTTTATGCACACACCAAGAGGAGGTCTTTCAATTGGTGGAGGTTGTGGAGGTTCTTTCTTTTCCTCACAAGGGTTTTCATTTTGATCTTGTGTAGTGGTTTTATTTTGATCTTGTGGATGGTTTTCATTTTGATTTTGTGGAGGATTTTGTTGATCGGGCTAGGGATTTGGTGGTTGATTAACCAATTGTATTTTTAAAAACTAAACAAATTTGAAGCAAAACTTTAAAAAATATGCAAAACAATGCTAAAAAGTACAAAACAATGCAAAAACAAGGTTAGAAGACATACTTGATGAGCTCGATCTTGATCTCTGGCGATGAGGAGAGTGAGTTAAAGTTTTCACCTTGTAGAAAATTTGTGCACATTGTTGGGGGTTGAGAAGGAAAGCAACAAAAGGAATGGGAGAAAATGAAATGGGTCATGGGTTACAGTCCTTTTATAAGATTTCACATAGTGCATATGTGCTATGTAAAATCATGTGTGCATACGCACTCTAGCGTGCACAAGCTATAGTAAATTTTGAAAAACTAATATGGGTGTCATCTTTTTGGCACCACAACTTGGTGCATTCCCCATAGATCATGTTATTTCCTTCTATGTATGCCTGACAAGTGCAAATAGACAAAGAAATCCTACAATTCCAATACAACTAATGCATTAAGTACACCCCTTTTCCAAGTTGGGGTTAGACTTTATCAAGCCAATAAATCTACCTTATTTGACATGGCATAACAATATTCTCATATCCATAGATTATTGTACTAGATAGACAAAAGATGAAACATTTTGGAATTGCACTACACAGATTATCACCAGTTTTCTTGAAGAACTCATTATCAAGAGGTTTGGAATGCCTTTCTTTTTGGTAGGTTATAATGGAATTGTGTTTGCATCATTGATTCTCACACAACGGGCTATAGAGAATTAGGTAGTCATCAAGTTCTATTTGAAATCCTATCCACAAGGAAATGAAATTGTTGAGTCTACAAAATCATGAATACTGTAGTAAAATGGTTGCTAGATGAGAATCCAAAGGATTAGCATACTAAATTAAAATATGCACCATGGACTGACTAAGTTAGGATCAAGAATGACTTGGGCACATCTCCCTACTAATTGGTCTATGGTCAAGAACTTATGTTTCCTATGAATCAAAAAATTATTGTCTTAAAATTAATGAGAGGGTATGTTGAAAATGAAGATAGAGTGCAAGTCAAGTTGATGAACCTTTTGGAGTTGGATGAAAAGTGGACTATGGCATTAGAGCATGCATCAAAAAATCAAGTTATCGTCAAATGTTGGTTTGAAAAAAGAGAAACTTTCAAATCATTTAGGATCTCTAACCTTGTCCTCATGTGGGATAAGGTGAAAGAAAAACCTAGTAGTCATACTAAGTTTCAATACTCTTGGATTGGTCATCAAATTGTAGATATCTTGGGAGAAAATAGTTTTTATGGTGGGTACTTCAAAAGGAGAATTGGTTTCATTCCTAATTAATGGCCATTTTTTGAAACATTATTTCAAAGACTAAACCTAAATACATTATCTCACTATATATATATATATATATATATATATATATATACACTATTTTTGATCATTTTCTTATTTTGTGTGGTGTATTTTATTTGAGTCAAGAAGTCAGTGTGTAGTCAAGATTGCCCCTCATAAGTGACCCATCCCAACTAGCCCCAATTTTTTAAAGAGTTATTTCTTCATCAAAGCAATTGAATAACTTTTTCTCTTGTGAAAAATAAATACAAGTGTCATATGTGGGCAATAAAATATTTTTAGCCTCTAACTTAGATTCTAGATTGATCTCTCTCAACACTTTACTCATTTAAGAAAATGATTATCTAGGTTTCTTTCAACCTGGGTGGGTAGCAACTAAGTGTTGTGATGTGGAGCCTAATCAAACTTAGAGGTTTATTCAGCACAATTTCCCTCTAGATTATTTCTATAGGGGTTTGGGGGTAGCACCCCAGGTGCGCTCCCTATCACAGTACAAGGTGGGGTCAAGGGGCAGCACCCCTGTGATAGTTTTTGGGGGTAGTGCCCCCAAAGCCAAAAATGCCCTTATATTGTAAAAGGCATTGGCTACTATTTTTCTATTATTCTAGCCCTAATATTGTAAGTGGTAAAAGCTTGTATAAAAAGGCTTAGGGTTAGGGATTTCATTATGAATGGTGATATTGTAGCTTCTTGCACCGGTATTGAGCTATAAGGGATTATGAATTGTAATCAAGTTGTAATCACTGGATAATAATAATATTGGATTTTTTGTTGGTGGACATAGCCTAGGGATTGAGTGAACCACATTAAATCTTGGTGTCTTGTGTTCTCTTTTATGTGATCTACTATTTTCTAGTATTGGTTATATTTATATGTAACTATTATTTCCATCTAAAGTTAACCCTAATACTAAGGACAGTTCTCAAACTCGTTGATTTGAACAGAGGTTTCCCCCATGGGCTTATCAAGATCACTGGTTGGCATGTGATTTTCCTAAAATTTCACTAAAGGAGGAACACAAGAGTCATCAAACTAGAAAAAGTCCAAGAGAGAAAAAGAATACCAACATCTTGACCACACAAGTTAATCAATGTCAAGGCACAAAAAAAAAAAAGGAAGAGTGGGTCCTTGGTATAAAAGGAAAGAAGATAATCAAGTGAGGCTAGAACAACATAATTGTTGGTCCACTTAAATGAACAAACTTCAAAGAAGAATCAAGTGGAAGCACGAAATCTCTGCAAGGTCAACAGACAGATTGCCAAAATGTAAAAGACAAATAGTTGATGTCTTGTTAAGAGTCCTCTGAATAGATTCTCATGTCTAGTCATACAATCATTGGAAGTTGGTTCATGGGAATTTTGAAAAATCTTGTTGGTTAGCAAATGAATGTTTTTGTTTTACTGTACACGTGCAGTGTTTGGCACCTAAGAGCATCAACGAGATTAAGACATTGAACACATAATGGGATTGAAAGTCAAAAGTTTGAGTTTTTGTTTGATATTTTCAAAAGCCACTTGCAACATCGAGAATCAAGTTCCATCTTGACCCAAGTTTGTATATTTATTTTTGATAAAGAAATGCCTTTGTCATGGCTATTTATTGTGGTTTCATAACACAAGCCCCATTTTCATGTTTATAAATGGGGACCCTCCTTTTTTTCTTGTAAGTCATGGGAACATTCTCCTAAAAAAAGAGTATCTTCCAAGACACCTTTAGGAGTGAGATTACCATGACCTAGGTCTAGGAGTCAAGAAAAGATAGCATCATTTGGGATCTGGTAAGAAAAAGAAGACTTTCAATACATATAAGGCAAAGTCCACACCCTGCACACTTGTGCATCTATGCACCTACACAAGGTGTGCAACTCCACCAAGATCCCTATTACTTGTAACTACAGATGTGTGCACCTATGCACCTTATGCTTGTGCAGCTATGTACCTTGTGCATGTGTGCACATTGCCAAGGTGTGCACCCCCTCACCATGTGTGAACCAAACCTTGCATATAAATAGAGGTGTTCCCCCATACTACTCTCATTATTATCTGCAATCTCTCTAATTTCACACATTTCTATGTTTGTAAACTTCACAGGGTTTGCCTCATCTATGCCAAGGTTGGCATTCACTACACAGTTGTGCACCTGTATAGGTGTGCAACTCCATAATATCCGTGCCTCTCCATTTGAAAGAATTAAAATACCACTTTTGTACCAAATTTTAGTGCACAGTTTGTCACCTGCACAGGTGCATAACTATGCATTATCTAAATATCCACTTGCTTGCCTGTCCCACTTGCCTCTTTCTACATGTGGCGTGCCCTACAAACTTGTGCAAGTGTACATTTTTCTATCATTTTTAGTTTTCTTTTTTTATCTTTTTTTAAAATTAAAGTGTATATTTTCCTTCTAGGAAATAGAGTTAACAAATATTTATCCTTTTGTGTAGGTTATCATGGCTTCATCATCTTCTGTGGAAGCTATCATTACACCCAAACCCATGACTCTCAAATTCCAAGGAGTACCCAAGAAGTTACATTTCATAGATTTGCACTCAAAAGTCAGAGATATAAAGCTTATACATATTGAGTAGAACTCATTCCTAGTGCTTTGCAATAAGCCTCATGAGATATTGGGGATGATCTCTACACTCATTCAAAGTGGATTGCTGAATGTGGCATCACATTTAGTGTTAATGCAATATTATGAATTAATCATGACTCTGAAAAAACACTAAGTACCTGATGAGAAGGTTGTGAAGAGTGTAACTGGAGAAATTGTCTTGGATATCCCACCAGATAATATAGAGAAATTATTCCACTTCCCCAAGCTAATGAATATTAGAAGATTACATATGAAAGTGCAAAGTATAGGGAAAACTAGAAAGTGACTAAGGACATAATACAAGGCAATTACTTGATCACCAGGACCTGCATAATAGGCCAAGCAAAGTAGACATGACACAGGGATACATGATTATAGATATTGGCTATTACATTGTTCTCCTAAGCATAGTAATGGTACTTCTTGCAACAAGCCATCTTGAGACATGGATAGTTCACTATATAGAGACAATCAAAACAAGATTTCTCAAGATCAACTAGTGAACCATAACTAGTAGATCTTTGGATGAGTAGTTAACGTTGGGTTAAAATGACCCCCAATTCTACATGACATCATATATAATCTACTTGTTGGTAGTTGTTGTAGTTTCACAATGCACACCCCATTTTGCCTAGAAATGGGGACCCCCTACTTCATTATTTTAGATTTTCAAAACTCTAGTTCGAGTTCCAAGTCTTTTTAGGGTTTTTTCTATGGTTTTTGGTCAAGACTGGGTCCTGATTCGAAAACCCAATTGTCAAAAATCAAAGTTTTGGAGAGAGAAGTCATTTTGCAAAAGAAAAAAGGTTGCACCAGTGCACCTAATGAGGTGCACTTGTGCACCAAAGTGCTAAAAGAGAGGCATTTCCCTTTAATAGTGTGCACCTACACACACCAAAGGTGTGTGGGGTCTATATAACCCCCCCCAGGCCTTCTCCTTCCTACTTCCTTCAATCTTCTTCTCTAGAGCTCCTAAATTGTAGTAGCACACCAATTAAGGTGCACCTCATTTCCTCCTCCACCTAAAAGACATAAACAAAAACAATGTTAAGACTTTAAAATGAAGTGTGTAGTAGCACACCTAGTGAGGTGCACTGTTGTGCACCTCATTTTGCTTGGAAACCTTTTATTAACTCTAAAAAACTTAAAAAGAGACACAACAAAAACCTGATTAGGGTGCGCAGTGGAACATCTAATTAGGGTGCATTATTGTGCACCCTTAAGAACTTAAATTTATGTACCCAAATGATTATAGGGTGTGCATCAGTGCACCTTAATAAGGTGCACTATTGTGCACCCTATCTTTTAAGAATTTAAATGCAAAAAATAGCACACCAGGTGCACCTCTTAGGTGTAGATGGTGCACCTTGTTTTGCATTCAAGGGTTAAAATTCAAATTTTTTCATGTTTTCAAGTAGTCTAGTTTTTATTGTTTTGGTTTGGGTAAATACTAGGGTGTCATTAACTGATGGACATGCTTTTTATGAATATTTGATGGCATCTTCATCATCCTGCCTTGCTGAGAAGATGGTTCCAAAGTTGATGGTATTCAAGTTTTAGGATGTGCCGATGAAATCATGATTTCAAGATGAGTACTCAAAAATTTGGGACACTGAACTAGGTCACACATATTTGGGTGCATTCTTGACACTATGTAATAAACTAACAGAAAGATCTCAAATGGTTTCCATGTTGATCATATTTGGACTAGTTAATGTAGCATCACATCCAATTTTAGTGCAGTCCTTAGAATTGGTCATGACACTACCAGAGAAATATGTTCCTAAAGAAAGGGTTGTGAAAAGTGTAACTGGAGAGGTTGTCTTAGATCTCTGACCTAACTATATAGATAAGGTGTTCCATCTACCAAGGGTGGATCAATTTATCATATTAACCTACCACCATGTAGAGAGATGGTATAGAGAACATGTGGAGGAAGCCTATGAAATCATATAGTCATCATACCTCATTAAAAAGACTCCTCTAGGATGGAAGGCAGGAAAAGTGGATATGACATGAGGGTACATGAAGGAAGATATTAGATGCTCAATCATACTCTTGAGCAGAGTCATGGGTTTTCTCGCTTCTGGACATTTGAACATTTGGATGGTGCATTTTATCGAGACCATCAAGACAGTGAAGATGCCACTTGATTGGGCCTCCATCCTTAATGAGAACTTGGGTGAGCAGCTAGTGGTAGTGAAGAATAACAAAAAAATTTACATGACATCATACTTGGTGTACCTATTAACCGTGAGGGTGACAGATTATCCAAGGCTCTATAAGAATGGTAGCATGTAGGATGCAAATGCATGGCCTTACATTGTATATCCTCAACTGGTAAAGAAGAAGCTTACAGAGCAAACCAAAGAATACAGGATTGTAAATGATGCTTTCATATTTGCAATAATCTGATTTATAGAGGGGGATTATGTGAAGAGGATGTCAGAAGAAGCATTTGCTAAGATATCAAAGGTTGGAGATTACTATATCTAGTTCTAAACATTTACATATTTGAGGGTAGTGAGTACAACTATCAACCCTAAGAAGCTCCCTAGGTATCCATTGATAGACTTATTCTCCTAGAAATCTCTCAACAACTCTTGCCTACATATGATAGAGTTAGAAAGCAACACAAAATATGTTGGATATGGCCTATGACTATAGGATCTTTCAGGGTAGATCAAACACAAGATTTTCCATCTTTTGAGTGTGAATGGGATCAATATCCCTTGGATGAGTATAATTCCCCTCAGCCCTATTTTGATAACATCGAGAGAGTGCAATACTTAGTGGGTAAAACATTTCAACATGAAGATGCCCTTAAAGATCATTGGATGAATGCAACAAATGACTATGATGTCTGCATAAGGGACTATTGTAGGATAAATTTGTATCTAGTAGAGAGTGCTTTGCTGATCAAGATTCCATTGAAGATTATGGAACATGATATAGAAGATCTTCTCGATCCATTGTTCAATAGGGATAAGATTGGTGATAGACCTTTAATGAATGTTGAGATTGACAAAGAAGAGAACTTAGACATTAATCACAAGGAAATGTACATCATTAAATTGACAAATGATTGGATCAAGAGACCATTCAAACTTGATCCAAGTCTTGAAACAATGGTCTTCCATGCTCAAGCCCACCCAGCTAAAGGTCAAGGAGTAAAGGCCACAGTGCCTACATTTATAGCCTAGTCACCAGTAAGACCAAAAATGGTGCACCAACTTGATAGAAAAATTGGGTATTATCAAGCTCAAAAAGGTAAAGGTAAAGGCAAAAGGAAGAGGAATTCTCCTCAACAAGTCAAGCCAGAAGAGGGAGAAATTTAGGCACTTGCATAGACTAGAGAAGAAAATGTACAAGGGTTAGAAAATGTTGAAGCTACAGAGACCCAAGACAATCCTCAAGTGCCACTTGCTAAGCAAGGACAAGGAGGAGGTGAAATGGAAGTCCAAGAAATACCTCAGTAATAGGTACAAGCCTCTTCTTCTATGCCTAAAAAGAGACGGAAGATCAAGACTCTAGTCAAAAGGAGAGAAAAGGTTATTAGGAGAGTGATCCCTTTTCCATGAATCCTCAAACCAATCCTTGAAGAAGCAGAAGAAGAGGATGATGAGGACGAAGAGGAAAATCTACCTTTGAACTAAAGGAATCAACTCACAAGAGCTATAGAGTTAGAAAGGAGAAGAAGTTCCACAATCACACCCCCATCATTCCTTGAGGAACCCACCTAGACTACAACCTCAGAAGATGAAATACAACAATGGATAGATGAGCAATATGTGGAGGGTACTAATGTCTTTCAAATGTTAGATTTTGATTTCATGTCTACAGGTACTGAATTGGTCAAGGATAAGATAAGAGATAGTCCAATCAGTCAACCTCAATAGGAGGATTGGACTCAGTAGCCAACAAAACCACAATGACCTGAGGTAGTGCCATCATCCACGGTACAAATCATATTTTGTGTAGATAAGGGATTGGCTACCCCTCTTCCTCCAGGCGTAGAAGTAGAACAAGTCCAAACCAAGAAAGAGGAAGATACATGACAAACATCTACTAAGGAAGTGTCAAAGGAAGGGAAAATAAGTGAATAGCCTCAACAAACTTCCTAAGACATCAAGGTAAGGACTATAGACTCTATAGACACAGAGACTCCTAGTACAGATCTTTTATAGAAGGAGAAGACTCCAGAAAGGAGTGATAAAGGGAAGGGTATAGCCAAGTAGACTCTTTCATCCTCAAAAAGTAAGTCTCTGATGGAACATATCCTGAGATGGTTGAGAAAGGGAGTGATAAGAAATAAGAGGTAGCAATTCACCATTGAAGAGGAGGATAGAATGGAATTGATTAAAGTATTGACAAAACCTAAGTCACCACCAAAGGATGCATAGGCATTAGCCTTTATCATCAGTGATCAGAGCTAGGACTTAGTTTCTCATGTGGCTATCCCTCCTTTGCATTCAAATGTTGAAGAATTGACTCTGAGGGATTATCAAATCAAGGAGGTCATGCTTGGGAAGCCTACCTTGTATATTGCTAAGTTAATGGTTACAATAGGGATCAAAGAAGTATTCAGGAGCTTGGAACAAGATGAGGCAAAATTAATAACACTTTGATGATAAAACGAAATCCTAAAGGGATATCTAAGCAAAAAATTTGGTCCCTTGGACCCCACAAACCCCAAGGAAACCTTGAACACACCACTTGAGAGAAGAAATAGGGGTATGAGCCAATTAGATTGAGTGCTTGTTAGTAGTGGAGAGAAATTTTTGAGGAAAAGGGTGTATAGATCATTCAGGGAAATCTAAAGCCATTACACATCATGCAGGAGAATGTGGATTGGCTAGTAGCCATTTTGAATCAAGATTTTGGTCTGATGGATGAGATGCATACCTAGGGCAAGGATTTGCAAGCATTATAGGCAATTAAAAAGATATCGGATGTTGATGGGTGTATAGGCAATTAAAAAGCATTATAGGCATCGGATGTTGATGGGTGTATATACAGTTGAGGAGTTAGACAAGATTGATGATTCAATTGAAAAGATTAAGGATGACAATAAAGTAATGGAGACATTACATGCTGAGATTCACGGGATCAAGGATCAAGCCGAAGAGAAAATTTTGGAAGCTGAGAAGCATTATAGTGATGCTTGTTTAGACATTCTTGAGGATGATATGTGGGAGAAGTTGATACCAGTAGATTTAGTAGTCAAGAAATTTTGGAAAAAAATTTAAGAGGCTACTAATGATGATGACATTAGGCAAGCATTTAGAATAGAAGAGACATTGTTAGATCTGGATGTGAAATTAGGAGATTTTGCAGAGACTCGTATCGAGGTTGGCAACTACAGGTAGAAGACAAAAGATAAATATGAAGCCTTAGATTTGTCAAATATGGCTCAAGTCACTAATATCATCAAGAAATTCAAGGGAAAATACCCAGACATAGCTTTGGTATAAAGGGGAACAAAACCTAAAAGCTAGAATTTCAATTTTGACACTTAGTGAAATTTTGCAATTTTTGGAACCTGCTTTCGAGGGGTGTTGTTGCGCCAGCTGCGCAGGTGCACTTTTTCAATAGTGTTCTGGAAGATTTTGAGGAATTCAAAGGTGCACCTACAATTAACTACCAGTTCTAAATTTAAAGCTTTTCATGCATTAGAAATGCATTCTGACAATAGTTTAACTATTATAGACACCTACTGAAGAAGGAGCTCCTATTTTTGGCACTTTCAGACACTTCTATGTAATGCCTTGCTCAAGAACCCAAGAGAAATAAACCTAACATGTTACAATGTTTACTAAACTATTTTTTTTTTAAAGTTTGAACAACATCAAGATAACATTAATGCAGAAGCAATATGAACATACACATCAAATACACCTTTGCAATTACAAATACAGTTTCAATTCCTCAAGGGTTCCTTTATGTTGAGTCACATTTAATAATTTTAAATTAATTAGTTTAAGTTTCAAGTACAATGCCACATGATCATAAAGAAATAACAAATACATAATCACATAAGCAAAGCATAAGTATAACTAATACAATGAAAGTACATCCACTGCACATGTTGCAGGGTATGTGTGAATAGATACAATACATCAGAATACATGATAGCATTATTACATCATCTAAAAAGAAGTCTCTGAGATAAGAAATAAGAATGATAAAGGTACATCTTTTGCAATGAACATCCAATAGCTGGCAAAGTAAGGGGGACTCAAATGGTAAGAAGACACTACCTCCCGACTGCGTGGTTACCTAGTCAGGCTTCCACTCCCACCATATAGGGAAGATAATGAACGATCCACTTATGGCTAATCAAACATAAACATTCCTAGGCAAGGAATTCCTAATAGCCAAAAACTACCTCAAAGGTAACACATGTTACTCAAGAAGATAAGATAATCCAAAAAGATAGAACACTCAAACCAATACCAACACCACATAACCAAACATCATACATGAACCAAGCATAAATCGAATACCAAGATCATAAGATAAAGTCAACGAAAGATATTCACCTCAAGTCAAAAGCCACATGCCAACAGTACATCATCCATGAATCACCAATCATCATCAATGAAAGTAATAACCAAAATAAATACATCAAAAATAAGTACACCACCAAAGGTACACAAAATCTACAGAGGAGACTCAGGCTACATACTAGGGAGTGTCATCACATGGTCAAACTACTTGAGTTACCCTAGACTGGTCTCTCAATGGACCCCGGATCCTCAAGTGTTGAGTTACCCTGGACTGGTTACTCTAAACCTTGGACCCTCAACTTAACACATGTGGAACTAGAAACCCCTCTCAAGAAGATGAGGCAACCAATTATACTGTCATCCCATTCCCATACTTAGTCAATACAAGCACTCAAGGCATGGGTGGATCAAATATGTCTAACTTATCTTTTTAATGTGTTTTCCCCCCAAAATATTTGTGACTAGATTATCACTTATTACATCACTTACAATAGGTTACCCTAGCACTGACCACTTTGGGTCTCGAACCCCTATTGCAAGCCACTCCCAAAGACATGTACCTAGACAACCTCTCCTAAGAACATAAATACACAGTTGTGTCCCATACCACAACACTCATAATGATCAAGCTCGGTTCCTTAACAGGCAACCTAAAAAAAGTTGGTTCTCAAACCCCAAGTACACATAAATGCTCCTCAAAGTAAACTTCATAAGTATAGTTTTCAATTTGAATCACAAGACACATCATGACATTTGGCCACATAAATGGTATACAAGAAATCTCACAAAGCCTCTAGTGTACATCCTAGACTGGTCAACATCTAATCAATCCCCAAAAATAAACATCACACAGAAGATAGGATATACTAATAGTATGGTTTGTTTGTAAACGCACATAGTTAAGATATTCAGTCAAGTTTTTAGTTTCCAATTTCAGTATAAGTTTTCAAATGGCAGATTCTCTATTTACCCTATAGGTTAACCTATGCATTTGTTCGATCCAAATATATATAAAGTTTCCCTCATGATAAAAGTCAATTTTCCTAAAAGAACAGTTTGAGGGCAACCATTTATTTATTTAAGTTATAAAAGTAACAATTTACTAATTTTAATCGAATCATTACAATTTTATCAATATTAATGATCATTAACAACAATAGATAAGTTTACAACTTTGTTAAATAACTCTCATTATTAATAATTCTTAATTAAATCAAATTTAATTAAGTAAATTAATAATTTTATTTAACCATATTTCAATTATTAATAATTTATATAATTATTAATTTAATAATAAAATTTTAATAAATAACAATATAAAATTATTAATAATTAATAATATAAATTTAATTTAATTTAAAACTTAATCAAAATTTTAAAATGATTTTAAATTCATTGAAATTTAATAACATATGAAAAAGCACTTTGCTTTAAAAAGCAAGCGCAAGCCTTAAAAAGGCTCCACTGTCATGCGGCAGGCCTGCTAACGTAGTACCTGCGCTAGCAGAGACTGTCGGTGGCTTAAAAGCCAAGGGGGGTGGGGGGGTCATGGCCCCCACTTCCCAAATTGATTTTTATTATTATTATTATTATATATATATATTTTTTTTTTTTATAATGTATTTTTTAATAAATATATATAGTTTTATATAGTTTTCACAATAACAAAGACCCCATAAAAACATTTTAAAATACATTTTTTTAAACAATTGTGTGCTAGAAAATGTGACCTGTTGAGAGCATGAATCAACAAGCAAACATTAGTTCAAATCAAAACATGTAACAAGAATTCATCAAAATGAAGGAAAACTAAACTAATGCTTGTCTGAGTTTTGCAGATCTAAGTAGCCAACAAAACCAATCTTTCAGCCACCTCTACAACTCAACAAGGGCACCCATAAGAGGCCTTGTTGGTGTGTTAAGATGGGCAGTATGTTTGGTGTGCTCTCCCAAACACAACAATGGAGTGAATCTCTTGAGTGAATGTGCAAATGTGAGTGATGATGCAATATGAACCTAAACTATATGAGATGAAGAATACTTCAAGAAATGGCTATGGAGAAAGCCATACTTGAAAGTATTCAATGGTGAAAATATGAAATGCGAAAAAGAAACTAACTAGATATGCAAGTGAAGCTAAGATGTAAATAAAATGGAGATAAGAAAATGCATGTAAACTAAACCAATAATGCAAATGCAAAGTTAAATCAGCTACCAAATGGCTAGAATTCACCTAGAAATCTCTATGAAAACTCAAACTACAATGAAAACCCTAGCATGAAAACTCAAGACTCAAAATGGCATGGTAACAATGCAATAATGGGAGATGCTAATGCTTGAGACAAGGCCTCTATTTATAGGCTTGAAAGAGGGCTTGGTGAGGTGGCATCCATGTAGATGCCACATAAGGTGACATGCAAGCCATGCAAATGGTCAAGAATTCAGAGTTTGCTCACACATGTGTGAACAAACTTGAGAAGAAGAGTGGGAGACAAGAGTGCAAAGGGGAGTGTGTAGGCATGCCATCTCACACATGTGAGCACACTCTTAGGCTAATGAGGGGGATTAGGAAAGAGATTAAAAATTATTAAGTGGGATTAGAGAAGAAGTAGGCTTAAGAGGATGAAAATGATGGTTATAGGCTAGGCTCTAGGTTAGGCTTAAGATTAAATTAAATGAGATTTAATTTAATCATGAGTTTAGAGGAATTAATGGGATGTTAGGGTTTAAATAAATAAAATTTATTTAAAAATGGAGAAACATGGAGGATCATGTGTTAAATTAATTTAACACATTAAGGCTAGAAGTATTTAAATTATATTTAAATAATTAAGAGAATGAACTCATTTAATTAATTAATTTAATTAAATAAGTAGAAGAATGTGAGCAATATAATTAATTAATTAATAATTAATTACAATGTCATGGGAAATATTAAAATTAATTAATATAGTGTTTACAGACGATTTTAAGTGTCTACAACAATATTTACACTTTCAGTCTGATAGGATAAATACTTTTAGCCAATCAAATTTTAAAAAATTCGTTTACATCTCAAATCCTCCCTAGATTTAACTTCGATTCTCTTTTATCTATGGACAGAATTTCTAATTGATTTTTATTTATTTATCTTATCTTATTTTATTTTTCTTCCAACTCTAATATATAGATGAGATACAACACAATATTATAAAGTTCATAATGAGAGAGCAAAAGATTCATACAAAGATACCTAGAAATTTGATTTTAACAATCACAAAGAAGACAGGATTATCTAAATAAGATAATTCTATTAGGTGAATGAAAACTCAAGAACCTACTTGGTTCTAATGCTAATACTCTGGTAGCTAGATGAAAATTCCTACACAAAATCCTTCAAGCCACAAAAAAATTCCTTTATTTTCCAAACCCTCTGAGTTGCTTTCCAAAACCTGTGTGTGTAATCATACCTGAAAACCCTCTAATATAAACTTTAATTACCTTTTTAGAATTTCTGTCACCACAACTCTAAAATTATATTTACTTTATTTAATTATTTCTTTCGTGCACAATTAATTTGCTTTTTAATTAAAATATTATTTTATTACCCCTTTCATGCACGTCAAATGAATTATTAAATTACTTTTTTCAATTTTCCACTTGACTTCGCTTTTATTTAATTTATTAACATTTAAATCTCATGCACACTTTATTAAAATATCTTAATTAAGTTCACATGTTTTCTTATTTTAATTAATTTCTTATATTTTAATCTCATGCATGCATCATGCAAACTTAGAACTTTTTTCATAAATTAATATCTTTTCACTTCTTAATTTATTTTTGAACGTTTAATTTGATAAATATTTATTCACTTAAATAACAATAATACTTAGCATTTATTTAAAAATGAACTCTAAATATATTATTATTAAATTAAATAAATATTATCACGTTCTAAATTTATTCTTATAACTTTTATCTTCAAATTTAAATCTTTTTAATTAATTAATTTTTCAATTAATTAAATATAATTAAATATTAAAATGTCAATAATTTTTTTCCATTATATTAAATCATTAATTTAATCTTTTAATTAGACTTAATTAATAGAAAATTCATTAAATTCATAAAACAACATACACACAAAAGATTCACGGGTTTTAAAAAGGGTAAACAGTCTGTTACGAGTCCTCCTTACAGGACAAGTATTTTAGGCTATGGTTGGGATTGGACATGATCATTATCTTCCCATTCTCACCATTTGAGTATTTGTAATTGAGCATGCTCATCTTGGCAATTCAAGGAAGTCGATGCCCGGTACCTACATCCTACATAAAAGATGAGCATGTACACGTATATAAATATATCTAAACTAAATAGGCAATGGCAGGGAGTGGTGCATCGTGTAAATCCCAACTAGTAGGTGACTATGACTCCCTCCCTTAACCAAATCAAACACGTCAGACAAAAAGATAAAATAAACACGTGCACCATACACATGCAAGTATGGGGTAAATATCATAAAAATCACAAGTCTAACATCAAATGCTCAAGTATAATAATGCATCTCTCATCAATACAAACATAGTCATCATTAAATACATCATATTAACATTTTTATGAAAGAAACCACATTTACTAATTAGGAATCATCAAAGCATCATTAATGCACTAGTAACCACAAACATTAAACAACACGTTAAATATAGTCAACCAAGTAATCATCACTGATATATCACTAATCTGAGTCATGAAATAATATCATAATACTGTAAATCCAATATCTCTAAAACTAATCAATGCATAAAATCGGCCTAAAAGAATTTGACAATCAAAACATAAAAGCAAACTACGGGTGGGCATTACATTCTACATCAACTGAAGGCTTTCTCTTTCATATTTTCTCATGATTTCTTTGTTTTATGACATGTAAAGGCTCATGCACCCAATTAATAATATAAATATGGATGAAGTCCTACTTATCACCTATTAGATAGTCAATTTGTACATAAATATATTTCTTTTATTAGTTTAGAAGCATATGATTGCATAGAGATATCTCTCACTCTCAACACAAATTGAGGAGAAGATTTCTTATAAATTTGGAATTGTAATATGTATTCAAGGCCGCCGTTATTTTTGTAATAATATATGCTTTTGGTGCTTGCATTAAGAGTGTAGTGATTCTTGCCTAAGTGTGTTATATTTTATGGATGTATGTTCATGGAATGTAATTGAGCCAATAGTTTTATTGTGTTGTTTTGGTTGTGCAATCTTTTAATTCTAGTGTTTGCTATAGGTCTACAAATTCTACTGAGGTACTTAGATCGAGAAGAGATCAACATATTATTCCTGCATAACTTTTTGTCTCTCATGAGCACACTTTTTGTGGCCTTGTGATGTGATGAAAAGTGAAATGTCTTATGGTTACTAAATTCCCATCGGCAATTGCATCAGTGGAATTAAGGGAGCGTTGCTCCTATTTTCATTGGTTACCCGTCGATCTTTTCAAAGGCTTAACTCATAGACACATTGATTATGTAGCTTATGTTCATTAGGATTTACTTTTCATGTTATTTGCTTAGATTTCTTGTTTCCCTATTTTTTGTTATTTTCTTTACTAACCCCTTCATTAATTTAGGTATTCATATAGTTTCATTATTAGATTGCATTCATTCTAAAATTAAAAATATACAAAAAAAATAAAATTCCTTTTTGTGTGGTTATTCTTTTTGAGATAGCAAGCAGATCATACATCTTATCTAAATCATTTTAGAACTATAAAAGGCCTCCTCGTGAACATTCATATTTATCTCCAATTGAGCAGATTCTAGTAGGTCACAAGATCACCCAGAACCTTGGAGTTGATCCTCGAATTTTCTTTTCAAGAGAGGAGTTTGAAAGGATTCCCATCATTAAGCATCGTGCAAAATGATAGCTCAACAGTAGCTAGAGTGGAAAATTATCTAGGGATTGTATGAAGAGGAAGTATACAAGACCCCAATGCATGGACACACATCATGTACCCACATTTGGTACAAAACAAGCTCCCAAATGAGAGCCTAGAATACAAGATAGTGAATGGTGCCTTCATCTTTGTGATAATATAGTTCATAGAAGGGGATTATGAAAATAGGATTTAGAGAGAGGTAGTGGCAAGGGTATTACAAGTGGGAAGATATTTCATCTAGTATAACATATTCACTTACATCCAAGTGGCTAGGACCCTCTTCCCCCCAAGAAGCTACCAAACTATCCATTAGATAGACTTATACTGCTAGAGATTTCCCAACAACTAGCTTCTACATATAATAACATTTAGAAGAAGCGTAGAAAGACATGGGTATGGCCCATCACCATCAGGCCTAATAAGGTAAAATAGAAGCATGACATTTTCACCTATGAAGTGGAATGGGAGAAATACCCTTTTAAGGATTATTCGGCAACCCGCCCATATTTTGATCACATAGGGGTGTTCCAAGATGTCATTGGCAAGGAGTTTCTTCTAGATGCTTCTATTGAAGATCATTGGTTGAACTATGTAGATGACTATGAGGTTTAGATAAGGAACTATTATAGGATGAATCTGGCACTAGTAGAGAAAGTTTTGAACCTATGAATACCTCTTAAGGTTCGGAATAAGGATGGTCCTAATATCCTAGATCCCACCTATAATAGAGACAATATTTTTGAGTGTCCTATTATGAATGTAGAGGTGAATCAAGAGGAGAATGGTGACATCCAACATCGGGCTTGACATGTTGTCAATTTGACAAGGGACTAGGTACAAAAGCTTTTCCACTTGGATGTTGTACCTAATATTCCAACTTTGAAGGCACAAGTGAAGAACCTCTATCTTAGGTAGAAGCTTCCCCATTAGTCCCTAAATAAAGTAGAATAGAGATAGTGATGATTGGAGAGAAAAAGAGAAGTTTGAGGAAGAAGGGCACCCCTTTACCTTAGATCCCTAAAACTATTCTAGAGGAAAAAGAGGAAGGAGAACATAATGAAGAGATAGATTATGTTCCATTGAGTAAGAGGGCATGTTGGACTAGAGTCATTAAAGAAGAAAGAAGGACAAGTTCAACACCCCAAGTGACACAAGAATAACTGATCTAGATTGAGGAATCTATGGATTAGGAGTAGGAAGGATGGAGTGAGTCCACTTGAAGGGGATGGGTCAAATGTGTTCAATATCACTAGATTTGACTTCATGCCTATAGGAAATCAAATAGACAGTAAAGAAATAAGGGATATGTCATACCAGGAGCCATCGGGTGATGATTGGAATATGTTTCCTCCACTCCCACATGGTTTAGTAGGGATACCTTCTCCACCTCCAAGAAATCCAAAGACATTACCTTTACCTCTATTAGAATAGGATACCATGCCATTGCCTCCTCCAATTATAGGTAAATGGAACCATGTAGTACATGTAGAGAAAACCTCTAAAAAGAGATATATTACTACAATAAAAGATTAAGTTCCTCCTATAGCATAATGAATTTCTTTCCCTCATAGAACCATAATGGCCACCCCAGTGGTGGAATAACTAAGACTATAGAAGACCCAAGAGAGGACAGATAAAGAAAAATGACTTGCATCTATGATGACTTCTTCTTCTAGTCAGTATATGTCTCTAATGGGCTCTACTCCAACATGGCTAAAATGAGAAGTAGAAACTCAACAGAGGAGGTATATAAATGCTCCTAAGGAATGAATAGTGATTTTGATAGAGGTAGTGAAGCCAAAAATTCCCATTTGAGAAGATCCAAACCAACTAGATTTTATCATGAAGAATAAGAGTAGGACTCAGTTGCACATATAGCCATTCCTCCTCCTTGTGTAGATCTAGAAACCATCACCCCTCAAGACTATCAAATACAAGAGGTCATATTAGGGAAGGCTATCAAGGATACAAACAAAGTTTTGACAACCATGGGTCTCTGACAGGTGTTTCACCATTTAGATAAAGGTGAAGAGGAAGTATAAGTTTTGAGGAAACAAAATGTTATCTTACAAGAATTTGTAAAAGAATTAGCAGGTCCTATTGACCTAGATCACTCTAAGATAGATTTATTAGCTGCGCTCAAGAAATGACCTCCAACCTCTACACCAAGTGGCTCTTTTTTATACCAACTAACTCTTTTTTGGGTGCTTGAAGGAGATGGTATCTTAGTTTTGAAGAGAAAGGGGTGGAGACTATAGAGGAAAATATGCATTTTTTCATATCATATAAAATATTATAGAGAAAAATATGCATTTGTTACATATCAACCAGAATTTTGGGTTAGTGGATGAAGTGTCCAGTTGGACTAACAACCTGGATGCATTACAAACAATAAATGGGTAGAAATAGAAAATTTTGTTGGATTTATACATAGGAGAATAATTAGATAGGTAGATGATTTTATTGAGAAGATACAGGTTGGTAATAAGGTCATGGTGTCTATGTATGAAGACATCTACAACATGCAAGGAAGGACTCATGCCCAACTAATAGAGATAGATAAATTTTTATAGTGTGTCTAGCCTAGAGATTCTTTATGATGACTCTAGAGAACACCTGTTCTCAATGGAAATAGTTGTACAATAATTTTGAGTATCTTTTGAAGTAGTATCCTCTGAGGATGATGTCTGGTGCACATTCAAAGTCGAGGAGACACTGAAGGAGTTGGATTCTAAATTGGATGATTTTGTTAAAGTACAACATAAAGTTTGTGAAATTTTATGGGGAAGTGAGGGCCAAGTACCAAGCTCTATATTTTTTGGATCCCCAAGAAATCACCACGACAATACAAAAGTTCAAGGTGGCCCATCCAAACATCATTTTGGAAGAAAATCAACAAGACCTAGATGTTGAAAATTAAGATTTTGGAGTTAGAAAAAACCTACCAATTTTGATCTTGGGAACCTTGCAGAGATGCTCAAGTTCACATTTTGAAGTTTTGGTGGAGAACAGATTTTATCTCCAAAGGTGCGCAAGTTTGCAACATCAAAATCCAAAAACATCTCAAAAATAAAAATAACAAAAAGAAGCTCTTGATTTCCACATCACTTCTTCTATCCATCAAATTCATCACCATCATGCATATCTCATATTAATCATTAAAATAATTCCTCAAAATCTCAAATCCTCTTAATCATTTCCTCATTTTCTTAATCATTCAATCAAATCCCTAATCTTCATCCTAGTCATGATTCATAATCCACATCAAGTTCCAATTCCCTAATCCAATGATTCAACCTCATGATTCTTAATCCAATCCCTTGTCAAATTCATTCCTTTCCAATCAATTTCTAATTCAATCCATTTACATCTTCATCCAAAATCAATCAATATTTCTTCATCTATTTAAATATTCTTCTAATTCAATTTTCATAAAATATTCCACTTTGGACATATGAGCACCATCATAATCCTTGGACTTTAACACTGGTTATCTTGAATGACCCAAATTTTATCAAGGTTATCTCAAAACTTTATCCAATATCTCAAATCAATATCAAGTCAAATCCAATCCAAGTCAAAATAAACACAAATTCCAAAATTTATCCTAGTCCCAAGTTCATATTTCATCCATCATCAAATCTCTCACCACTCCTCATCTAATCTCAATGAATAAAAATTGGCTTAACCAACTGGTTGGGGACCTTCAAAGGCAATATGGAGTCACATCTCCAGAAAAAACCCCATATCAAATCAATCCTCAAAACTTCATATCTAATTATAATCCATCTCATGCTCATTATTCTTCTACCTTTGACAAGGGAAATCCACCTCATTATCCTTCAACCACATATGATTCCGTTCATAGCCCACTTAATTCCTCAAACATAAATGCCATTGCCAAAGAATTTGAGGAACTCAAGAATTGTGTCTTTATTCTATCAAATGGGGGTCAAAAGAAAAATTCTACCTTCCAAGAAATATGTCCTCTTCCCCCATGCTTCCAAGTCCATAATCCTCATGTTCCATCCAACCCAAATCCCCCATGAAATTCTCCATACTTGAGCTTAATGTCCAAAACCATCATCCTAATCCCCTACCTCATGCCCAATTGCCACATAAACCTAATCTTCCAAAGTTGACATCATTGCCACCTTGTAACAAGTATGTCTTTTTCCCACAATCATTGGTAGAAAGCTTGTCTAAATACAAAACTAAAAATGAAGTGATCCAATCACCCAAAGTCATACACCCAATGCCATCTCAAGACCTTCCTCCAAAGCATGCCATTATGGATTTCTTTTCTCCTATAGATGTGAGCATTTATCCATCCCATTATTCCCTTATCCCTCAAAATCCATTTATCCTTCTTAATCCATCTCATGATCCCCTTCCTGATCAAGATCAATACATTCCACGTACCGCACATATTACTGATTCTATTCTATCTCAAGAGTTAGCATCCATAGATTATCCACCTCATGAAGATGCTCCTTCTATAGAATCCACTAACTCTCCCCCCTATCAAGATCAAAATGTTCCATCTCATAATTCCATTCCATACACTCAATTATATGAACCTATCCCACTAGATGATTCAATAGTTCCTTCCATTCCACTGCTTAATCCTCTTGTAAGTAAAGATCAAAATACCCTTCATTTGCATTTCATGATCCCAATCCATCTCAAGATACTATTATCCCTCATGATCCCCTTCATGATCCTAATCCTCCACATGATCCTATCACATCTATCCAATCCACTCATGGATCCCATATACATGGACTCGCATCTTGTATTGAAAATGATAAATATCCCATTGAAGAAATAATGTCTCAAGATGTTGGTACACCTTCAACTCCTTCCAAATTCAAAATTCTCCATCCAAACCTAAATGTTCCCATCATCCATATTCCAAGTCCATTTTGGGCCCTTATATCCATAATCTATTTCATTCCTCATTTTCATCCATTTTGGGTCCTTATCTTCCAAAACCAAACCATTCGTCCCTTCCATCCATTTTGGGTCCTTACATGCATCCATCCACAATATCCAATTCTTCCACTTCATTCCCTCATGCTCCTCATAAAGATCAAAAAAGGCACACATCCTTGAATTCATTCCCATGTAAACCATCCATAAGCTCTCCATCCCATTTTTCCCCATGTAGTTGCACCATAGCCAATGTAAACAAATTGGATGCCAAAGATAAAGTTAATCAAGCCAAAAATCTGCAAAAATCCAAGGATCAACATGTCCCCTCTAAAATACATGTTCAAGAAAAGAAAAATATGATCCAAAATAAAATCCAAAAGCCACAAAGGCTAAAAATAAAATTTTCAAAAATTATGTGGATTCCAAAGCTACTTAATGAAGCAATGAATCTCAAAGAAAACTTCAAAATGGCATCCAATCTTTATTAACCCAAGGCTTCTTTCATCCATAAATCCTCAAAACTTTCATTTTCCAAATCCATTTTGGGTCCTTATATCCCAAAACCCAATATCCTATATCGATCATATCCTTCATCCATTTTGGGTCCTTATATCCCAAAATTCAAACTTTCTCCTACATATCCTCCAAAATTTCCTCCTTCCCATCACCCTTCAAGGTGTGTGTCAATAAAATCTTACCACCTCATTCATCCACTCATTCACAAGTCTTCCAACCTAGCATCCATCAACTATGTCTTCCTCCCAAGCACTCCACCCCTTTAATCCAAAAAAATTCATAAGTTGTTGTCCTCTATTCCCTAACACATTTCATCCTTCTTTTCACTATCTTACCACATCTATGAGAAAATAGTAAAAATTCTTGAAAATAGCAAAGAAAGAGAAATAAATATCAAGGGATACCATCCATGTAAATAGATGCTTGAGTCCTCCCTCTATTTCCCTATTATGTATCCACCATATTTTGAATTCATATATCCATCCATTCACTTGTCTACTTCCACTTACACTCTACATTGGGGGCAAGATTGATCCATTCCACACTACCTTATATATCTTCCATATTTCCATCTTTGATCTTGACTATCATTTTCCTTCCATCCATCCCTGCTCACTCAACATATCCCTTGCACATTATCCACACACTATCCTACATACTCCCACCATCCATTCACATATTTGATCTTGACATCCTATCAATATCCTGCATTCCATAGTCCTTGGCATTTTCCTTTCTGCTACCCTCCATCCATACACATACATACTTACATCCTTCTTTCATATTTCCCTAGTCTTGGTTATCCCATTCATTTCATGTCCCACATTTCATCCATACTCTTCATATCATTACCCCTAGTTCATACTCTCCCTCCCATATCCCTTATCCATTCCACTTTCAAGCCTATGCCTGTGATCAATATGAGAGACACACAAAAAAATGTTCATATATGCTTTGGAAATACACATGCCTTCCCTTTCTCCATACAATAGCCTTCACACCATCTTTCCATGTTCATGCATCCTTTCCCACCATATTTCCTTCCATTTTCCTATCCTTCGTATGGGGCATTTTAACTCCTTTGAAACATGATCCTTGGCTCCCCATTGTCCAATCCCATATCCTTTTGTACCCCATATTCTTTCACCATTCATTTCATCCTTGTATCATCCCATCCATACAAGTCTCCCCACAGTTCCCATTCATTTACCATTCCTCGGTTCTCCCTTGTCATTGGTTCTAATCTATTCCACCTTTCATCAATTTTTACTTCTTCCAATTCAATTCAATCAACTCATTTATCCTCTAATCTAATCAAATTCCCTTCTTCCAATCATTTCCTACAAATCAATTTCTATCTTATCAATGTCATTCAGCTCATTCAACCAGTCCAAATTCTTCTATTCATCATCTAATCTCATGATGATGAGCTTCATCCCATCAAACTGAGCTTATCAAAATAGTGATTGCAAACAAAATTACACAAATTCACACTGAGACTAAATGATTAGAGAACCTTGTTGCTTTCACACAATTTCCAAAAAATAATCACAAACATTTCAATACAATTCAATCACACAATTAGCTTTTGCCTTATAGGATGAATCCTTCCTACATAGGCTTTACAGATTCACCATCTGAATATAGTTCATGGCAAGAACTGTGGATTGAATGACTACTTGGTCATAAGGTCTTTTGTTGATTTTATCTTTGTGTGTCAGTGATAGTCTCCCCAAGTGTACCTCAATCTTCAATGTCTTGGTATCATTTGAATGGCTTCACCTAATTACACGGGTCTTTTGCAATATGATCTATTTTCTAGAATCTTTAGCACATCTATGTCAATTTTGTGTTATGGTTATGGATTCCTCACTGGGGACAACAGGTTAGCACACTTTCCACTACCTAAAAATAATTTGAGTGTTCCTAGACCTCTTCAATGCATATATGTCATTTGTTCCATCATGACTATGACAACTACATCTATTGTCCTAAAGTCTCTATTTTGTTGAGAGTCTAGTCCAGGCAAAGGTGCCTTGTTATCTATGCTACTATAGCATTTGATGCATCACTACTCTTGCAATATCAAACTAGGGTGTGATCTCCCATATGAACACAACTGAATCCCATGCATTCATGTATTTAAGATGCATTTAGTTTAATCATTATCCAATTCAACCTGCTTCATTTTGATCTTACCAACAAGTCATGGAAGGCCTTCATTTAAACCTTTTTCCTTCTCTTTTCTTTCTCCTGTCTATTTTTGAGAAAATTGAGCAAAATATATTCCTTTTCCACCCCATTTCCTTGAGGGGCACCCTCCTTCATTGTCATTGCTACGACACAACTCTTGCGAATCTTCTCCTCACAGGGGCAACTTATATTTTCTTTTCTTTGATATAATGTCATCTCGACATCACATCAAAGAGAGGCAAAATGTAGACAGTTAAAAATTGTCCTAAACACTATATATTAATTTATTTAATATTTCCCTTGACACTATAATTAGTTATTTATCAATTAATTATATTTTTCATAATCTTCTACTTATTTAATTAAATTTATTCAATTAAATAGGTTCACTTCCCTAATGTTTTTAAAATTTTAATTTGAATACTTCCCCCTAATGTGTTAAATTTATTTAATGCATAGTACTCCATAAATCCCCTTTTAAATAAATTTTACTTTATTTAAGTCCCTCCACTTTATTAAATTATTTAATCATGTGATTAAGTTAAATCCTATTTAATTTAATCCTAATCCCACCTAAAACCTAGTCTACACCCATCACTCTCATCCTTCTACGGCTACCCATTAATTAATCTTACATAATTATCCTAAACACCTTTTATCTCTTAAGTGTTTGCTCACACATGTGAGAAACTCAAGATCCAATAAAGCTTCCATTTTATTATTTTATTCAAACCTCTTACACACTTGTCCCCCTTTCCTTTCTCCAAGGTTTCTCACACATGTGCGAGCAAACCTTGAGGCATCACTTTCATCCAAAAGGCTTATGTTGACCTTTGAATGGCTTGTCCCCTTATCCCATGTGTCTCTCTTGTGGCACTTATGTGGATGCCACGTAGATGCCACCTCCTCAAGGCCTCTCTCAAACCTATAAATAGAGCCCTTGTCTCAAGCATTTTTCATCTCCCTCATTTGCATTGTTATCAAGCTAGTTTAGTTTTAGAGCTTTTAGAGATGTTGTGCTTAGAGCTAATCTTTGGTAGTTGTTTGCATTGTTTAAGTTTCTAGATTTTGCATTAGCTTCATAGTAGTATAACATTGTTAGGTTGCTTTCTTCATTTCATTTCTTTTCCATTCACATCCATGGAATCCTTTGAGGATGGCTTACTCATAGCCATTTCTTGAAGGAATTTCACATACATTTTTAGTATAGATTCACATTTGCATATTTGCACTCTCGTTCATCTTTCTAGATTCATTCAATAGTTGTGTTTGGGAGAGCATATCTACATCGCTCCAACTAAATCACACCAACAAGGCCTCTTCTGGGCACCCTTGTTGAGTTGCTTTGAGGTTGTGTGGGGACTCTTGTTTATCAGTTGTATTAGTATTAAAAGACAATGTCGGTTCATAGTTTTCTTTATTTTGATATTGTTATATGCACATGCTACTTACGTTTTATTATTTACGTGTGCTCCCAACATGGAAGGTTTTTATGCATACAGTAGGCGCATAAGTACAATGATTTATGAACATTTGTGGATACGCCAATAATTAACTACTAGTTGTTATTTTTAAGCATTTTCATGCATAGCACTTTTTTTAAGAAGTGTTAAAATAGTTAACTCTTATTTAATCATGGGGGAAGATGAGTTTCTATTTTTGGAAGGACCCTAACTCTAGCTTGCACTCAAAGATGTCTATCTTTGATCTTTTTTTTATTGTTTTAAGTTGTGTAAAGGCTCATGCACCATTAATTCAGTTTGTATATAAATTTATTTGTATTATTATTTTAGCATACTCTTTTCATGAGAAAAACCCTAGCTCCTAAATTCATATGAAGGAGAGTGATCGCTATAAATACAAGGTTGTAATATGGATTCAAGGCTGATATTTTATACAACAAAGTATGCTATTGGTGCTCTCATTATGTGTCTAGTGATTCTTATTGGAATGTGTGTTCTCTTTGTGAATTAATACTTTATAAATAATGTAGGATCTAATAGTCCTATTGTATTTGAATGATCATGCGATTTTAGTTTTCTGGGATTTTATCACGAATAGTCATCTAATATCTCTGTTGTGACTATTAGGAGAAGGGGATTTTCTTACTTGCATTTCATAGCTATTTTTCTTGTGTGCGTGCACTTTTTGTGGTTGCACAATTTGATGAGTTTTGGAAAATCATGTTATCTTTCAAAGTTCCATTAATGATTGTATCATGGAGATTATATTGCATTGCTCCAAATTTTGTTGCTTTTCTACCATCCCCTTCAAAGATCTAATTCGCAGATGCATTGTCCTTGTGGCTTATGTCCATCTAGATTTCCCTTTTCAATAATTTTATTTTCTTTCTTGCTACCCTATCTTCTTAATTTTTTTTTCATAAAAAATGACTAGGTTATAAATTCATTTTAATTTAGACTTTCGTGCATCATCATAAATTCTAGAAAATAACAAAAATAATATTTTTTGCTTAATATTTTCAAAGTGTCACAAACTTACAGATTAGACTTCACCAAACTAGTAAAGGACTCAACGTTAAACATAACTATTTACCTTCAATTGAGCTACCTAGTCTATTGAAAAATAGCCTCCTGAAACCTTGGAGTTGATGTTTTATTGATTTTTCAAGAGAGTTTTCTCACAAATTTTTGTCATTGTCATCGTGAAAACATGACACTCAATATTAACCAATGTTGTCAATGATATAAAGGGGCTTGAGTTGGGTCTGATCTATCCTTTATTAGGGAGTTCCTAGATTATCCTTTATATCTCATATTTAAACTTTTTTGGGATGGTGCTAGGATGTAGTGATGATGGGTTTGGCTCCTTCCTTTAGCTCGATGGTGTGCTCAAAGCTCTTATGTGAATGTATACCACATGGGATGTTAGTGAAGACCATACCATGTTTATCCAATATTGTTTGAAGCTCATCATCATGTAGTAAGTGTGTTTCCCCTTTATAGTTTTTGTTGATGTCAAATAATATGCAACCCATAAAACATCATTATGTCATAGAATATCCTTCATATGTCATTTCGAGATCTCCTTTGAGCCACCATTTATAATTCCCTTTAAAACTACATTTTTTCCATCCACTTCCAAATCTATATCCATCCATTTAAAATCTGTGTGTATTCATTAAGAGTTTCCATCCACTAGATGCCCAATATGACCTCTATGTCATTCATATCTATCGCAAAATATTTTTTTTATCATTGTATGGTTCCCCATGGTAATGCTCAGTTGTGGGACTAAATGGGAAAATTATAATAGGATTCCTCCCACCACCTTGATTTATAATCTTGAATGTGTCTCTATAGAAAAACCTCTCCATTTCATGAGTAATGAGTTAATAAAATTAAGTGTATCCTGACTATTGAGCATAACTATGACCTATTATCCTTAGATAGTACCCTTTACAAAGAAAATAGTACACTTTGGAGTGAAAACAAGAGTAATGATTCCTCCTCATCATACCAATGTGACAACCTTCTTTGTATTGTTTATGTTGACCTTCTTCAAAGATTTTTAGTCATCTTCTTTGGGTTCTAGTTCCTCATGCTCCTCTTCACTATCTAACACCACCTCAATTCCTCTGCCTAAGCATCAGTGTCTTAGTTCCCATGTCTCCTTATATTTAAAATAGATTTTTCTCCTCATTAAATCATATCTAGTGGCTTCATATAATGATTGCTTCTCTGAAGGGGTCTAGTTGTCATTCTCCTTTGGAGTGAGGGAGATCTTGGCATGTGAATAACTCTTGGAAGAAGAAAATGATGTCACTATGTCACGTGCATTTTAAATTTTTTTCATGAGTGCTTTTGGATAAAAACTCTTGACCCAAACTTTGAGGGGCTCATTTAATCCATCCATAAAACAACATAACTAGTCTCCTATCTGAAATATTTTTCACCAATACTAATAGTCTCTAAAATTATTTGATGTAAATTTCCACAAATCTGATTTTCTTTAGTTGTGTAAATTCCTTAAAGTTAAGCTCTCGACCCTTTCCATCAAAGTGGTATATAAGTCTCTCTAAATTCAATGTCTGAAGTAACTTGATCATGTCCAAGGGTGACCATTCCATGGTGCCATCATTTGTAATTTATTCCTTCCAAGTGAAGTGTTGTGAACTTGATTGTCTTTCTTTTAGGCATTGGGTTGAGGTGGAACTGGATATTTTCCTTTTGAACCCATGCTCATACTAATGTATTCCCTAAACCATCAAATCATGATAAATTTATGTTTCCAATAATTGATTAAATATCATCAATATAATTTTCATGTCTCCTGGAATATCTCATCTATAAATCCATATAATCCTAAAAGGCATTTCTTCTCCAAATCCAACATCAAACCATTCTTTTCAAAACTAATCTTGTATCTTGAGGAAGGTAGGTTCTTGTTCCCCATGTTGTTATGGCCTTTGGGTAAACATCAACATCACTAGTTGAATGTGGTAGTGGTTAGTGTGAGGCCTCTCATTTACATAATTATCACCCTTCCTATTGTTACCTTTGTTTTCCCTTCTTGCTGCCAAGAGTTGAAGGGTTTCACCAATCTGTTCTTCACCAAGGTCCTACTAAGTTGTTATTATTCATTCTCAAAAGTTTTAATGATTTGTTGTTGTCCTCTTGTTAGCTCTTAAATCAATTTCATCATTTAAGTGCTTAATTCTCTCATCATGTCTACTGATTGGGATTTTGTCTGCATATAATATTTCCCAAAAGGCTAGCAATATCATTTGTCCTAATACTACTGTAATGTTCTTTCCTTATGGTAGTTGTCATGGAATGTGTGGAGCTAGATAGTTGTATGACTAATGATAGGCTAATATAGTTAGCTAGGAGGTAGATAAAATCACTTACGCTATGGGAAGGACCTATAAAGGTGGGGGGGACTTGGTAGTTGTACGATAGGAGTAAGGTAGGGAGAGGGATTGATCAATCATTTTTTAGGTTAATTTGTTTACCAACCTTTATTAATTGATATTTGCAACCTACCTAAAAGACCAATAAATAAGTAGTGTTTTAGTTTGAAATTATCATATTATAATTTTCTCTTTCCTCAATAACAACATTAGTGGATGACTATTTCTCTAGTAGAATGTAATTTCCTTTGATATGGTAGTTGTTATGGATCGTGTGGAGATAGAGAGTTGTAGGACTAATGATAGATCTGTGTAGTGATGCCAAAGGTTTAAGAGGTAGGGGTTGGGCAACAACACTTATGGTGCAAGCAAGACCCATACATGGGGGACTTGGTGTTTGTACGATAGGAGTAAGGTGGGGAGAGGGATTGACATCATAATTAGGTTGAGAGATGAATACACAAGGTGTACACTTGAGGAGGGGAAAGAGGGAGAGAGTATGAAGAAGAAGGAGAAAGTGGTGTACAACAAAGGAGATTATATGAGAGGGAATGGATGCCTCTAAACTTTTTTTGAAATACTATGTGAATATTCTTGTAAATATTTGTCAAATAATGCATGTCTTTCTAATTATTTCCAATAGAATTATACAAGTAAATCCAAATAAAATATTCACCATAATACATAGGAAGATATGTAATTTAACACAGAAATAGAAAATTATATTTGCAATTAATGATGGCACTCAAATTTCAAATATGAGAAAAGTAAATCACAAGAAGAATAGGGTAGGCTTGGATCCTACCGAAACTACAACAAGCCAAATAGAGAATATCTCTCACTTTCAAAATAGAAATAATTTGAATTCCTAGTGAAATTCATCATATAGAAAAATCCAAGTGCATACCTATAATAACCCAAGATTGGTATTATAAATGGCTTTGGGAAGCTCCCTGAAGGATTACAAAAGTGTTGACATGGTCAAAACACTATAGAAAATGAAATAAAAATGGGCCCAAGAGATAATTAAATTAATTATTAGGGACATATAAAAAATATTATTATCCTAATTTATTTAATGATGTCAATGACATCACATGGAAGTAGCCCATAGTGGATGAACCAGTAAAATCTCTATGTTATTTACTTTTTTGTCTTCTCTAATTTTGCATTATCTTAGTATTGTTTATTGCTCATATTTTCCTAAACCCTAACAATCATCTTCATCTTTGTCATGGTTTTGCAAGAATACAAATGAGAAATGACTAGTTCATTCATGGTTATCAATGCAATAGTTAAGGAGCTCATCTCCATTTCATAATGAATCTATGATTACAACTTTCTACATAAAAATGTGGCAAACAAAAATAATGTTAAGAGGTGAAATGCTAAGAAACAACATGGAAACTTACACATATAGAATTCAATATCACATAAATATATTTACTCCAACAAAAATTAAGTGATCATAGGAGTTCAATTTGTCAAGACCATAAGGATCCTGTATTTGACTCTATGATCCTAAAAATATATATACTTTTTCATTTTACAGTGAAATGGGAGCAACCTATTTGATAGTAATTTGTCAATGCACACCCATGTTTGACAATTCTAAAGCACTTACTATAGGAGTTTGAAGTCTAGAATTGAATAAGAAATCATACAAGGCCTCATCAATCAATATTTGTTTGTGAAGATTGTTCTAAACATTACCATGGTAATAAAGGAATGCATGCTTATATGCATAATGAGCTTCATTTAGGAATGGTTTTTGCAGAAGTATCATGGCTGGTTGATAATTTGCTATCTTATCAAAGTCATCATTTCAAGTTGTATATGAAGCAAGAAAAGTTCATAAAATATAGTTCATTAATCATGAAATATAAATATAAGAGGCTTGATTATGCTCCTATCCTAAAAAGTACTCTCCCTAGTATTAGTGATCATATCAAGAAAATATCAGCAACATCATATATGTGTTGGTAAAATAAATAAAAAATGTTTGCACCAAAATAGATTCACAAAGAATCCATCCTCTATCCCTTACCTCCTTGAATTCTTTCAAATCTTCAGTTGAATATATCCTTCCTTTGCTCACAAACTTTACCTTGCTTCTTCGAGACATCCCAAACTTCAAATGGAACCCTGCAATTACATCAACCTAACAACCCTAAAGTAATTCTACAAGGCACCATTGAATTTTAGGTTATGGGGTTGATAGTCTTTATAGTCAAATATTGGGGGAGAAAATTTGAAGAATTATGACGCTAAAGTTGTAGATGCCTTTCTTCTCAATAGTTGGCTTAAAAAGCATCCTGCCAAACTGACAACAATTTTCTTGCATAAAGACAAAGAGAAATAAATTATTTTAAGATTATAGAGCTAAATATGGTGTTGACTAATCTCCAGGCAAAATGCACCAAAGACAAGAAAAAGTCAAACATGATTCTTTTTCAGATTCATGAAAACACAGTGAAATTTTCTTTAAAAATGTGTTGTTTTTTATCACAAAATATACAAATCATGAAGATCAAATGCTGAAAATTTGAAATAAATTCATTGTGTTTTCATTTTTTTGAAATTTAGTCAATGATGCAACTTTTAGGGAGGATAGCCACATCCACTAAATATAGTCTATATGATAGGCTACTTCATAATTCATCTTCGTTCTTGTGCAATTTAATGATAATATTCTTAGTTGTTCAATAGTTGGTTGTTAAGATTTGTCATTAAAGACATAACAAATAAGTGTTGCATGTAGCTTAAGTCCCTACTTATCATAAGGTAAGATGAGGAAGATTGGATGGCTCTACAATAGTTGTGTCACTTTAAACTATAAAAGGTTTGCAATCAAATGAAAATGATGTAGGAGCATCTTGCATTAGAAAATAGAGAGAGAGAGAGAGAGAGAGAGAGAGAGAGAGAGAGAGAGAGAGAGAGAGAGAGAGATTAGAAGAAAAACAATAAATAAATAAATAAAATTGGAGAAAAGAGGGAAAAGGAATTTAATAGGTGGCATTATTAAATGTAACTTGTGGATTGAGGGTTATTTAATGTAACTTATTAGGCTGACTTATGGCTTATGCATGTAAAGGTTTATTTTAATTTGTAATAGGCTAGGCCAACTTGTGGCTTGGTTTGGTATAAGTAGAGGGCCTTGTCTTCTCGTTATTTATTCATTCAGAGGAGGAGTGAGTGAGGAGAGTAGCTAAAGAATGAGTTTTTCCTGTGTCTATGGATAAAGCACCAAATGTGAGGCAATTTACAAGAGGATTGTAATTAATCATCCAACTTGGAGAAGAGCATGGAAGATGAAGTAGTTGAGTGAGAGAAGTTTTCCTAAGTGTGTGGACAGAGCACCGAATGTGAGGTAGTTTACACTTGGATCTTGAATAAAGTTTGAGAAGGGCTAGTAGCTGAGGCTTGGGAAACAAGGAGATTGCTTGGTGGGTTTGCGAGTACCCATTGGATCTTCCTTAGAGGTTTCTACCAGAGTGTGATCTGGACTAGCTAGGATTTGGATTGGATCTTGACGGATATTGCAGAACTATTACTTGCTTTATATTTGGCCATAACTAGGAAGGCCTTACAGTCGACACATTGCATGTAAATAGTTATTTTATGAATGAAGAGTTGTGATTTGGTTTCAAATCTTGCATTGTTGTTGTGTGATTATTTCTGGGGGGCTAGGACATCTCCTTTGGGGATTCTCCTACCTTGTGTTGCATCAAGTGGTATCGGAGTGAAGGTTTGATCTGGTTTGTTGATCTTATCAGAGTGAAGGGTGTTCCTAAGTGTGTAGATAGATCACCAAACTTGAGGCAGTTTGCACTAGGACCTTAGGAGGACATGTAGATGGATCTATGGTGGTGAAGATGGAAGGTTGATCTTATTCAGGAAGATTTATCTATTGGTCTTTTTTACAGAGGGCTTGCGAAGATGTTGGAAGATGGCTCCAAGAGGATTAGACCCTGGGATGACTGTGAATCTTTGTGATATAGTGGAGAGGAAGATTAATGAGACAATATCTTAGGTGGATGTTGTTGTGGATGCTTCTTTTTCTAAAATAGTTGAGAAATAGAAGAAGGAAGTTCTATGATACTGGAGTTGGAATCTACGAATTTGGAAGAGAGTTGTTTGGCCAATTAAAAGACTTGTTTGAGAGAGAAGATAGCATCGCAAGGTCGAGGTAGAAGAGTATGGTTTTGTTGATCAGTTTGTGGAGTCTGATTCAGATGTTATAGAGCAACTAGAGGTTGTTGCTAAGGATATTCTTAACCTTGTTGATGTTGGGATGGAGATTGATTTTCATGATTAGTTGGCTGAGTTTGACATGGAGATTGCAGAGCACTCAGTAGTAGATGTTCTAATTGCTATTGGTGGTGACTTATATGTTGCAAAGAATCTTGTTGTGAGAAATGAGATCATTGTTGTTGAGAGTTTGGCATATGTTGCTGAGGAGTTGCATATTGTTACTGACATGGATTTTGTTACTGTTGGTGTGGATTCACTAGTTGCTGATGTGGATGAAGGTTTGTTGATGAAGCATTATGCTTAGTTTGTTCCAAGGAGTGAGCTTGCTAATTGGATGGTTGAGATTCTAGTGTTTGATAGAGTGATGCAGATGTGGATGATTTGTATGTTGGTTTTGTTGTCCTTGATGGAGTGGAAACCTTTGGTGAAGATGAAGATGGTTGTAGATCTTTCTTTTGGCATCAAAGTGTGGGACTCACTTTTCTATCTACCTAGGGAGTCTAATGCAGGAGCATCTTGCATTAGAAAATAGAGAGAGAGAGAGAGAGAGAGAGAGAGAGAGAGAGAGAGAGAGAGAGAGAGAGAGAGAGAGAGAGAGAAAAAGTGACAAAAATTAGAAGAAAAATAATAAATACATAAATAAAATTGGAGAAAAGAGGGAAAAGGCATTAATAGGTGGCATTATTAAATGTGACTTGTGGCTTGAGGGTTTATTTAACATAATTTGTTAGGCCAACTTATGGCTTATGCATGTAGGGGTTTATTTTAATTTATAATATGCTAGGCCAACTTGTGGCTTGCTTTGGTATAAGTAGAGGGCCTTGTCTTGTCATTATTCATTCATTCATTTGGAGGAGTGAGTGCAGCGAGTAGTTGAAGAGAAAGTTTTTCCTGAGTCTGTAGACAAAGCACCAAATGTGAAGTAGTTTACAATCGAATTGTGATTAATCATCTAGCTTGGAGAAGAGCAAGGAAGATGGAGTAGTTGAGTGAGAGAAATTTTCTTAAGTGTGTGGATAGAGTGTCGAATGTAAGGCAGTTTACACTTGGATCTTGGATAAAGTTTGAGAAGGGCAAGTAGTTGAGGCTTGGGAAACAAGGACATTGCTTGGTGGGTTTGCAAGTACCCATTGGATCTTCCTTGGAGGTTTCTACTAGAGTGTGGATCTGGACTAGATAGGACTTGGATTGGATCTTGAGGGATCTTGTAGAACTATTACTTGTTTTGTATTTGGCTATAACTGAGAAGGCCTTACAACCTGACACATTGTATGTAAATAGTTATTTTATGAATAAAGAGTTGTGATTTGGTATCAGATCTTGCATTATTGTTGTGTTTCCACTGTGTGGTTATTTGCTAGGGGCTAAGACATCTCCTCTAGGGATTCTCCTACCTTGTGCTGCAACAAGTGGTATCAAAGTGAAAGTTTGATCTAGTTTGTTGATCTTATCAGAGTGAAGGTTGTTCCTGAGCGTGTAGATAGATCACCAAAGTTGAGGCAGTTTGCACTAGGACCTTAGGAGGACATGTAGATAGATCTATGGTTGCAAAGATGGAAGGTTGATCTTGTTTAGGAAGATTGATATGTTGGTATTTTTTGTAGAGGGTTTACAAAGATCTTGGAAGATGGCTCCGAGAGAATTGGACCTTGGGATGATTGCAAATCTCTGTGATATAGTGGAGAGGGGGAATAATGAGACAATAGCTCAGGTGGATGCTACTTTTTCTTAAAGAGTTAAGAAATAGAAGAAGGAAGTTCTATGCTATTGGAGTTGGAGTCTACCAATCCAGAAGAGATTTGTTTGGCCAGTTAGAAGACTTGTTCAAGAGAGAAGATGGCATTATAAGGTCAAGGTGGAAGAGTTTGATTCTATTGATCAATTTGTGGAGCCTGATACAGATGTTGCAGAGCAACTAGAGGTTGTTGTTGAGGATATTCCTAACCTTGTTGATGTTGGGATGGAGATTGGTTTTCATGATCAGTTGGTTGACTCTAACATGGAGATTGCATAGCACTCAATTGTAGATGTTCTAATTGCTATTGGTGGTGACTTCTATGTTGTAGAGAATCTTGTTGTGACTAATGAGACTATTGTTGTTGAGAGTTTGGCATATGTTGTTGAGGAGTTGCATATTGTTGCTGACATGGATTTTCTTGTTGTTGGTGTGGATTCACTAGTTGCTAATGTGGATGAAGGTTTGTTGATGAAGCATTATGTTTAGTTTGTTCCAAGGAGTGAGTCTGCTAACTGGATGGTTGAGATTCTAGTATTTGACAAAATGATGCAGACATGGATGATTTGCATGTTTGTGTTGTTTTCCTTGATGGAGTGGAAACCTTTGGTGAAGATGAAGATGGTTGTAGATCTTTCTTTTGGTGTCAAAGTGTGGGACTCACTTTTCTATCTACTTGGGAGTTTGATGCAGGAGCATCTTGCATTAGAAAATAGAGAGAGAGAGAGAGAGAGAGAGAGAGAGAGAGAGAGAGAGAGAGAGAGAGTGATAAAATTAGAAGAAAACAATAAATAAATTTTAAAAATTGGAGAAAAGAGGGAAAAGGAATTTAATAGGTGGCATTATTAAATGTAACTTGTGGCTTGAAGGTTTATTTAATGCAACTTGTTAGACCAACGTATGACTTATGCATGTAAGGGTTTATTTTAATTTATAATAGGCTAGGTGAACTTTTGGCTTTGTTTGGTATAAGTAGAGGGCCTTTTCTTGTCATTATTCATTCATTTGGAGGAGGAGTGAGTGTGGAGAGTAGCTGAAGAGCAATTTTTTCCTGAGTCTGTGGATAGAGCATCAAATGTGAGGCTGTGTACAATAGGATTGTGATCAATCATCTAGCTTGGAGAAGAGCATGGAAGATGGAGTAGCTAAGTGAGAGAAGTTTTCTTAAGTGTGTGGACAGAGTGCCAAATGTGAGGCAATTTATACTTGGATCTTGGATAAACTTTGAGAAGGGCTAGTAGCTGAGGCTTGGTAAACAAGGAGATTGCTTGGTGGGTTTGTGAGTACCGATTGGATCTTCCTTGGAGGTTTCTACCAGAGTGTGGATCTGGACTAGCTAGGATTTGGATTGGATCTTGAGGGATCTTGCAGAAGTATTACTTGTTTTGTATTTGGGCATAATTGAGAAGGCCTTACAGCTTGGCACATTACATGTAAATAGTTATTTATGGAGTTTTGATTTGGTTTCAAATCTTGCATTGGTGTTGTGTTTCAACTATGTGGTTGTTTGCTGGGGGCTAGGACATCTCCTTTGGGGATTCTCCTACCTTGCATTGCATTAGAAAATGCATTAGTTTACCTGATAGATATATGAGAAATAAAAACAAACATAAAATTATTGTACATACAACTTTTCTTAAAAAGTTAATTAAACAATCTTATTATCATGCCAATGTCATTGCTAAATCGTGAAGGAATACAAACATAGAAACAAATATTTGTAAAAGCAAAAAATGAATTAATAGTGAAATTAAGTCCAAATATACGCTGGGAAGAATTTAGAGCTCATAAAAAATTTCCATAAACTTTCAAGTTATATGAAATAAAATACTAAGTAAATTTTGAATATAGTTTTCTCGTTGGTCTTGGAGTATTCTTGATGGATGTTGGACCCTATTTGTTCATTTCCAAAGTGAGACTGAGGACAAAAACATATTCAACATCATCAATGTTGCAAACATCATCATGAGAAAATTTCATGTCGAGAAAAGTGATTACCTAATTAAAAATGACAACCTACCTTGAAAAATATCCAAAAGATGATAAGCAAATGAAAATAAGTATTCTTGATTAAATATTTAAATTAAGACTTTCATCTATCGAGTATTGGATGTGCAAAACCTAGACCTGGAGCCTAAAAAATATTATCGCTAGTAGAAACATACATGCCAATAGGAAAATTCAAATTTTGTAAATTACTTACAAAAAATGAGAACATTAATCAAATTCAATATGAAAAGCCACTTCAAGACCACCCCCAATGAGAAAAATGAAAATCACTATTGCTGATTAATAATTTGAAATATGGCTCTACCTATTGATGATTTGATATTAGATCAAATCGTGCACATTTTTTAACAAAACATCCATGGAGAATATGTCCATGTTTAACAAAACATACACAATGAATATATTTTAGATAATCTAGAATCATGTCATAGCCACATTATTATTGTGTGTCAAAATGTGGTTTCATAATAAAATTTAAAGAATGATAGCCTTCTGAGAACCAAATAATTGAACTTACAATATAGAGAAAATTCACAACATTAATAAAAAGTTGTGTACTTCAAACATTAAACAAGAGCTCTACTTGATCTAGAGTTCTTTCCTTTTGTCGAAAATTAAAAATCTAACATGGTATAGTAAGGGAAAAGGCATAAGGAATGATATTGAATAAATAAAGGTAGGAAATTCCCAAGCTCCAAAAAGATTGTTAAAGGTTTTTTTATATCAATATGTGTCTATTTTTGTGCATGATAATCAAGATAAGGGTTAACATGATGGGAATAATTTTTGAAAAGTGCCACTACAAGATGTGTGTACAAAAGCAAGAGAAAGATTGCAAATTTCATGAGCTGGAGTGGAGGAAGTTGGGTTAGGGTTACATGCAATCGTAGGTGCAGGTCATGTATTTGAGGTTGTTTGCATTGTGTTCTTTGGGAAGGGTTTCATGGGGTCTCGTACCATGTAGTCCTTTAACAATGGTTGAAGCTCACAACTCCATCAACTTTCTTAGTAGAACTTGTTGCATAATTTGATGCTAGAGGAGGTGCAACAACTTTCATAGCAAAATTTGTTGTATAATTTGTGTTGGAGGAGGTACAAAACCAACTCTAGGATATGGTTTACAAGAAATTACAATTAGTAGGGTAGATACCAAAAATATGGCCTTCTAATAGTGACGAAGGTTAAGCCAATCAATCACTTATGAACTTACCACCATCTACCATTTCTCCTTTTGATACAAACAATAAGATGAGATTAGCTAACAACTATCATTGGTACCATAAGAAACCATATAAGTTTTAGTTGAGGGCAAGAGAAGTTGGATGCCAATTAAGAGTCCAATTATTATGATCTAAGTAAAAGGAAATAGGATATTTTGGAGTCTACCATACTCCCATTTGTTTTTTGGTCTACCTATGGTGACAATAGTATGAGACTACATTGTAATCCTTATTGGAGGCAACTAATTATTATACAAATCTATCATACATATCTTACCTAGGTATTCCATTTGAGCTAGTGACGTCTCTTTCAAGAGGATAGGTCCTTGAGTACTAGACCAACTCAAGTCAGATAGTACAACATTCAAGTTGGAGCTTATATAAGGGCTCGTGGAGGACTTATAATTTAATACAACATACAAGTTGGAGCCTCCTATGTCAATATAGTGAGACCTAGTCACCTATGTCTCTATCTTGCTTATGTTCAATGAACATAAAGACTCGCTTTAAAAAGGCTCAATTTAAATTAATAATAAACTATAAGATTTTTGCTAGTACTTGCCTTTTAGTTTCGTAATCAGTTGTAATTATAATGTGAAATATAAGTAATCAATATTATATAATATAATTTTATATAATTATACTTATAATAAACTAGAATTTTCATTTTGAATTGAGCTACTATAATCAATTAAAGAAATTATAATTAGTTATTGTGACTAATTTTAGTTTACCTTATATAAAGCAAAACAAAAAATAATAATGTATAATTATAAAATATTATCACTACTTTTAATCAACAAATCCTAAAACTCATAGAAATAGTAAAAAGTACTAATAATAACTAGATTATTTATAAACAATAATAGTTATTATATTTAATATAAAAGTAGTTAAATTGATAAAATAATTTAAATTCTAAATAAATTAATATAAATTATCGATCCATTAATCTCAGATAAAATATCTTAAATTATTATTTAGAACTTGTAATTGAATATTTAGTAGATTCAACTTTTAATTATGCCTAGTAACCCAACATACTTCCTTGTTACAAAGCCCCTTTTGGTACTCTTAAAATTTGCAAGAATTACAATTTTGAGATGCCATGTTGAAAACTATGCAAAGTAACCCCTATTTGAACTTTTAGTGCATATGTGCCCAGCTCATGTTATGAGGTCTACCATGTATTTCTTGTCTCCATACCATTCTTTTAGTATATTCATTCATCTCACATTTTTAGGTTGCAATTTTGAATCATTTAAAGAGATGTCATATTGAGAACTTGTTAAATTTGCATTTGTTGCCTAAGTGTTAAACAATGTGAAGTATCCCACTTTCACTTTGAAAAACTTTTGACCAGTTGATCCAATTGAAAAAATTCTTTCATTGTTATATTATAGAGGTCAAAGAATCGCTATGTCCTAGATTTCAACCCATGAAAAATTTGTTTGATTAGTTTGCCAAGAGGATTCCAAATGCAATTTATTATGTTGTGACACTTATTATATTTACAAAATTATTGGAAGCCTAGTTCTTGATGCTATAATTTGGAATCAATGATCAATAAGACTAAAATAATTGCATCTTTGCATTTCCCACATAAATCTCTATGCTTATTTGTAGAGCTCCATGAGTCTATAATTTGCCTACTTTTCAAACCTCATTTCATTTGCAAATATCTCTAATTCATGAAGTGCCCTATTCTAAAAATTTAAAGTTTCCACATTATGTGCTTACCAAATGTTCCCAGTTTCCTTTCAGAGCCCAAATTTTAGCCTTATACTCATCATATCACAATGATGTGGTGTCCTAATTTTCAAGTCACCATGCACTTGTTTGGTCACTTTCTTGTCCTGTTTGAAACCCAAGCTTGTTAAGATCCATTAAGCATTCAACTCTACAACTCTAAGTTGTCAATTTTAGGAAATTAAAAAATACCCCCAATTTATTATCAAAAGCCTAAATTTTCATACTAATCTTCTTCATATCAAAGAGAACATGTACCTTGAATTGCAAATCTCTAAATTTCCATCTGATAGGATTAGTACTGCAACTCCAAGGCCATTTTCTATTATTTGTATAGTTTTTAGGAATGAATGTTAATATGTGATTTCCTTTGAATGTTTCAACTCTGAACCAGTCAATTGTCATTTTTCCAAATTTATGTGGACTTGTGATGTTGATATCAGAAGTGGCCCATGCCCTGAGGAAAAATCCATGTATGATCATGTGGTAAATTTCCATGATTTTCCAATTATAATGTGTACTTATTTATTTATCAAGATTATGGTTCAAGTGAATTTTCCTACTTGAGAGGGTAACTTTTTTGGAAAATAGGGTTTCAATGCACTATGTCATGGGGGTGCCTGATCAAACTCATCAAACTGAGGGTTGCAATAAAGGATTAGAGGACAGATGTAGCCCACAGTAGATCGCATGTGGAGCTATTGGAAGGATCCATGTATACAAATATAATTAACACCAAGATGAAATGTCGAGCAATGTTGATACTAGATGCAAGTGTTGGTTGGTTTTGGATGTCACACATAATGCAAAGGGTCCAAACAGATAATGAAAAGTAGGGTGTTGTGTAGAAGAAAGTAGTTGCATTCATCCCACATCGATTGTGTTCAGTTCTTCTTACATATTTTTAAATAACATTGCACACTAGTTACTTTATCTAAAGCAATTCACTTCATGACAAGAAGAGCTAACATGCTCCACAAAACCTGGGCTAGTTTGGCACAAACTAGGACAATTATTTGACCAAGTATGGGTACAACTCAACATGACATGTCATTTGACCTATAGAACTTAACATAGCATACAAATTGAGATGGTGACCAAGAGTTGGGTGATAGGTGGCAGGAAGTCACTTCATTACGTTCAAAAGTGGGCACATGCAAAATGTTGTTGACAAAGCAATGAGCTATCACTTGTTGAGGTAGGTCTAATAGGGAAATTCAACTGGTAGTGATGTGGGAGAAGATTTGTGATTAGTGATTTGATACATGACAATGTACCAAGGTGGTGAGCTAGTACATGTGAACAAGCGACAACCTATCACGTTATCACATGCAAAGTGGCAAGACACTGGCATCATCATGATAACACAATATCATGACATGTGGAAGGTGGGTTCCCACAGTATGTGAGGTGACAGTCCACATGGCATTAACTAATGAGTAGCTCACATGACACATGTCACGATCTACCCAAGTCGTGTCAATGTGAGGTTGCAGTCTAGATGTCATTAACTAGTGAGAAGCTTAGGTGACACATGTCATGATTGATCCAAGTCATCAAAAAAAATTCTCAATAGCTAACAAACACAAATGACAAGATTGTGACATATGGTGGATGACAGAGCATGATGTGGTTGATGATGCAGATGTTGGGCATGATGTGGTAGATGTTGACCAAGTTGTAGAGAACTTATATTTGGAAATGGTTTCAAATTAAATATTAAAAAATTAAAGTGCTCATGGCATGAGCATCCAAGCATAGAAATGGACTTCATATTAAATAAAAAGAATAATTTGTGAGGCCCACTACTTCATGAGAATAGCATGAATTAAATAAGGAATTTAAAAATGTGTAAGCAACCCTAGATATTGAGAAATTTAAAATAAAATAAGTGAAGACAAAGAAGTATGTGGGGGCCTACTCTAAAAGTGGTGGCCAATGAAAATAAAAGGTTTAAAAGAATTTTTAATAAGTGGATTTTAGCCAATAAGAAGAGATGTGCTTGTTTTTTTTATTTGAAGGTTTGTGCATAGAGATTAAAAAGGAATCTATAATATATTATTATTCAAAATGATCATGCTTAAATATTAGATCTTTGATTAGAAATTATATCATGTTTTGACATAGGAACTTGGATAATATGAATATTTATTTTGAAATGACTTTGGGAAATGTGTAGACTAAATGAGCCACTACCAAATATCTTCAATATCAAATCTTTAATTCAAAATGACAACTATGGCTAGATGTGTGTGGATTTGATCACAGATTAAGTTAGCCTCTACCTCATAACTTTAGAGCCATTGTAAATGTAAATTTGAACACACCCTTGATTAAATTTTGAGTCAAATCAATGACAAACTACATGTGTAAAGAAGGCTAGATGCATTAACCCATATTTAATACAAATTTTGATTCCTAATGATAGGTTTCAATATCATATTTATGAAGGACCAACAAGAAACAAGGAGATAAGGGTGGATTTAACTGGTTAGTACACACCAATTAAATTAAAATATGTATGTGCATAATGTTCGTTAATTTTCAAGAAACTTTCCTGTCAACTTTGCTAGATCATGACATGAGTCACCTAACTGCTCTCTAGTTAATACCATGTGGACTGCCAACCCACCCCAACAATGACTTTGGTTTAATTGTGACACGTGGTGGATGAAAAGGTGTGATATGGCAGATGATGCAAATGTTGGGCGTGATGTGGTAGATGACACAGATATTGACCAAGTTGGAGGGAACTTAGATTTCAAAATGGTTTCAAATTAAATATTAAAAATTTAAAGTGCTCATGACATGAGAGCACAAGTGGACTTCATATTAAATGAAAGAAATAATTAGTGGGGCCCCTACTTCATGAGAATAACACAAGTTAAATAAGTAATTTAAAAATCTATGAACATGAGTGCTAAATATGGAGAAATTTAAAATATTATTAAGTGAAAAAAAAAGTATGTGGCACCCTCTTTGAAAGTGGTGGCCAATGAAAATAAAAGGTTTAAAATATGTTTTAATTGGTAGATTTTAGCCAATCACAACATATTTGCTCTTTTTATTTATTTATATATTATTATTCAAAATGATCATGCTTAAATATCACATTATTGATTAGAAATGTGATCATGATTTGATATCGGCACTTGGATAATTCAAACATTTATTTCAAAATGACTTTGGGAAATTTGTATGGATTTGATTGCAAACTAAATGAGCCACTACCAAATATATTCAAATCATATCTTTAATTCAAAATGATGTCTATGGCTAGATGTGTGTGGATTTGATTACAAATTAGATGAGACTTTGCCTCATAAATTTAGAGCTGTTGTAAATGTAAATTCAAATGCAACCCTAATTAAACTTTGAGCTAGATAAATGACAAACTACATGTATAAAAAATGTTACATGCATTAATCCATCTTTAATACAAATTTTGATTCCTAATGATAATGTTTCAATATCATATTTATGAATGACCAATCAGAAATAAGGAGATGGGGTGGATTTAATTGGTCAGTATAAACCAATTAAATTAAAAGATGTTTGTGCATAATTTCAATGGGCCTGCATGAAATGATTTCAAAGATGGAACTTTTGTAAAGAGAGGAAATTTTAAAAGATGGGCACAACGAATTATTTTAAAGGAACAAAATAATAGGACCTCTTGTTAATGTTATTTTAACAGTGGAATATTTTAACAACAGTGGTTATTTGAAGTTACAAAAAAGGTTTTATATTGCTATAGGAGATCATTTTGAAAACATTTTTTATGGTACTTAGAGATACTTTTGGCCAAAACCTATTGGCAATTTGGCTAGGTCAAACATTTTGATGTTGTCGTTATGGCAAAATATCAATTATATGAAGTGAACAAAACAAGAAGATAAAGTTATGGCATGTATACTTAGAAAATTGTCTAAGTGTTACATAGTTTATCTGTAAGAGCATATGAAGTTTTGATCAGTGTGGTTTACAGATGCTATATTAGCATGTGCACACTTGAGGACAAATAGTACAAAGTATGAGGATTCTATAGTAAAGTCCGCAGGACCGTATGGTCAGTACATACGCTTACCAGTTACAACAGTGTATAGGAAAAATATAGCTTGAGGAGGAAATGAGTATTTTGGGTTCAAGAATTATTTTGTTTATGAATTAATTACTTAACTAATTAGGGATGATATCCTAGATGTTAACCCTAAGAGGGAATAAGTTAATTTTGTATTTTGATAAGGTATATAAAGGTATGAAGGTTGACTAGGCAGATATTTGATAATTAGCAAGGTATAAAGGAAGACTGCTAAATGCAAAGTTAAGTGTGAATGAATGTGATATTGATGCAATGTTTTTTGATGCAAGTTCTAATGTATGATTAGAAGAATGCAAGTTGTGATAATGTTTTGAAAAGTAGTAAAGACAATATCAAATATTGGAGATATCATTAGCAGTGTAAAGAGGTTTTTGTATCTCTCTTTGTATTGAAGAACTTTATTTTACATTGCGTATATGGGCAGTGGCTCATCTTATATGCATTTTGTAATTGTATATAAAAACTCCTAACATGGTTGAGGCTTCTAGCAAGGCCTAAGTGCTCTAACAAGGACTAACACACTATATTGATGTAATAGATTCCTAATAGGGTCAATATATTTAATCATATACATTTGATTAGTGGATTCTTTTGTGGGTACCATCCCCACCAGGGTTTTCCCTTGGCCAGGTTTTCCCTAGTTAACAAAATATGGTGTTATGAGTTACTTTATTGCATGGTTGCGTTTACTATTCAACATAGTTAGTTTACTTTCTTATGCAAGTTATAAAGTTGTTAAAGATATCTAGTTTTGGGCTAAAGTTTATGAAATATCGATTAACCCCCATCGCACACACCCCCCCCCGCTCCCCCTCCAATATTTCCTATTTCTAACAATTTGTATCAGAGCACAATTACTTAGAGAAGTCCAAATAGCTTGAGTAAGATCCCTATGGATATGGAACAATTACAGAAGAACCTCTTCAGTAGATTGATATTCTTACTAAAGAAAGAGATGCTTTGAAAGAAAGATATGAAGATGCTAAAGAGTACATTGGAAAGTTGAAAGATAAGATAAATCATCTCAAGTCCAAGAAAGAGCCTAAAGATAAGATTAAGGAAAGTGATGAAGTTTCAAGACTAAAGAAAGAAAATGAGATTTTGAAGCATGAACTTAAGATTACACATCTAAAGTTGAGCTTGAGGGATGATACGTATAAAGTTGAATCATATTTGAAGTTTGAGAGTGCATATCTGAGATCCAACCTTACCAAAGTGACATTTGAGCTTGAATCTACCAAGTTGTACTATGCAAAACTAGAGAAGTACAACATAATTATGAAAGGAGAATTAATTTAGTCAAAGAAACAACTTAAAAAATTGTATTCTAACAGTGAGAAGCTTGATGAACAAATGTTTTTTTTAGATACCTTATGGTAAGACTGGTCTTGGATATTTCATTGAAGGAAAGTCTGCTAAGTAGTATGGAGCAAGAAAGGAACCTAATCTTGAAAATAATTTGCATATGCAAGAAAATGTAGATCTAAATAAGATTGAGTCAAATCAATCTAATGATACACTTGAGGAGGTTGAGCAAGCTAGGCAACCTGAGCAAGTTGATGAACCTAAGTAGTCTGAGAAAATTGGATCACCTAAAGAAGTGAGATATGAATTCAAAGGTAGATGTTATGCATGTAATAAAATTATTCATATGAAAAGGGACTGCACAAGTAAGTCATTAAATATGTTACTAATTTTTATTGTTATAATTGTCTTGGTTTTGCTCATAGAGCAACTAATTGTGAAAAGCCTGAATTTGATAATAATAATAACAATAGTAGAATGTTTAGAGGTACTAACCCTTTAGGAAGAAGATCTAATGAAGGAAATAATGGAATGAGAAACAACATTGTATGTTACAAATGCAACAACTTTGTACATATTGCCAAAGATTAAAGAACACATGTTAACTAGCCTAGACCTAGATTTGAAAACAATGTACCAACATGGTAGTTATGTAGTTACAACTTTGGTCATATAGCAAGATTTTTTAGAATTGACATGAAGAACAACTCAAGGAATCCAAATTTCAGAAAGAACATGAACAGGAATGTTAGAAGAAATAATAACACCAGTAACAACAAGAAAGACAATATAAGAGAACATGTAGAAGAATTTGAAAAATTATTTGTCAAAGAAAAAGATTCATCAAGTTCACATGTGGTATTGGAAGAACATTCAAATGAAGCACCTGAAGGCAGATTAAAGTCAGTTATAGTGATTGATTCATCCTACTTGAATTAAGGACTTTTATTAAGGAATGAGCATCAAAAAGGTAGAATAAATGTTAGAGAAAGATTTAAGGTATGTGTAGTTAGTGCGAGCTAGATCATGATGTGTAGAAGCCATGGTTAAGTGGACAAATGATTTGTATTTCATATGTGAGTGCATGAAAGAAAACAAGTCACCTAGTATTTAGAAACATTTTTTGTTGATTGTGTACTTGCACGATTAATGCAAAATTAAATTGGATATGATTTAAGGGTTGAAATTGAGTTATTGAGTACCATTCAATTGTGCAAGATTTAAAGGAGAGATTTGGAGCAAATTTAAGTTAAATTTCAGGAGTTATAAAGAGAAAATTGTAGCAAACCCTACTTTTGCGAAATCAAGGTAGTTATCATGTGTACAGTCGTAATTTGAAGTCTCAGTTTGAAAAAATGGAAAATCCTACTATGTGTGATGTAAGTAAGAGGCCTAGGTAAAAGTTCAAGAAACACCCATATATTTCTATGGAAAATCATCCTCTAGGAGCCTTTCACAAGTTCCATGTAATAGTTTATATGTCAAGGATGTTAGAGCGTATATTCACTGTAAATTTGATAGTATTGGTGACAAAGACATCCATAAAGACTTATATCTAGTCTATAACAGTGACCTATCATTAAAACAAGGATTTGAGCATTTGAATGAGTTAAACATCATCAAACACATGTTTTACATGGAATTTGATAATCATGAGTGGACTAGAATCATTCTAAGCATAATTCATGAGGATATGTTTTGGGTATGTGATATCCCTGTCACAATTGACAATGAGCTAATTCATAAGCTTATTGGTTTGAGCAATGAGGGTAGTAATCTAGTAAATAAGAAACTTGAAGAAACTGGTAGAGACAAACCTGAAGACTAAATCTAATGGAAGGAATATGAAACTAGACATGATAACTGAGATAGAAGTAAGACTAATAAGTAAAATCATTTATTAAAAAATGAATTATAGTTCAAGACTAAATTCAATTCCTGCTAGATTTATCCATATAATCTATTTGATGATGTTGAAAAGGGAAAAGGTGAATATGTGTGAAATTTTGAGACAATGGTTGTTGGACAATATATATAGATTAAAGAAGACTAAGAATGCAGTGTTTAGATTTGAGTCCTTGATAGCACACTTATTCTTTCAAGTAATAAAAAGATTTCCTAGAATGCTTGGTCATGAATGGGGTACTGATAATTCCACAATGAACATGATTACCCATCACTATAGAAAACAATTAGAAGATAGGATAACAGAAGATATTTCAAGGATGATGAAAAAGTTTCAAGCAACTATGAAGAAAAGGTATAGGATACTTCCATCTTTAGTTGGAAAATATAATAATGACATCTATTTTATGGTCAAAACTAATGTAACATGCATGAAGGTAGTTGAACCAAGGGTCAAGTTCATTGATCCTATGGGATAGGAAATGACAGAGGAGCTAATAGAGGGTTATGCAAAGATAATCTTAGAATCTGGGAGAGACAAGGAGTGTCCTACATGGGACACTTATGAGGAGAAAGTGAAGGAAGTTCATAGTGAACATCATAGAAAAGAGATAAAGAAGAGAGTGGAAAAGAATATTGTTATAGTTTTGAAGGAAATAGGTATAACAAGAGAAGAATATAAGAAAGTAATGTGAATTTCTCTAGAGATCAGAGCAAGTGGTTAATATGAGATATTGATGGCTAAACCTTTAGCAATTGATGTTGGATCAACACAAGGGGTCACAGTAGCTAGACCACCAACTACTGTACCTTATGCAGTTGTATCACAAGTACAACCACATCTTGTACCAACAATCCATAAAGAAAAAGATGATGAAGATGTGAGCATCACCAAGGTTCCAACGGTTACCCCGTCTAAAACTAGGGGATTTGTGAGGTTAAATGAGATTAAACAAGAGAAAATGGAATCTCCTTACACAAAAGAGAAAAAACAAATGGCAAGTGGACTCAGAAAGAAAAGGAAAATATTACATGTCAAACAAAGGAAGACTCAAGTAATTGAGCCTGGATCAGATGAATTTAAAGAAGAGGAAATAGAGGAAAGACAAGTAGAGCAAGTAAAGGAAGAGGTAAAGGTACCTAATAGAAGGAAGCCTTGGAAGCCTAAGTTAGAAACACTTAATGTCACAATAATCAATAATTGTAATTTTGTACAACTAAATTCATTTTATGGTTTGTATAATAGTATGGACAGACTATAGTTAGAAAATCTAGTAGTAAAACATATGATTTTGTCAAATAAAAGGTTTGAGAATATACAAAAGCAAATACCTAAATATTTGTATGATAGATAGATTAATAGAAAGAGAAGAGTAGTTGATGATGATAGAAAAATAAGAGAAAATCAGATAAGAAAATAGATTAATAGAAAGAGAAGAGTAGTTGATGATGATAGAAAAATAAGAGAAAATCAGATAAGAAAATTATGTGAAGTAAGGAATGATGACCACCTTGAAAGAATAGTGAAGGGCATTGAGTCCTTAATGAGGCATACAAGAAGAACAATTTTAATAATGGGAGGAAACTATGAAAAGTTTAATGAGGAAACCAAAGAGGCAATTGTGAAATACTTGACCTCTATACCCAGTCAAGAAGAAGAAAGCAAGGACGTACGGGGGTAAATTCCTATAGTTGCTGCACAAACAGAGAAAAAGGATGAAGTGACACCATTAATTGAGGTGCCAATAGTAGAGACATTGTTAGAGGCACCAAGCACAGAAGTTGGTAAAGATACAATGATGTTAGAGGCTACTTTGCACATAACTATTGTCACTGATACAGTGCAAGTGGACAATACAAGAATTGTCTTCGATACAATAGAGGATCCATTCAAGGATTGTGGACCATCTGTTGTTGGAAATTTGGTGAGCAACATTGGTTGTAAGGATGAGAAAGAGAAACAAAATAAGAAAGAAGAGGAAGGAAGAAAGAAAGAAGTGGAGAACAATAAGAGATTAGAAGAAATAAAGAATGAAGAAGAGAAAAAGAAAAGAAGAAGAAGAAGAAGAGAAGAGGAGAGTAGAAGAAGAAAAGACAAGAGAGGAAGAAGAAAAGAAGAAGGAAGAAGAGATGAAGAAAAAAGAAGAATAAAAGAAAGAAAAAGGAGAAAGAAGAAGAGGAGGAAACATAGGATCAAATACAAGAAAATAAGATTAGGAGTTGGATGATAGTAATGCAAAAGTGAACATTATTGCCACAATTGAAGCATATTGAAACTAAATTTGACATATTTAATTTTAGCATGAAGTAGACATTTTACTATAGACCCTTGAGAAGACCAAATCTCCATTGGAATCATCATCGGTGAACTTGTCTGGAAATGATGATGATCAATTAGGTTTGATATCATCTTTGAGTAAATTATTTGAAGGAAACAAGAAGGTGAAAAGTCTAGAAAAGACTTTAGAGTCCAAGGTTCATAAAAACTACGAGATGCCATATCAGTCAAGGTGACAAAGACAGATCCGCAAATAAGAGGAAGTTGGTAAAAGCCTTTGATAATGGGTTTACTCATTTATCAAAAGTGGAAGTGGCACAAGAACAGATGAAGCATGATGAACAACTATTTGCTAAAGTTTTCACAAATATTAGAAATGATTTGTTAAATCTTGATGCTTGTATCAAGGAGATAAGAAGATGCTTGATAGAAGGAAGGACATTGTATGGGAAGTGCACCCTATCATACAATTATGTCAAAGACATAAATGACGAGCTGAATGGAAAACTGAATGAGTTGCAGAATCTGGTGATCAAATGTGTGAGGTGTATTGAATCCCACTAAAGAAAGGAAGATGGAACACGTGATGGCAAAGGAAAATCAATAATCTAACTAGCGACATATTATATTATAATACGTATAATGTGTCCTTCACCGTGCCTGAGTACACATAGCGTAACCAAAACATTCATTGGCGAGTTTTTTTTTTAAAGTCTCGAGGGGATTCGTGTATTAACTCACACCTCATCTCCAGCCATGACACATGGAATGGTGTTGGCCGATTGATAAGCCCTTGGTTGCATTAGTTTGGTGTTATGGGCATTTGAAGGATGCTTTGAATGTTAGCATAACAGAGATGATAATGCTTGTGAAATGTTTGAAAAAATAGCTACCGCCTAGCCCGTGGCATGTGTTTCCTTAATAACTCAGAAATCTAATGACTTATGCATGTCCAAAAGGTATTTTGACAAACATCATCTCCATTCGATCTCCAATACGATCATGGAATCAAATGCGCATAACATAATATCTGTAAGTAGAAAGCACATGAAATGGGTAGCATAAAATTGTTGATTCCATTTGAGTACGAGCATGTAAATTACTTTTGAAGAAGGAAAGATATGTGAAGAGATTTGATAAGATTGAACATTAAGGACCCGTGCTTGCAATAAAGTTGGTGTTCCAAATTTTTGCAGGTGATTCTAAACATTAACATCACGCTTAGGGCCCGTTTGGCTGCGGGAATGGGAATGCATATTTTGGAATACGTGTATTTCAGAATACCTATTCTAGAATAGAAAATGGGGCTACGTATTCCTATTCTCCGTTTGGTTCAACCAATATTTGATGGGAATTCGCAGACCCCAAAATTTATGTTTTCTAAAATTTAAAAAAATGGAATAGGAATACGTATTCCAATAACACCTATTTTGCTGAAATTGCAAAACTCCATTTTTGGGCCAAAAATGGAATACGTATTCCATTTTTACTTCATATTCCAATTCCGTTTTGGTGCATCCAAACGAGGAATTCAAATTTTTTGAAATTTACATATGCCTATTTCGCTTGTATTCCACTCGCCAAATGGGCCCTAAAAAGGAATACATTGTTATATGCATAGTGAGCTTGATTTAGGAATGGTTTTCGGAACATCATGGGTGATTGATAAATTGCTATCTTATCAAAGTCATCATTTGAAGTCATATATCAAGCAAGCAAAGTTTATAAAAGATTGTTTTAGATTAAGGTAAAAACAGGTTTTGAAGGGGCCCTGAAACCCTTTACATCAAAAAGAAAGATATACCATGAAGCACTACCAGGTTTTAAAAGGACCTGAAACCAGCAGAACATCTAAAGCAAGTTTTACAGTGACCTAAAACCAACAGATGAATCCAGAAAAAGCAACCAAAAAATACATTGGAACCTAGAAAGTAAACAGACTGGAAGGCAAGGCAACCAGTAAAACCTCCCAGACCAGTGACCAGCGAGCAAGAGCCACACCCCGCTCACCAACACAAAAAAACCAGTCAGAACAAGGGTACTTAAGATTTTCCTTTTGATTTGAAGTTTCCCTTATGCGACCGAAGGTTCATATCTAAAGGGGGAGTAGAAGGCTTAGTTCTCTTACTCTTTACCGCTATCCACCCATCCTCAATCTTCGCAACCTCGGCAACCCAAGCCTCAAAGGAAATAGAACATTGGAACCCAGGGGGCGCTGAAGCCGCAACAATCTCCCTATGAGAATCAGACGACAACTGGCCCTTAGGAAGAGCATCCGAAATAGGGGAAGAGACCAAAGAGGGGACACCATCCTCTTCCGTTGGCTCCAAATGATCACTAGGAGAGACCTCAGCCATAGAATCCACAGGAGCAACCAAGGATTGTTTCACCATATAGTGCTCAGAAGAGGCCCTTGACCACCACGAAGGTGGTCGCCTTGATTTAGACTTCCTAGCAGCACACCGAGCAACAATGTGACCAATCAAGTGGCAATTCCTACAACAAAAACAACAAAAAGGGATACCTTCAAAATCTAGCATTTGTGTCCAAGAACCCCTCGGAGAATCTAAGCAAATCGCCTTAGGGAGGCCCTTAGAAACATCCAACTCAACAAGAAAATGCGCACAGGTTGAGTGGAGAATATCACACGTGTCAGAATCCACATATAAGAAATCACCAATAGCATTCCCAATAGTTTCAAAAATTGAATCATGCCAAAGATGTATCGAGAGATTTGGAAGTCGGACCTAGATAGAGAACTTGTTAAAGGACTTCGAAAATGGATCGAAATCCATATGCCACAGTTTGGCCATAAGTGGATATCTGCCCTGCCAAGAAAAACTATTGTGACACAAAATAATCTTCCTGTCATTAGTGCTTTCAAATTTAGCAATAAAGAAGCCTTTTGCACATGGAAAGATATGGAAATTATTGTCTATAAGTGGCACCCAGTTCTTGGAGATCCAGTCATGTAGATCAGCAAGAGAGGGCCAATAACCCAAGAAGCAAAAAATGGCAGCAAAAGAGGAAAGTTCTTCTGTCGTATGAAATATATCTTCAACTGATTCTGGGTCAAGAGAAACCTTAATAGGCTTTAAAGCACTTATAGGCATCACATGAGAGGGCCCAGATGAAATAGCATGAGGGAGAGCTCCATGTAAACTAGCTTCAAAGGCAGCCATGTCTGTGAAAGTCCTTCCCCCCGAACCAAGAAACCCTGAACAAGGGGTAGAAGAAGCCCTAACCCCACCCGCAGAAGAAGTTGAATGAAGGGCAGATAGAGCCCTATCCCCATCTGCAGATCGCCCACAAAAATCAGCTCCACCACCTGAGCGACCAACAGAGACCACAACGTTACTAAACGCTGAAGAAGCAGGAGTGCCATGAGCGAGAGATCCAAATTTCTGAGCAGGAACAGGAGCCATCGTGTGGAGCACCATGTTTATAAAAGATTGTTTATTAATAATAAAATATAAATATTAGAGATCCAATTATGCTCCTATCCTGAAAAGTACTCTCCCTGATAATGACGACACTATCCTAGGAAGTGTCAGCATGCAAGGTTTTGGGTCATCTCTTGAAAGCAGTGATAGGACCCCCTTAGCTATGAAGATTTTGGAAAGCAGAATAGCCTAAGCTGGAGTTTATCCCATCTCGACAAAATGTCCCGAACTAGTATTGGAATGTATGAAGGCTTATCACCCAAATACTAGAGAAATCATTGCATCAAATAATAAGTTCATAGTTCAATTGGATCTAGTTTCTATTGCTATAGCTTTTCGGTTATTTATCAGAGAATAAAATGACAACATAGACATAAAGATGGCAAGGGAATGTTATGTTGTAAAACAAACTTAGTGCTTGAACACTATTGCCAAGTCAGGGTTCTCACAACCAAGGAAAGGTAAATCTCAGTTAGCGAAGTCCATCCACCGATCATCATTGAAGGAAGATGTGGCAAATATGATAATCCTTCTAAGTATAATAAGGGACTTAGGGACTTGCATGAGTTTGAAGGTTGGATGTTTCTGTTTATCAACATGATCTGCGAATGGAAACAACACATTGATTGGGAAGAGCTTAAATTAGTGATACCTTCCATAAATAACTCATAGAACTCCAAGATAATGATTACTTCTATACAAATTCTTACCTCTTCTATGCTATAGCAAGTACAAAAAGTTGGCTTGGGCTTAATAGACAAGACCTATATATGATGATGCAACTTTCATTTACAGTCACCACCCTCTACTGCAGTATGAAAGTAGTCTACACCATTTTAGGAGGGATCACTAAATTTTAAAAGTTGATAGCTGCGTGTGAACAAAAAAAAGTGAAAGTCTTAGATGAATTGGTCACAATTATTAAAGGTGGAGCAACAATGAGCTATCTTCAACATGTTGATTGTTAGTTTCTTCTAGATTATTTTACTGTCAGGATTCATTCAAAGATAGAGAATCGAGTGTCAGATGCTGAAACTATGAAGAAGCTTAGTCTAGTCTCTGTCATTATGGAGGATTGCAATATTTCAACATATCAATAGTAGTTGGAAGAGATCTAGGATAAGTAGTTCACAACCAAAATCAGAATGGAAAATGTGTTCATTCCCAATTATGATTCGATGGTGGCAATCCTTGATGCTTACAAGGCCTTCAAGAATAAATCTATCACATCTTGATAGATGGATTCAAATAACTAAAAACTTTAGTTATCAGATGTATATTTCATGATCTTTTTAATGATTCACATTTTTAGATGTTTTCCTTGTATAGGTTCATTTTTGCAAGGTTTATTAACGTCATCAAAATCACATAATTGGGAGGTAGTTATTAACTGTACAAGAGTAGTTTTTAACCTTAGGTTTATACAAGGGATCATTTTACTTTGTAAAGGAACTTTTTGGACTTTGGAATTAGGAATCACTTATGTTATAATTTTGGTGATAAGATAATTTTTGGAAAGTGTGTACACATTTTGTCTTTGTAATAAAAAATTCCTCTTATGTTCTTGGTGCAAGAAAATAAAGGAAAGCACATTTTGAGTTCTTTTTCTAAAGATCTGAATTGTTGAAGGGTGAAATTGTTGATTCTCTTTGCAGTGAGTATTTGTTGGAAATAATCAAGACTAGCTAGGTTACTGAGAGGGGAGGGGTGAATCAGTAACCTTAAAAACTTTAAACTAATTCAACACTTAATCAAAGTAATCCATTCATCATTAATTCATCTAATCTACTGCATGCATGAGAAACTGAAAGATAGACATTCATGACACATGAACACAATATTTGGTGACCTAGAAACCTTCCAAATAGAAAGTAAAATTGGGGTGGGGATGATACCCACAAAACTTCACTACTGCAGTATAAAGTTGGCTTGTTAGGGCTTACATTGACCACTTATGATGATCTACCCCGTTAAGAGCAATTTGGACTGCTAGATCCATCTTGTTAGAGGTTTTACAAACATACAATGAAGTATGCACTTTGTTAAGATATTTGAAGAAAGATTGTTAAGTCCACCCTGTTAAAGGACATAGAAAATTGAGTCACTTGTTAGGATGAAACAGTAGATCTGACTTACAACTTGATTCCTGATTAGATCCTTGAAGTACAGATCACCTCTTGTGATAGATATAACTTTATTGCTCCTTATAGACTTTGCCAAATATTCTGCTCTGCTGCTGATTCACATTCACTCTTCTCAAAACATTACATATCCATACATCCATATATTGCAAATGATATAATACATTACATATATACCATTCCAATATTTACAATTACAAGGTCGGCTAAAACACAAGTAAACAAAATATTACTGAGTTGGCCAAATAGTAGAAACTTGGGTTCTATAAGTTGACTTGGTGAACTTTTGATACTCGGTGTCCACTGCATTACTCGGCATCATCATGCACTTGGTAGAAGTAGAGGCACGGTCCATACTAATCACACAACGTAGCTTCAAACTCGGTAACCATTGGAGATTCGGTAGATATAATGTCACTCGGTGGAAATTGATTTCTACGTTTACCTTGTTGAACTCAGTAAACACTGCACATCCATCACTCAGTGGACACTTGCTTCACATCACAGTAACTAATGACTCGGTAGACACAATGAAGCTTAGTGACCACTATCTGCTCGGTGATAACTATTTGACTGCACACTGTCAATATTTACTCAGTAGCTTCTGGAATGCTTGGTGTGAACTGTGAAACCTGAACTTACTTGGCAACCACTGAATGCTCAATAACCATACATAATTGAATAAGTGTTGTCACTAATGACAAATATAACTTAATGCCAATAGTATTTTCATGGCACTGCACAAATATTCATGAATCTTGAATCAATGCTGTGCTAATGGTCATCTACAAGCATAGCTCTTGATTGTCCTTATTAGTAGTTTATGTTAATCTAAGAAAGCTTTGAAATCATTTTGTGCATTCATCGTTAGTAGCTTTCTCTCTATCCTTTAAGTTTGAATACATCTTTATTGATTTTTTTTTTAAATTTACATCTTGTGAGGGAGCTGGCCCTCTCAATGTAGAGGAAGGCCACATATCAAGGGCCTATCAAACTATTGGGAATAGTTGTTGCATACACTTTGTTGGGATAAATTACATCATCTTTCAAGTGACAAATATGTTTACCAACATCCTTCCAGCTCTCACTAAAAAAAATGGTCTTAGTCAAACCTAGCGCATGTCAATCCCATGAAAGGCTTCTTAAAGGAAGCAAGTTATCCACTACATACTATCCATTCACTTTCCACGCATCTAGTTTTTCATAGCAGAAACTCTTCATCCCCATGCTTACAATAATTTGGCCATCAAAGATGTAGCCCCTTTTCATATTTAGAGAGCTCTTTGAGAGACACACATCTCGAAGCAATGATCACCTTCAATATACATCTCCATACCATATGTGTTGGTGATGTATCAATGAAAAATCACGATATTTTTCAAGAAAAGGTCATGTTCACATAATGTTGGTAGTTGTATGCACCCAAAAATGGTCGCCTAGACTATGGGCCCCCATTATTCAATTTATCAATTTATCAAAAAAATTCTGAATCAATGATTTGTAATATATTCAAATCAATTTCCTTGATCAAATTCGATTTATTTCATTTCTAAGATTGATCATTTTATTCCAAGTCTTATTTAATTAAAAGAAAATTTTCTCTTTTAATAAAATAAAATAAAATCCCCATTTAATTAAAAGAAAACCTCTCTTTTAATTAAACAGTTCATCCACATTTAATTAATTAAGAGAAAAACCTCTCTTTTAATTTAATTAAATATCTTCTATTTAATTAAAAAGAACTTGCTCCCTTTTAATTAAATAAAAATACCACTTAAATATCTCTTTTGATGAAAAAAGGAAATAAAATAAATTCTTTTTATTTAATTTCTCTACACTTAAAAATGTGATCTAAGTGGGATTTATCTTTCCACTTTCTCCTCAACCACTCCTCTTTTCTAATTGGTGGAATCTTGTCTTACATGGATCACCACTTTCTTCTCAACCACTCCTCTTTTCTCATTGGTGGAATTTTGTCTCACATGGATCAAGCTCTATTATCCCATATTGGTTGTGAGAAGCCTCTCACCTCCATAATTTCCTTTATAAGGGAGAGCCCTCTCCTCATGTTAGACACCCATGATTATGCTATCGTTATGCTGCAGGTTTGAAGATCAATTTTTGAAGGAGTTTGAATACAAAAGCTTTTTGTGGAGAACTTCTATTTTCTTGTCTTTTTCTCTCTTGCACCCATCATGGGCTTTTAGCTTAGATCTTGCATTTATAGATTAGATTTTGCTTTCATAGAATAGATCTTATTTTCATGCATATTTGAAGATCATGGAGACTAGCATTCTTGCTTTTCCTCTTTGAATCTCTCATCTCATGGTGTACTTGCATGGGCACAAAAATAGGTCAAACTGAGGGCCTCCATTGCAAACCCTTGCACTCTATGAGTAGAGAGCTATGGATCGATTTGTGAGGGCTCATTCTTGAGTTTTCTTACATGTAATGATTCATAGAAGTGTGACAACATTTTAGCACACAGTAGTCACCAAATATGGAAATAGAATCTAACTCCTCAGTACATGATTCAAAGTTAAACAACTCATCCCATAGTAGTCAACAAAAGAAAGTAACTCCTTAGTCCTATCAAGGTGGCTACTCCATTCTCATGACAAAAGATCATTTTCATAAAGCACAACGCTTTCTCCCTTTTAAGCTCTATAAATTTGCACATCTTTGTAAAAAGAACAAGACTCCAATCTCTTGAAAAAGAGGTAGAATAAGCCAAATATCTATAAGATATAGCATCAGAGGATCATAACTCTTCTATCCTCTAGAAGTTTCATTTGGGGGAAGTGGAGTTAATGTAATCATCTCTGTATATATATAATCATAAGGCTACTACCGTTCCTTAAGCTATAACTATGTCCAAAAAAAATGAATAAGATTAATCGTGCATTCAACCCTTTGGTTTATTCTATGATTCAATTCACTTTTTTAAGTTTACGTGTCACAAAAAATTTAGTCTAGCTTATGAAATGCCTATTTCTAGATGGATCATGCTTGGGTTGCTTCTTTATTCTTGAAGCCATCATTACACGCTTTACTTTATTTGTCGTATTAGATATTTATGAGCATATTAGTGTGCATAATGATTGGTTAACACATGTCTTGTGATCTCCATTATGAAATCACCTATGTTTAAAAGTCTTGCAGTGTCTCTAAATCTAGTGAATCACCTTTTGCAATTTCATCTTTTCTATTTTTTTGTCCACCCCAAGCACAAGGAGCCAGCTTCTAAAATCATGAAGGTTGCACAATAGTATGCAATCAGGTTCCCACCACCACCACTACTTCCCATAGATTTGTTATGCCTCATTGAAGGAAACTTCAAGTTGGATACAATTTCAATCGTCAACAAAAAGCAAGATCAATCTCCAATAATTGGTTCAATCCATTCACAATAAATGATAAGTAAATATGAAAATATTGGTTTTGTGAATCTCCAAGGATTCTAAGTTTGGGACAAGATATTTTTAGTGTTTTGATAGAAAGTTTAGTTGTGAGTTAATATTGGTTGGTATATCTAACTTTATGTACTCTAGAATTTTAAATGATACATTGAATTTTGATTGTTTTTTCTTTGAATGAGACTAAGTGTTTATAGAGATAACTTTGGCTTCTCAATTATTAACAAGTATAGTGGGAATCTTTATGCATGCAAATATATTTAGGGCAAAGTGCTTGGGAGAAAGAAACAAATACTATATTAAGGAGGCCAATTCTATTTGCAATATTTTTCATCAACTATACATAAAAACTTGTAGCTTATGGACATTTTTTTGTTATTGCTCAATTAAGAACTAAATCTCATCAACTTTGAAATGAAATTGTGTAGAGGAAATAGCCAAAAGGAACCTAGGAAGAAAGAGTGCACGTGCTCATTGGGCTTTTAGGGCAATTGAACTTGAAAGACACTTCATTTAGGAATGTGATACTTATAACAACATTAATTATGTTCATGTTTTGATATCTGATTTGTAGTATAGACTTTTAAATAAGGAAGCTATTGCCAAATTGGATGAACTAGTCATCATCTTATATAAAAAAAGTACTAATTATTGAGTGTCTCATAAACTGTTTAATATTCTCTTAAAAATTCTAAATTCTTCATCATCTCTTCTCTATTTTACACCTCAAAACAAATGCTTGCGCTGAAATACTCAATTACTAATATGAACATAATTGTATTCACCCAATTCTTCATTTAGTAAACTATTCTTCAAATATTGCGCTCCAAAAAATTGAGCGGGAGATCTACAATGTCTTTTTCAAAATCTTTACCGCTAAAACCATCTTTTTCCAAAATATTTCAAAAGACTGCTCCTTTTCTACCCTACCCAACTTATGGACAACGGCGATTGCTTCATCGCGCTGTGTATTGGGAATATGATTTTTCGATTGCATGCTGGACCTTTTCTCAAATAATTTCGATGTTTCTCAGCTCCGTTTAATGTTTAATCTTAACTTTTTTTAGGGCAAAATTTCCATTTCTATCAGAAAAGAGCCAAATATTTAAGAGGAGTTTAGTCAAATCTGTACAAGAGCTTATAATTGACAGTGAAGACGATCAATTCCATAGCCCACGATTTAATGGTACCCCTGAAGGATTGAGGGTTTTTGGGTGGTATAATAGCGGGGCTCCATTTGATGTCTATGGCGTCTTTAAGAAGAAAACCTGAGGCTATCGAGCTACAAAATGCAGGGAAATGGAGTGACAAAATGTGTGATGAGGACTATGACTTAACCAGGCTAACAGATGGCGAGCTTCATACCGCAATCAAGAAAATCGAGAGAACTCTAAGAGTTACAGGCTTAATAATCTCTGATGGCGGTCGCAAACTCCGCCGTTTTCTTTTGGAGCATCTACGGGAGGAAACACGCAGGGAAGACCACGACAAGGTTAGTAAATTTCTTGCTTTTTCCTCTGCTGTATTTATGTTTCCCAATGTAAATGCACAGGTTTTAATAGAACATGGTTATTAGCTATCTCATAAGGCAACCCCAAATGGGAAAATACCCACTTCCAATCTTTCAAAGATTGGAGATATTGATGTAAAATTAGAGGGGATTTAGATAAAAAATTAAATAATGATGGAAGTTTTGGGTATAGTCGGCGAGGCACAAACTGGGACCTCAATGATATATCTTGGACACGCTTCTAATGACTAGACATAATACAAGTTTGCACTCATGAGCAGATTTAGGTCCCAGTCTAGCTATAACATTGTGATCCTACTGTTGCAGGAAGGGGTTTTTTCACTTCGCCTTTTATAGGTTGTTTTAATTTAAATCTCTTTGGGTTTTGCGGCTTGCTTTTGAGACTGAATTTTGCATCCAGAATTCTGAGGGCCATTTACATTCTCATTATCTTTAATCACTTCTACATCTGCATTAGTGTTTTCCTCAGTTTTGGAGTTAATTCTTAGCAGCTCTCATAACCCTTACAGAGCTGTATTCTTTCTCACACTCAAGGTTATTGTACTAGCTGATGAATTCTGCAGTGTGTTCATTTTTACAGTAGATTTTCACTTTTCAGAAGCCAAACACATTTGTTTGGGTTTTATCATTATTACAAGTTATTTTTTCATAGGAGGGAACTCCCAGAAACCTACAGAGGGCAAAGAAGACCATAATATCCAATAGATGAAAAATCAGGAAATCAATATATGGTTTTAAAGAGAAATTATATTGCAAGGTTGTTCTAATGTTTGAAGCATTCTAAGGATTTCAAAGAGACAATCTCCAAAATTGAATAGGAATATCATTAAATGAAGTCGTAGTCATTGAATTTGTTGGGTTATTACAGTCATTCTCTCTCAAGATGTGGTGTTGTTGCTCTTCACTTGTAGGCCTCAATCTCGTTGCAATATACTCTATTATCTTGATTCACCACTACCTTCTCATCTTTTGTGCTTCTCATTGAATTGTGCTGTGGCATTTTTCTTTGAGGTCATAGATATTGAGAGTGAAAGATCGGACGATTTAAGCATCACACACTAAGGCTTGATTCCTAAGCTAAAAGTGTTAAATAATCAAAGATGACTTCTATTTCAAAACTTAATTTTTCCCTCACTGTGTGATGTTTAAGAGTGGCTGTGAAAGATCTCCCATCTTTCCTTTTAGTATGGTTTTGCAGCTTTGCCCGACTAAGTTTACTTTTCTTACCACATGCCTAACAAGGTTACTCTTAGCTAGGACTTCACGTGTGTTTCAGTCCAAACCTTGGAAAATAATGAAGAGTGCATTTTTACCCATTTTGATTCCTGTTGGATCACCGTCCACTAGAAATCTATCTTAACTTACCATTTTGTGTTTGGAGTTTAATCATCTCTTGGTTTTACCAGACAGGCATAACTTTCAAGCTACTATTGGAAATAAAATTTAAATTACTTTCGAAGACAAAAGTAGACACTGTACTGAGTTTCAATGCAAACCTATTCTCAAGAGTAATTTTTTGTAGGTATCTATAACTCTAGAAATTTTGAAAGACAGATTCCTAACCCTGCAGGAGAAAGGGTTGATAACCATTTACAAGGAGGAGATTAAGAAAGCTCATTTCTTGTCTCAGGATAGAAACAATCTCAATGAGAAAGAAATGGATGTTCTAAAGGACTTTACCAAGGCTCATAATATGACGAAGCATGAGAAGAAAGGGAAAGTTGAACCAATAGTGGAAGAATCATCCTGATCCACAGATAGAAACTTATGGCATTGATCAGTACGAGGCCAGCAAGAGGTTGTGCATCTGGAAGTAGTATTTTGCTCTCATATCATTTTAGTCCTTTTTTTATTTGAAGAAGATGGAGGATAGATAGATTTCCTATGCTTATTGCTAATTACGTAGACAAGTGCTATATTTTTGTGTGAGAAATAATTAATTTCAATCACCAACAACCCTAAAAAAAAAACAATTTTACCACCCTAAAAGTTGCTTAGCAACAACTATTACCGAGCGACAGTATTTGCTCAGTAGCCAAAGAAACCAAGTGCAAGAAGTGTTTATTGAGTGAGCTTGGTAAATGAAGAGCAAACAACTCGGTAGCCAAAAGATGTCAAGTGAGCTCGGTAGTGTGATTACTGAGTGAACTCGGTAGCCACAAGAGGGTGGAGCTCGGTAGAAGAAGGCATCGAGTGAGGTCGGTAGCCACTGCAAGGAGGAGCTCGATAGAAGACGTTATTGAGTGAACTCGGCTTGAACTGCAGATTACTTCTACCAAAAATAATACCGAGTGACAGAACTATAACGTGAACTCCTTCACCATTAAAACCAGAGAGCCAGAACTTGAAGCTTCCAAATAAACTTTTCAAGTGCAATGAACAAGGAAAGAGCAATAGATTCAAGTATGCTTGCTTGCTTTCTATTCAACTTTGATTCAAACTAATACAAATCTAGGAGCATTCAGCTTCAACCAAAAAAATCCTAAAGTAACCCTAGAACTTCAAACTTTAAACTTCAAACTTACATCTCTAATGGTTGCATACTACAATGCTTGGAGCAATCATTGCTTCAACAGGTTGAATCAAACAACAAATTACGAACTTACAGGATGACACAAAGAAGCACGTGCAATTGTAGTCACAAAATAAACTTCCTCTGTCCTTACAACAAATTGGATTTGCTGATCACTTTTTCTACTTCTCTCTGCTTTGCAACTTCAACTTCTTCTCTTCTTGCCTCTCAAATGAATGAATCAAACATTCCTTTTGTTATATTTGCAAAATATTTTCCCCCTCATTTTTGAATTTGAAAAAACTCACCTACCGCATTCATGTTTATGACTGTTGTGCAGGTCGTCAAGGATGGTAGGTGGGTGTTTGGCTCCAAGGGCAAACAGCCTCCTTGCATTTAATATTCCAACATTTTGTTGATGAAGCAGCTGCTCCATACATTTTAGCCTTTAAAAAAAAATGCTCCATATATATATATATATATATATATAAACCAAGGTTCAAATCAATTTCGAACGTATAATATTGTCATGTAAAAAATGTAGCTATTCCTTTATTGTTCTTGTTTCTGCACATTTATAGTGTGTTTACAAAGGGTCTTATGCCTTGAAATTTATGAAAGTTCTTGAACTTAAGAGGTCAAAGACATTGGAGAGTGGTGGCCATTTTCTACTTAGTGGATTTGGATTCTTTTCTAATTTTCTTTCTAAATATGGTTTTTTAATATTTGTAGCCTTGCTTCCATAACATGCCCAAAGCTTATTTCGTACTTTTAATAGTCATAGCTCTCCTTCTGAAAACAAATATGTTTGAAGAAGCATACATATAATACTAATGACACCATGTCATTTTGATTAATAACATCTAAAACACCTTTACAATTATTGATTCCTGACATAGAAGGATATGGGGAGACCTTGTTTTCAGTTTCTCCTCAAATTCAAACATGATTTGAAAGAGTTTTTGTACTCAGTTCATCTTTTTGCTACAATTTGTAAGTTACAACCATTGAAGTGACAAGCTTTCGAATCCATATTTGAGTTTTGAAAAAATTATTTGGTCGCCAATATAGCCATAATCTCCGGATTAGAGTCTTATCACTAGTAAGGGACCTTGGACTTTTAGAAAATGAGTACTAACAACCTTCAATATTTGTTGTACAATCCTTGTGTTCTTTAATGCACCTATCTTTAACAGTAGACCAAATTCTTTACCGCCTTAAAACCATTATTAAGATTTAAGAGATCACAAATATGTTAAGTACAAGCAAATTGTCTATATAAGATGAAAAATGCAAACTCAAAAATCTAACTGGATCATCTTAGCACTCTATTTGCACTTTTGATATGGTTTGACAAAAGTATAAAATTCAATCATATAGATTTAGTATAAGAAACTCTTAAATAAAAAGTTAAACCTACATTTAATCTAATATAAGATGAATCTTGATTTTGCTAAATCATATCAAATGTAGTGTATTGATATAAAAATAAATATTAAGGAATGCCAAAACACAAAAAAATCAAATTTTAGAAATAACTATATTTTTGGCTTAGTAATTTTAGAAACAACTTATATATTCATAGTGAATAAAATATTATTTCATGTAAAAAATGAAGATTATTTCAAAAAAAATATATTTTCAACTAATTAATAAGTTAATCTTTCATATGAGAAAAAATCAAGCTTTGGGACAATCTATTGTTAGATAAATAAATAATATTATGAAAAAAGGCCAATATGAAAGAGAGGTTGGTGAAGTTATGAAGTCATGACTACAAGAAATATTTTAAACCAATATCTATTCATAGCTATTTTATCATAATAAATGGCTACAACTGAAACCCTTTTGAGTAAAAGCACAACCCCTTTATATATAAAGATATTAGAGTTAGACTTGGCTATTCTCAAGTTAGTTGACTAAAGATCCTTAGATTCTGTTTCCATATAAAATAAGGAAGAACTCAAAAATAAATAAATAAAATGTCTCCATTCTTCAAATTTGTTAGCACTTAACAATGAAGATCAAATGACTTAACTTGGTTTGTAATTTCTAGACAAATCTAGAAACTATGAGGTTTTAACAAATTACTTAGGCAAAACCCTTCTACTCAATAAATCCTATGCAATTGGTAGTCAAATTTTTCCTTTTTATTTTCTCCCATTTGTATAACAATGTCTCAGACTCTCACCTCAATTGATCAAGGCATTTTGATGTAGTGGGTCTACTCAAAACCAAACTAAAAACATTCTCAACACACCATATCAAGAAAATATTAGCAAAATCATATATTTGCTAATAAAAGAAATTAAAAATGTTTGCACCAAAATAGATGCACAAAGAATCCATCCTCTATCCCTTACCCCCTTGAATTCTTTCAAATCTTTAGTTGCGTATATCCTTCCTTGGCTCACAAACTTTACCTTTTCTTCTTTGAGACACCCCATACTTCAAATGGAGCCCCGCCATTACATTGACCTAACAACCCTAAAGTAATTCTGTAAGGGCACCATTGAATTATGGGTTATGGGGTTGATAGTCTTTACATGCAATTATACGCTTGGGTACAGATTTTTTTAAGCCCCTCTTGTATGTTTGGGCTTTTCTGATAGAATTGAAAATCATGCCAAAAAAAAATTTAAGCTCAAATGTTTAGTTGAGCAAAGCAAGTCCAATAAATTGTTATCTCATTCCCAATTGCCTTGTTTAATGCATAGAGCCCATTGGCCAACCAAGCGTTTTCATTGGTAAAACTGTTGAATAAGGACATTGAAGGTCTCTTGCTCAAATACTGGGAAAGCAAATTTGAAGAATTATGACTGTAAAGTTGTAGATCCCTTTATTCTCATTGGTTGGCTTAAAAAGCTTTCCACAAACTTTACAACAATTTTCTTGCACAAATAAATAAATAAATAAATAAATAAATAAATAAATAAATAAATAAATAAATAAATAAATAAATAAATAAATAAATAAATAATTTGATTATAGAGCTAAAGATAGTCTATATGACATGCTGCTTCATACATTCATCTCTGTTCTTGCGCAATTTGGTGATAGTCTATATGATAGGCTACTTCATACATTCATCTTTGTTCTTGTTCAATTTGGTGATGAATATTCTTAGTTGTTCAATAGTTGGTTGTTAAGATTAACAAAATTGTCCTTGTTGTCATTGAAGACATAACAAATAACAAATAAGTGTTGTGTGTCACTTTGAACTATAAAAGGGTTGCAATCAAGTGAAAAAATATTAGTTTGGCTTATAGATATGCAAACTAGCATACAAACATTGTGCATAAAATTGATCTTAAAAAATTAATTAAACAATCTTACTATCATGCTAACATCATAGCCAAACTGTGAAGCCATACAAAATTGCAACTCCTGTTGCATTAGTCTAAAGAAACAAATAATTGCAAAAACAAAAAATGAACTAATAGTAAATTAAGTCCCAACATATGCTGAGAAGAATATAGAGCTCATAAATTTTTTCCATAAACTTGCAAGTTATATGAAATAAAATATAAAGTTTGAATATAGTTTTCTTATTAGTTTTGGAGTATTCTTCCTTGATGTTGGACCCTCTGGACCCTATTTGTTCATTCCCAAGTGAGCCATCAATGTCATAAACATCATCATGAGAACATTTCATGTCTAGAAAATTGATTACCTAATTGGAGATGACAATGTACCTTGAAAAATATCCAAAAGATAATAAGCAAATAAAAATAGGTATTCTTGATTAAATATTTGAATTAAGGCTTTCATCTATTGAGCATTGGATGCACAAAACCTAGACCTAGAGCCTAAAAAATATTCTCGCTAGTAGAAACATACATGCCAATAGGAAAATTCAAATTCTGTAAATTGTTTACAAAAAAACAAGAACATTAATCAAATTCAATGTGAAAAGCCACTTGAAGACCACCTTGAATGAGAAAAATGAAAATAGCTATTGCTAATTAATAATTTGAAATATGGATTTACGTATTGATGATTTGATATTATATTTGGTCATGCACATTTTTTAGCAAAATTCCCATGGAGAATATGCACATGTTTAACAAAACATACACAATTAATATGTTTTAGATAATCTAGAATCATATTGTAGCTACATTGTTATTGTGTGTCGAAATGTGGTTTCATAATAAAATAAAGAATGATAGCCTTCTCAGAACCAAATGGTTGAACACACAATATAGAGAAAATTCACAACATTAATAAAAAGTTATGTGCTTCAAACATTAAACAAGAGCTCTGGTTGATCTGGAGTCCTTGCCTTTTGTCCAAAACAAAAAATCTAACATAGTATAGTAAGGACAAAGGCATAAGGAAGGATATTGAATAAATAAAGGTAGGAAAGCTCCAAGCTTTGAAAAGATTGTTGAAGTGTCTTTGATCAAGATGCGTTTACTTGCATGATTGATAATCAAGATAAGCCCTAACACGATGGGAATAATTTTTGAAAAGGGCCACTACAAGATGTGTGTACACAAGTGGGAGAAAGATTGCAAATTTTTTGGGTTGGAGTGAAGGAAGTTGGGTTAGAGTTATACAATCATAGGCATCGATTATGTTTTTGAAGTTGTTTGCATTTAGTTGTTTGGGAAGGGTTTCATGGGGTCTCGTACCATGTTGTCCTATAATAATGGTTGAAGCTCACAGTTCCAACAACTTTCTTGGTAGAACTTGTTGCATAATTTGATGCTAGAGGAGGTGCAACCATTTTCATAGCAAAATTTGTGTGGAGGTACAAAACGAACTCTAGGATATGGTGTGCAAGCAATTACAATTAGTGGGGTGTATGCAAAAAATATGGCCATCTAATAATGACGAAGGTTAAGCCAATCAATCACTTATAAACTTACAATCTACCACTTCTCCTTTTCATACAAATGATAAGGTGAGATTAGCTAACAACTATCTTTAGTACCATAAGAATCCATATAAGTTTTAGTTGAGGCAAAAGAAGTTGGATGCCAATTGAGAATCCAATTATTATGATCCTTAAAAGGAAATAAGATATCTTGGAGTCCACCATACTCCCATTTGTTTTTGGGTCTACTTATGGTGACAATAGTATGAGACTACATTGTACTCCTTATTGGAGGCAACTAATTGTTCTACAAATCAATCATACATATCTTACTCCTATTCCATTTGAGCTAGTGCTGTCTCTTTCAAGAGCATAAGTCCTTGAGTACTAGACTAACTCAAGTCGGATAGTACAACACACAAGTTGGAGCTTATATAAAGGCTCATGGAGGACTAATAATTTAATACAATGTACAAGTTGGAGATTCCTACCTCAATATAATGAGGTCTAGTCACCTATGTCTCTATCTTGACTATGTTCAATGAACATAAAGCCTTACTTTAAAAAGAAGCAGTTTAAATTAATAATAAACTATAATATTTTGGCTAATACTTTCCTTTTAGTTTAGTAATCAATTGTAATTATTATGTGAAATATAATTCAAATTATAATAAATTTAGTATATTTTATTGATTACAATTTTGTATAATATAAATTTATATAATTATACTTATAACAAACTAAAAATTTCATTTTAAAATTGAGCTACTATAATCCATTAAAGAAATTATAATTAGTTATTTGACTAATTTTAGTTTACCTTATAAAGTAAAAAATAAATAAATGTATAACTATAAAATATTATACTATTTTTTATCAACAAATCCTAAAAACTCATAGAAATAGTAAAAAGTACTAATAATAACTAGATTATTTATAAAAAAAAATAGTTATTATATTTAATATAAAAGTAGTAAAATTGATAAAATAATCTAAATTTTAAATATATTAATATAAATTATCGATTGATTAATTTCAAATAAATAATCTTAAATTAATCAAAAGTTTTAATTGAATATTTAGTGGATTCAACTTTTAATTTTGTCTAACACCCCAACATATTTCATTAACATCCATTCTTGTTACAAAGTCCCTTTTGGAATTCTTAAAATTTGCAAGAATTAGAATTTTGAGATTCCATGTTGAAAACTTTGCAAAGTAACCCTTATTTGAACATTTAGTGCATATGTGCCCAATTGATGTTATGAGGTCTACTAGATGTTTCTTGTCTCTATACCATTCTTTTAGTATCTTTAATCATCTTAGGTCATTAGATTGTAATTTTGAATTATTTAACAAGATTTCATTTTGAACACTTGTTAAATATGCATTTGTTGCCTAAGTGTTAAACATTGTGAAGGATATCCCACTTTGACTTTAAATAAGTATTGACCAGTTGATCCAATTGAAAAAATTCTTTCATTGTTATATTATAGAGATCATAGACTTGCCATGTCCCATATTTCAACCCACGAAAAACCTGTTTAATCAATTTTCCAAGAGGATTCCAAATGCAATTTCTTATATTGTGACATTGGTCATATTTGTAGAATTATTGGAAGCCCTTCATAAAGTTGTAATTTGAAATTAGTGATCAATTAGACTAAATTAATTGCATCTCTACATTTCACATATAAAATACTATCTCTACGCCAATTTGTGGAGCTCCAAGCTCCAATTGCCTACTTTTCAAGTGTCATTTCATTTGCAAAAATCTTCGATTCATGAAGTGTCCTATTCTACACATTTTAAGTGTCCACATTACGTGCTTACCAAATGTTCCTAGTTTCCTTTCAGAGCCCAAATATTAGCCTTATAGTCTTCATATCAAGATGATGCAGTATCCTAATATTCAAGTTATCATGCACTTGTTTGGTCACTTTCTCATCCCATTTGAAACCCAAGCTTATTAAGACCCATTAAGCGTTCAACTCTACAACTACGAGTTGCCAATTTTAGGAAATTACAAAATATCCCCAACTAATTATCAAAAGCCTAAAATTGCAGACTAATCTTCTTCATATCAAAGGGAACACGTACCTTGAATTGGTAATCTCTAAATTCCAATTTGATAGGCTTACTAGTGCAACTCTAGGGCCATTTTCTATTATTTGTATAGTTGTCATAAGTGAATATTAATATGTGATTTCCTTTGAAGGTTTTCAACTCTAATCCAATTGATTTCCATTTTTCCAAATGTATGTCTTTGTGATGTTGATATTAGAAGTGGCCCATGTCCTGAGGGGAAAAAATGTGTATGATCATGTGATACATTTCCATGATTTTCCAATTGAAATGTGTACTTGTTTATTTATCCAAATTATGGTTCAAGTGGATTTTTCTACTTGAGAGGGTAACTTGTTTGGAAAATAAGGCTTCAATGCACTTTGTCATGGGGGTGCTCGATCAAATTCATCAAACATAGGGTTGCAGTAAAGGAGTAGAGGATGGGTGTAGTCCACACCAGAACGCATGAGGAGCTATTAGAAGGATCCACGTATGCAAATGTAATTAATGCCAAGATGAAATGTTGAGCAACGTTGATACTAGATGCAAGTGCTAGTTGGGTTTGGACGTGGCACACAATGCAAAAGGTCCAAACAGATAATGACAGACAAGGCACTGTGTAGAAGAAAGTAGTTGCATTTATCCCACATCGATTGTGTTTAGGTCTTCTTACATATTTTTAGATAACAATGTGCAGAGGTCATAGACAATCCACTTCATGAGAAGAAGAGCTAACATGCTCAACAAAACCTGGGCTAGTTTCGCACAAACTAAGAGATTTTTTTGACCAAATATGGCATACAATTAACATGACATGCCGTTTGACCTGTAGAACCTGACTCTTGGCGTACCAATTGAGATGGTGTCCAAGAGTTGGGTGACAGGTGGTAGGCAATTGTTTCATTGCATTCAAAAGTGGGCACATGCAAAATGTTGGTGACAAAGTAACGAGCTACCATGTGCTGAGGTAGGCTTGATAGGGAAGTTCAACTAACAATGATGTGGGAGAAGATTGGTGATTGGTGATTTGACACGTGACACGGTACCAAGGTGGTGAGCTGACACATATGAACAAGTGGTGGCTTGTCACGTTATCACATAGAAGGTGGCAATGCACTAACATCATCACAATAACGTGATATCATGACATGTGGAAGGTGGGTCCCCATAGTATGTGAGGTGGTAGTCCACATGACATTAACCAATGAGCTACTTAAGTGACACGTCATGATCTGGCCAAGTCGTGTCAGTCCAGATGACATTAACCACTGAGCAGCTTAGGTGACACATGTCATGGTCAAGCCAAGTCATCATAAAAGTTGCTTGATAGTTATCTGTCTTGGCTTAGTTTTTGCATGTTAAAAAAATTGAATCTCCTTAATGCAGAAGTCAGTGTGATGGTGAAATTTGACCCTCCAAAGCATATTTTTGCTAAAACTAATTTATCTAGATGATTGGAAATATGAGTTATACTTTTGAAAGAATTTGATTTGAAATATATATCTCAAAAATCTACTAAAGAGAAAGCATTAACCGATAATTTAGCTAAGGCTTCTTCTTTACATATAGTTATCACTCCTATTGAGTTTCCTGATGCAAGAGTATTATCTATGGATAAGGATGAATCTTGGTAAATTTATTTTGATGGATCTAGGTGTAAAATTTGTGCTCAGGTAGGTGTGATACTCATTCCCCATTCTAAGAAATTGATCCTTCTTTTGTATAAACTAATGTTATCATGCAAAAATAATATTGCGAAATATGAAGCTCTTATTATTGGATTTGCGAGTTCCTTTATCTCTTCAAATGAAAAAAATTGAATATATTTGGTGATTCATAATTTGTTGTGCAACAAATCAAGGGTTTATATCAAGATAAGAACGATAAAACGACAAAATATCATGAACTAGCTCTTGATTTACTAACTAAATCCTCATCTTATGACATTCAACTAGTCACTCACAAGGATAATAGACATGAAGATGCTATGGCTAGTGCAATGTCCCTATTATGTCTTGATGATAATAGAATTTTTTTTCAATTCACTATTCACACTCCCTTGGAACCTGTTATTTTGGATAGTGATTCTACGGTAAACCAGTGTTGCAACCCAAGTTTTGATGAATGATTTTATAATATCTTCGAGTACTTGAAAGACATAAAATTTCCTGAATCTTCTTCTTGAAATGTTCTTAATCATATTAGAAAATTAGTTGTTTGATACATTATCTTGGCCGATGCTTTATATAAAATATCTTATGATGGTCATTTACTAAGATGTCTAGGAAATAGAGAAATCACATATGCTTTACAAGAAGCTCTTGCTATATCTTGTGGTGGAATTTTTTGTGGAAAGTCATTGATTAAAACATTATTAAGAATGGGATATTACTAGCATACAATGAAACAAGATTATTTTTCTTTTATCAAGAAACTTCTACAGTGTCAGCAACATGGTAATCTTATTCATTCTCCTACTATTGCACTTTGCACTCTACTAGCTTTTTGGCCTTTCAATGTTTAGGATTTAGATCTTATTGGTATGATATCTCCTCCTACACAAGGACACACCTATATCTTAATAGTTACATATTACTTTACTAAATGGGTTGAACTTGTTCCTCTTTGATCTACTATGATAGAGGTTATTTTTGATTTCATTCTTCAGAATATCATTTCTCAATTTGGTATCCCTCTACTATTATTTCTATAAAGGAACCTCTATTAAAAATGAGGAAGTTATAAAAAATCATGTAGAAATATTGTATTCATCAATAATTTTCCACCCCTTATTATCCTCAATCTAATGGCCAAAATGAAGCATCTAACAAAATCATTGAAAATAGATTACAAAAATTGGTGAACAAGTATGGGAAAGATTGATATACTTGCTAATATATGCTTTATGGGCTTAGGAATGGAGTTCTTACTACTAGAGGCACTTCTCCCTATAACTTAATATATGGGGTGAATGCTATTATGCCTTTACAATTAGAAACTCCTCTTTGAGTCTCTTTTCATGGAATTATTGACAATGACACATTTAGGGAACAATATTTACAAGAATTAGAAGCGTTAGATGAACAACAAATCCATGCATTGGAAAATTTAAGAGCTTATCATAAATCCCTTCAAAAGCATTATAATAATAAATTTCTTGAATACTCCTTCTCTATGGGTGATCTTGTTCTTTATGAAAATTAACAAAATGTTAATGCTCTACTAGATAAAAAGGGGAATTTTAATTGTAATTGGTTAGGTCCTTTAATGGTTATTGAAGTTTATGGCTATGGTGCATAAAAGATTGCTAATATGGATGGTGTTCCTCTCAAGGAAGATATTAATATTATGCATCTTTGTTGCTATTATGTTTAGCTTATCTTTCTTGTAATACTTATGTTTTTCCTAATATAACATTGATTATATTTAATTGATGTGCAATTTTTAGATTACCAAGATATTACTTTGGAAACCTTAGTGTTTTCTCTATTCTTGTTATTTTTATGAATCATAGAAATAGAAATCTTGTACAAATATCATAAAAAAATGGTATACATGGATGAATTATGCAAAATATACCTTTAATATATCATCTATCTCCCTATCTCAATAATCGATTGGGTTATGATTTCCCGTTCTCTCTTGTCCTTGGTGAGAGGAGGATGGCCACCGGGATGTAGTGTTGTGTGTGTAGCTTTTGGATGAGCTACACTCAATCATGCACTCTCACATCACTCGTAGCTCAATCTCTAACTCCACTATGTGACATTCAAGTCTCTCCTCACTCTCTTGTCTCATCCTCTACTCTAGAGTCACATATGCAAAGATATTAGCATGTATGCACATGGATCTCTCTAAAGTCTAACCTCGTAGTGATTGGTGGATGATATCCTCAAAGCTATAGTCATGTTCTTTAGGACTTGACTCAAAAAGCTCTTCCACTCTCTCTATCACTGCAATATTAACATATATCATTTCACCAGTATTACCTTTTCTTTCTCAAAGTTAATTCTAATCTATAATTTATTTCTAAACCCTAACTAGCTCTCCCTTAGAGTGCTCTGTGTCTCTCTCTGGCATTCAAGGTGCAAGAAAAGATTGATTTCTCTCTCCATGCTCTTGTTGTTTTAGTCATGGGAGTGGTGTATCACTCTAGGACCATGGTTGTCATTATCATAATGGTATAGCATGCACAATACACTTTGGCTCCATATCCATTGCATGGTCTAGTGGGGGAATCTCCTTTGTGGCTTCCTCCTTTGGGGGGGTATTGTCTCTCATTTTCTCTCTCCCCTAGCTTGGGGATCTCCTCATATCTCATCTCATGTGCTGGTTGATCCTCATCCTCCATCTCTTCACCTTCTTTCATGACCTTATCCTCCTCTTTATCATCTCCTCTATGAGCTCTATAGAATGGAACTAGATCTCTTGTGGGGAAATGTATTGGGAAGATTAGCCTCACTCCATCTCTCATCCTATAGAGGATGTACTCCTTTGTATAAGTATCATTTAATTTTGATATTTATAAAATATCCTCTCTATCCTCTATATTACTAGAGATAATATCAACTACTATAGCCAAACATATGGCTCTAACTCTCTGATATATATCTAAGGATGGGTATATTGGGGCACTTCTGTTAGTACACTTTGCTACAAGATAAAATATCTTAGTACTCAGTCACAGTAGTATGGTATGATTACATGAATTTGTTTTCCTCTAGAAACCCCCTCCTCTATGATTATCTCATCTAGTGTCTAGTAACTAGCCACTTCACCATTTGGAGGTATGGTTTGCATATATCTCATTTCCTCGCATGTGATCAAAACTAACTCTCTAAAATAGTATGTCTCCAAACTACCACATCTTGAAAAGAGGATATGTATACACTCTCAAAAGTCTCTAATATAGTGCTACAAAAACTCCTTTTGGATTAGTACATGTAAAATGCTCAAACAACCACACCTGTAAGAGTGTACGTACTGTTAAGATATCTCTATAGTATCTGATGAGTATGCTCAAATATAAATATAGAGTAGTTATCATACTCTTATCCCATGGAAACAATGATTGATCTCTCATTCCTATCCATACCAAATGTATAAAAGGTGAAAGAAATATTGTCCCCTTACGATTTGGGGTCATGATGCAACTCACTATACAACATATCCATCATCTCAACAAATGAGTATCATATGAAATGATATCATGTAGATCTATCTAGTATGCTCTAGATCTCATCAATGATCTTTGTCTTGGTGCAAGACTCATCAAAAAAATCTAATATGCATCTCTAAAAGCATGAGGCCTCACTAGAAGTCATTTAATAGGAAGGTAGAGTATCCGATTGACATCCTCTATGGTCATAGTGATCTCTCTAATGGGAAGAAGGAATGTACAAGTGCCTTGTTTCATTGCTCTATTAGTGCTAGGATCATGCATCGATGGAATCTAAAGCACACAATTTGGACTACCCCATATTGGCCCACATATTTGAGTTGTTGGATGTCCTCTCCACTCATGTTCTTCATATTATCTTGGATGAAGTACATTGTATGTGACATTTGATACTCTTGTAAAGATACTAGAACCTGTAAATCATATTAAATCAGACATCAATATCATACTATGTGAAAGTCTAATAATTTTGGATAGGGTCAACATCCTCCTAATTAGGATTGACCTCCTCTTGATTGGGGTTGACCTCCCCTTGATTAGGATCAATCTACATCATCAAGGTTGACCTGGTTGATAAAGGTCAATATTTGCCCATCATAATAGCCATAATCTCCTCTAAATAGAAAATTTACATCATAAAAGATCAAAATATGCATCAAAATAGCCAAAAACATACATATCAAGACACTAATAAATGTATACTAGCACTCACCTCAGGTAGTAGGCCATTGACTGCAATGACTACTCTCTGAAATTCCATTTGCGTGGGCTCTAGCTCCCTCTTCATCTTTAAAACTCCTTAAACTTATTCAAGATACAAAGGTAACAAATGAATGGTACGCGCATCTATTTATGAAAATTTTCCACATAAATTAGGGTTTATTTTGTATGCATTTAGAAAAGGCATTCACTCTTTTCATCACAACTTGAGCTAGATAGCTTTGATTCTCTCATTGTTAGAGGTGCTAGAATCATGATTTAGTTATCTTCCCCTTAAAGTTGGTTGAGAGACATTTTTATAACTTACTCAATAAATTTGAAGGCATTTTTCATTAATCTGCATTTCCAGTTCATAGGGTTAGTTATATCGCCTTGTTTCACATTTTTGAAAAAGAGTAAGTTGAAATAGGGGGCCATATGGACACCTATGAACCTCACAGAATCATTCTTAGTAAGCTATAGGTGATTTTGGATTTTTACTAATGTGTGTTCTACATGATGTGGGTATTAACACTTTCTTGCATGATAATGTCTTCTATACTTTGCTATATCCTTTTTCCTCTAAAGTTTTCTTTACTTTAGCTTGCATATTCATGTAGTGTCATTTTTAGCTAAAGTGGGGTAAAAATGTATCATCTTAAATTCGAATAAATTAAATTTATGACTATTTAAAACCTATTCAATTTAATTTAATGATAAATTTTAATTTAATATGTATTCATACTTCTCTCCTATCCTCTTATTAAATGCAATCTAGGTAGGATCTAATAAGTCCTCCTTGGTATTCCTATTCTACAACACAAAACTCAAGGTAGGATCAATTTATCTAGGTCCTACCCTTTCCTTTCACTCCAATCAATATAGCTCTTTTTCTACACTGAAATGGGGCTTCCTCAAAATGTGGACCTAATTTCTAGAATTTGAGACCTATGCCTAGGGTCTTAAGATAGTACCATGGGTCTCTACACTTGATTATCAAGGGCACATTGGGCCTTTGATCAGGTCCCATTTTGGGTCTTGAAAGTTGCTCCCTTCTCAAGGTTTGATCTAGATTTAGGTTTTGGAGTCTAGTCACCCCGTAGGATAAAATTAATCCAAATCTTATATAAACAACCTCAATTGCTACATTTGGCATAGATGATGTATGTGAAAAATCAAGAGAGAAAGCATATGTACAATCAAGTGAGATCAAGAAAAAATTCTCATGTGGACAAGCCTTTGTGGACATTCCAATTTGTCTTAGCACATTTGCAAGGTGGAAGCAAGGAGGCTTGGAGACAACCTTTAAAGCAAGAGAGTTCTTCACTCCCTCTTTAGATTTTATCATTCAAGTATTCAAGCATCAATCATAGAGTAATAAACATAGCTCACGAATATGACTTAAAGTACTTTAGCCTTTGAGGCTTAGTATACTTTCTAGGTTATCCTTGGATCCATGCATTTTTATTTCATCCACATTCAAGTACAATATTTCATGTTAGGGTTTCAAATCTAAAGATTTGAATCTTTGCATTGTGCATTTGGAGCTCATACATGAGAATCACACACATTATATTTAAAAAATTGGATTTCCATGGAGGTGGAAATCACCAAATTAGAGGGTTAATTAAGGGAAACCCCTACAAAGCCACCCAACATCCCAAAATTCAGTTATCAGCATATCTTGGACGAAAAAACTTGTCATGGTTCATAGTACCCTTTTCATCATTTATCAGAACTACAAAACTAGAATCAACATCATACACATTTCATGAGGTTCAATTGGGTTTCCCCTAATCATGTCAACAATGACCAGACTACCCTTAATCACCTAGTTCATCCTTGATCAATTGCCAAAATATTTATGGGTTTTTGTCTACTTAGCAGCTTCAAGCCGACATACATCTGTGTTCACTTTTGGAAGCAACACAACACACAAAAATCAGGATTCCAATTTCTAAGATAAGTATATTTATCTGTCCTAGTCAATTCAACATTTTATTTAAGAACTTGTTTTACTTTATATTTTGTATATTTTCTAGATCTAGAAGCAGCTAATTTAGATCTCAAGGGATAGTGGCATTCTTTTCCCCACCTTCACAATGGTTAGATATTGACTTTTGTTGATGCTCATTTATCCCTTGGATTGCATTAACCCACGAAGTTTTAACACCTTTGAGGGATGGTTTACATGATATCTTTCCTTGGCCTCAATCCTTTTGAAGTGTGTGTATTTATGTAATAAAATTAGGGTTGGTTTCCTCGATTCATTCCCCCCCCCTACATAGTTAATTATCAAGAAACTTGATGGCACCTTGGGTGTTTTACAAATTCCCCCATACCAACCTCTTAATAATGATGGAAATAGAGGTCAGTGTGGGTGAATTTTTAAAACTCCCAATGACCCAACATTCCATCGAGTTTATTGAGGAGTCACATATCAAGATAACACAAGAAATTATCTAAACTCAAGTTCCTAAGTGAAGGAAATACAAAGAGATGTCTTATTGAGGTGGTCATGGAACAACTCCAATTTGTCAATACCATGTTTCAAACACACATTAGTGTCATTCACATAATGCTTCCACCTCTTTAGTTTGAGAGGAAAATAATGCAAGGCCAAATTCTCAAATTGATCCATGAAAAGGTTGGAAATGATGTGAGAAAGTGGGGAACCCATAGCCAACCTATCATCCTTCTCATAGATCACCCAATAAAAGGAGAATAAGGTGGATCTCAGGTACAAATTTCCCAAGGATGCAATCTCAACACTAACTTTTTGTTTGACAATCTCAATGGAGTTGGGAATGATTACCTTGATTAAAAGGGATACCGCACTAAATTTGACCGATATCATCACTCCCCAATCAAATATCATTAATGAAGTCCATAAAATGGGTGGAGTCCTTGAGCAAGGAGTCACGTTTTTCCACTAGAGGTAAAATTAATCTCACGAGGAAAGAAGTTGAAGAATAGGTAGGGGAACCAATTGTGTCCACAATAGCCCTCAAAAGGATGTTGGCCTTGTGAATTTTATGGTCTCTTTGTTAATATCACTATTTGGGATGAGCCTCTAGATTTTGATGTTGACTATTCTGCTCCTCAGAAAAAGACAAAATATTAATTAATGTATTTTCTTTTCAGCATGACAAGCTTCATGTTTCTTCTTCTCCTAATACATGTCCTCCTCTTACTAATATCAAGAAGAAGACAATGTGAGAAATTTTTATGGAGGGGGGGTTTGTGAATCAGTTATAACCAATTATCCTATATGTCCCTAAACATTTTTCCCAAAAAAAAAACACTTTAAAGCTTCTCTTAGCTAGCTTAATAACAAATTAATCTTCACAATAACTTTAACATAATATTTTCATTAAAATGTTATCTTTATATATTGAGTATTATAGGAAACTTCCTATGTAGATCGATTTGCAACATTAAGGAAAAAAGCACGTGCTACTGGCAACCCAAAAATTTCACTCTTCTAAAGTGATCTCTATTATGAACCAACCTTTTCAAAGGTTACATATACATTGGTAATGTGACCTTGTTAGAGGATTTTCAACAAAGATCATCTAGACCTCATTATTACTTGATATTTAGAGTGTCCTTCTTTAAAGGACTTACAAATATTCAACTAAATGTCACCATACAAATGGATTTACAAATAAGACTTTTTATGTCCACTTGGTTAAGAGATTTTTTTCTACAATGGTTAGAGAGTAACAATGAAATGATATGAGACTAATGCAGCTACCTTTTCTATTTAGATCTCTATTTTTCTCATTCTTTCTCCTTTCTAGCTAATCCACTCACATACACATCAACTTCACATTTCCTCTGCTATATGTCACTTTGTTGCTCTATTGAGTTATCCCTTGACTATCATTTTTCAACTTCAACTAGTGACTAGAAATAATGAACATCTCATCCATCTATTAAATAGACAACTTATTACCATGTCACCAAGTTCTTTTATGTTTTATTTCTTAATCACAACTATATGATCTTCATCCATATTAGATTCATTGAATCTAGACACTAGGGCATCATGCCCTTACCTTGAACTTTGTGCTTCAATTCAAATCATTAAATCTACTTCATTATATATTATTTGAATTTCTCTAGCTATAGATTTCATCACTAACATCATCCTTATCTTCAAAAATTCTCAAATAATCCTTATTTTTACCAAATGTTGACCTTCAATTTGAATCTTCTAGAAATTATTCTTCTTTTCCTTACCCTGTTTACATTACACTCACTTCGTTAATACTAAGCTCGATTAACACTGTTCTTTCTTAATTAATACTATCCATCCTTTACTTCCTTAACATGTGCTCAATGACAATTGTAGTAGCTCTATCACCATTGATCTCTTAACTCACTGACTGAACTGTCTTCTCACTTCATGACTTCATAACTTGCATATACATGATCTTAACACTTAACCAAATCATGTAAAACAATCAAGCCAACATTATACTATCAAAGCCCAACTCACCAAGTGCCTATTTAAATCCGTACACTTATCAACACTTACATCATCAATATACTTTCTTCAAATCATCTTCATTAATCAAATCATCTTCATTAATCAATTAATATGATGCTCTACTGAATTAGCATAATGTGTTACCACTTAAGGCTTGACATCAATGAAAACATAATAAATCATATAAATCTTTCACATACATTATTGTAATTACTAGTTGGGGATAACCAACAATATACATTCTTTTATCAATGCGACTTTTCCTTGATTTGATGCTCCTAGTAAAGATGAATGATTTATAGAAATCCACAATCCCTATTCTAATGATAACTTATGAAAAGAGGATAACATTAATCTACTTAATACTCTCCCTTTTGATCATGAGTCTATTAAGAGGAAAGATCATAATCAAGTTAATTTTTCTCAACCTATTCTCACTTCTATAGGTCACCCTTCATCAACTAGACATCTCATCACACTTAAAAGTTTTCCTTCCACAACTCTTAAAGGGGAAGCTAATGATTCTTTAGATTATCATGTGGTGTCTCATAACTATTACACAAGACATAATACTCAACCTACTATTTCTCTCCCACCTTCTCAACTTGTTCTCCCCCCTCCACCTCATCTTTCTCAAAATCTAGAATAGAATATGATTTTTTATCACAATTATATAATAGCCCTGGTGATATTTCTCTTTGGGAAATTCCTCAAAATTCCCCTACATATTATGAGGCCTTGGAAAAAAATTCAACCACTCTTCCAAATAAACCTCTTAATCAACATAACATCAGTTCCTTTTTTCAATCGATGAATGCCACTCTGGTCCCACCTCAAGTTGTATTTACTCATGATAATTTTCCTTGTAAAGAGATTCAAGATCTCTATGACACTCTTATGGTAGTTTTCCTCATCAATTTTAATATCGTTCATCTAAACTTAATTTATAATGGGTTTGGGCTTAATATTTGTAGAATTGTCACACTCAAAGTGATTAAATCCAATTTTTTAAATATTAAACTTGACAATGTTCCTATATGTGACTTTGATAATATTTCTATGAAAACTTTCAACTTCATCACTTTACTTATCAAAGTAGTTCCAATAATTTTAAATACTCCCATTCATGTCATGCTTAGAGCTCTTAAGTAAAACCTTCTTTTGGGTAAACCTTAGTTATATGATATGCATGTTATTCCTTCAAATCTTCACCAAAAGTCAAGTTTAATTACAATAATGCGATGTACACTCTTCATGTAGATACTAAGCCAAATAGTTATCTAAATGTTGAGGAGAGACAAGATTAATAATCTAGAGATGATCCTACTTCTACAAGTTTTCTTTTAGAAGATGATTGGGGGTCCTTATATTTTCACATAAAATTTTATTGGAGAGTGTAGAGCTTCTGACATTTCATTTATGAAGTCTAAAACAATTGCTCTTTCTAACTTGTTTGAAGAAAGAATTCTCTCCATTTTATTTGATGGAAAGATCAATTGTTGGATTACTCAAAGTTGCTTAGGGTCTATCTTTATTCCTTCTTGTAACATACTGTGCCTCAAAAACCTCCCCTTTGTTATACAAAAGATAGACTTCTTCGGGTTCAAAAAAATTCTATTTTTTTGACAACACTATAAAACCTTGTCAAGATCCTTTATGTGATCCTTTTGTTTCTTAAAGAAGACTATGAGATCATCTAGGTATATATAACAACTATTTTATCTCTCAGGTCACTAAGTGTTTTATCCATGGCCCTTTGGAAGGTGACACCTATGTTGATCAGGTTAAATGACATTCTATTTTATGTGAAGGTACCCATCAGGTGGTGAAGCCACTTTTGTGTTGGTCACCTTCCTCTATATCTATCTAATTATAACCAAAAAATTCATCCAACCTGGAAATCATCTTTGACCCCACTACTATCTACAATAGGTGATCCATTTTAGGCAATGTATAATTGTCTTTGAGGGACGTCTGGTTGATATTTCATAACATAGATGTGTATTTCTCCACTTTTTTTCCTTGCAAGGACTATATTTGTGATCCATGTGGAATGGTGGATTGGATAAATGATTTTGGATTTTGACATCTTGAAAATTCCATATACTACCATTAGATTGTAGTTTCTCTTCTTCTGGCAGAAAGGCATTGCATTTGTATTCGGAGGAATCTTCTACTTGAACTTTCTTCCCATGAAGTTCTTAGGTCTTTGTAACCCCAGGAAAACACATCTTGGTAATTTTAGAGAAGTTCCTTTACCTCTTTTCTTTCTTCCTTGGTACATCATTTTCTGATGCTTATTATTTTTGGGTTGAGTTCATCCCCAATGTTTAGGTCATCATATTCTCTAGAAGATTTATCTCTCTTGTTTCTTTTCTTTTGAATATATGCATCATGGCGAGTAAATAACTTCTTAAGTGAAACTAAATGAGAAGTAATTTTATTACCTCTTAGCTACATAACATCTAGTTCCAAGTCTCCTTTAGCATCTAGAGAAAGCTCAAAATTGGTGCTCTTTCTTTCTTCAAAATATTGTCCCTCAAATGTCTCAACATTTTCTAGGAATAATTGGAGTTTCTCGTCATCTTAGAATACTTTCCAAGATTGGACATTATTAGGCACATTGGTATGGAAGAGAACCTCAATCTTATATTTATGATCAGTGAAGTAGGGGTGAGGGAGGAGTAGGGATGCCAACATTGCAAAAGAATCTAATCTCAAGTTCTGTTTCTTGGGAATAGCTTCCATGGAGAAGGCCTCAAATTTCTCAATTTCATCCCATGCCCAATTTATATAATTCCAAAGCCTTTCATTTTTTATTGTATATTGGTTTTAGACTTTCTTCACTATTAGTTCTGCATCTCTGAGAGCTCAAAAAATTCTAACTAGTTTTCCCTTGGTAGCTTGTATGCCTAACATGAGTACTTCATAGTCCACTATGTTATTAGTATTTTTGAATTCTAGCTTATAAGTATGATTATCCATTTGATCTTGAGGGGATATTAGCATAATGCCTACTCTAGGACCTATTGAGTCACAACTACTATCAAACTCCAACATCCACACACATTGTTGGTGGATCATTAAAGTTCATGCAATTTCCAAACTATAACTCTTGGTATATGATCTGACCCTTCAGATCATTAGGCTTCATGACTATGTACTTTGCCTTCTCCTCTAGCTATAAGTTGATCTTCTTGTTACCAATTGGAATGATTGCATGGGAACAGTCTAGTTTGATTTCTCTACCCATGTCTTTATAGAAACTTTGGCTCAAGAGCATGCCATATATTGCTAGGATATCTTCCACAAGAATAGTAAGCTTTAGTCACTTGGCTAGGTAAGCCAAATGATAAACTTGTGCATCCTTAATCTAACTAACTAGTGGGACTTGCTTAACATCCATGGAATAGCACCGACCGAACATCTTGGTTAAAGGTAACCCAAGACCACAGGCTACCATTGCTAGAATAATATTATTTGAAGCTCCATAGTCAATTACACAATTTATGAGCTTGTTTCCGCTGATGAATAGGGAAAATATAGAACGAGTTGAATTTTTCCCCCATAGAAGTAGCTAAAATGCTCAACTCATATTCCTTGAAAAAATATGCCAAAGAAGACTCTTCTATAGGGGGGAAACTCGAATAGGTATTAACATTACTATTACTTTCCCCTTTGCAAAAATCCACTAATTTCTAGAGTTCACTATGATTAGACTTAAGGTAGTCTAGTGTGGAAATATGAATTTTAGTATCTTTGCAAAACTAGACCATGTTATAACAACTTGAGTTCTTACCCATTTGCACAGTGGTGGATAGAGAAGGACTTGGGCCAAAAAATTGAGAAGGGTCAAATGTAGGGGTATTGCTCTTAGGTTGTGAGGTAATTATCAAAGATTTTCCCTTTTGGCTTTGCATCATCACAGTCAGGGGTATCTTGTCCTAAATGGAAAAGCAATCTCCATCCTTCTCTGAATTTGACTTGTACTTCAAGTAATAATTTTCTTAGTTTCAATCTAAATCATATTATTCCTTACGTTAGATGATCTCCATGGTTAACTCATTTGTATTAGTCATCTTCCAATGGCTCATCATCTTTAGGCGTGTTCCTCTATCATGAGTTGTAGTGAGGTGGAACACACACATGTTCCCTTTACTAGGTGGCACTTCAATACCTTGGATGTGTTGGGGGTAACTACTATGAGTGTTAAATATGAGCCTCTAATTCAACCACACAATTAAACATGATCATTGTTTGTTGGTAACATCCCAAAATGAACATGAGATTATTCTTTTGACATGTCTCCATAAGGCGATCCGTTGTCTTCTAACTAGACGAGGTTTTACTATGTGCTCTTAGAATCAAGAGTTCAGTAACCAAACCAAACTAGTATGAAGGATTTAAATGAATGAAAATCCAAGATTAAATTATGTTTTTTTGAGATTTTTTATGCAAAGACAAGAATTAATCTAGATGATATTTGAATTAATCTAAGAAATGAGATAAGAAAATTAATCTAAGTGAATGCATTGTAATATAGATGATAAGCATGTAAAAGAAACATTTGGAGATGTGAATGCAAAATGCTTGAGTGCTCATTCAAATAGTGGTTCGATAGTCTTCACTTGCATCCCCTCAAATGAGAGGTCGAGGGTCTCTTTTACACAATCTTGGACCCAATCAACACTCAAGATTAAATCAGATGTACGATTCAGATTGGAGGAGAGATTGAGTCCTCCATTTTTGATGGAGTTTAATGAGATGAATTAGGGGAGAATATTGATCCATTCAAATATGACCTCATAATCTAATATTGTAAATAAATAAATAATAAGTTTCAATAACTATGATGATGATATTTAATTAAATCAATATATTTAATTCCCTTTTCATGTGAGATAAATTAGGAAAGAATATTGATCCATTCAAATATACTTCAAAATCTAATATTCTAATTAATTAAATAATTAGTTTCAACAATTATGATGTGTATATTTAATTAAATCAATGTATTTAATTCCTTTTTTTATGTGTATTAGCCAAAGGGGGTGGATTTTAATTTAATTAAAGTGCTTGGACTTTTAATTAAATTAATTCAATTAGAAGGTTAATTTAGCCAATTTAGATCAATATTTAGGAATTGAATAAAATATGTGATTAATACAGATTAGGGGTTTTCTACATTTGACACTTAGGTCGAGTAAAGACAATTAGAATAAGAAATTCCTAGTACAATAGGACTTAATTGAGTCTAAAATTGATGCACCAAAATTGGTTCAGAATACCAATGTGCCAATTTAGGGGTATTACATTTGCCCCTCTTTGAATGAATATGCGAATAACACATTGATTCAAAGAAATTAGAAGTTTGAAGTATAAAGCAAGCATTGAGATTGATTTTGAGATTGATGATACAAAAACTAATTAATGATATTTTTAAGGTTATCTCCAGAATAGAGATTAAACCTCTAGAGTCTAGATAGAACACTTAGATACTGGTCCAAGAGAATAAATATTGTTATGATTCATAGGATCAATACCAGAATGAGACTCACTCCCTAGGAGTTAGGGTTAGAATGCCCCAATACCTGTCCATTAAACAATGTCTAAAAGAAATCTTAGAATTATCTTCAGAACAAAGATTAATCCTCTAGAGTCTAGATAGAGCACCTAAATAATGGTTTGTAAACAAATATAAAAAGACCTATCACGAGTCATAGGATTATCCTTAGAATGAGGCTTAATCCTCAGGAGTCTAGATAGAACATCTAGATACTTTTCTATTGACATATGACACAGACTACTATGAGTTTGATTAGTTGATCAATAAGTAAGATAGATAAAACATGATACTAGAAAGAGGGAATAAAGATGCGCTGAGTGGTGAGATTCCCCTAGCAATGAGGACATTATATTCAGATTAGGCTGAAGACAAATTTGATTGATTCAATGATGTAATCATCTTGCCCCTTCGGGAGTGAAATCAAAAGATGACACATGAGAATAGTTTTGTAAAGAAATAAGTTTGAGGATAGTAATGTGACTAGAGATGTAGAAGAATATAGAACAAACAAAAAGAGCATGTAGACAATTTTGAGTTGATTTAGAGGTCCTATTGACCAAGTTTGATTGTAGTTGACTAGAGTTGACTTTTTATGAAAATTTGAAAACATTTGAGAATATGTTGAGTGGATGATGTTCAAAGATTTGTATGGTATCAGAAAGATAGACTGCATAAGCATTTGATCACATTGGTCCCAATATTTTAGAATACAATTTTGAGCTGTTCAAGTGTGTTAGATTTCGATTTCGATTTCAATCCCAAAAATGAGTTCAAAGTGATCCAATTAGCTAGGGAGGTGATTTTCACGTCCATTAGAGGACATTGAAAAATTAGGCCAAAATCCATATAAGGGCCCAAATAGTCATTTTCAAATTATTTGATCATTTGTATTTTGTGGAAAAAAAGCTCTGAGGAGAAAATGGTGGTCCCAATGTATACTCATAGATTTGAGCAATCTAGGCATCATAGTCAACCAACGAAGTACAAGCCACCTGTAAGTGATCAACAATCCTCTTTGTTTTTTAAAATTCAATGAATTTTGATTGATTTTTTAATCTTTTTAGGTCATTTGAAATTAGTTACATCTGGCCCTCGTGTGAGAACCATTTTCTCACGTGAGCATGCTAAAGCCCTTGCACGAAGAAGTGTAGTAATAACACAAGATTGTGTCATCATTAAGGAATCTACACACCCATGACTCACATGCATAATCCTTGAATAAATTTTGTAAATATTTGGGAAAATCTCACACGAGGAAAGTTTCTCACACAACCCAACATATTTCCTCATTTAAGAAAATGTCTCCTTGGTGCAAGATTCTGAAATCTGGAGTGAGAGTGTAAACTATTTTGAGTGAGTTGTGTGTAAAGTTGCATGTTTTTTGGTATTTTAACATTGTCTTGAGTCATTGTAGCATATTTTTAGGATTTTTATATAGAAATAGAATAGAAAATATCATTTTATTCAATCATGTACTAATTATGCTACAATATTTTGGTGTTTGTAGGTTCACTTTCTAGATGTTGGTTTCAGATCTTATTATCCAACTGTTGGGGCTTTGATCATATAGTTGGATGTAGACGAGTTGTTGCATATTGATACCCTAGGTCTTTCTTATCTTTGTGATATCCCCAATATTTAGGTGAATCATGGTTTATTGACTACATTTGTGGAGTATTTCCATTCAAAGATGAACACATTCCACCTACCACTTAGGGAGATGATTACCACTCCAGAGGTTATTTATAGGATTCTATGGATCCCATTTAATGGTGCACAAATAGAGTATGACATAGAACTCAGGGTTGGTAATTTGGTACTAAGGGCCATCTTTTAGGATGATATCACCATAGGTAGGGCCATCCCATGGGAGGAGGTAGTGCAATAGTATGGTCTGACCCATAAACTAGTAGTAGTACTGGGTACATTCCTAGGTTGTTTCCTTATACCAAATAGAGGTCAACACATGCTAGAGTGTAGATGGGGCTGTATGCTATAGAGGATGCTCAAGTAGCTTGCTCATTTTAGTTGGGGTCAATGCATGCTAGCCCATATATTCTATGAGATGCATGTGACCACCTATAAAGAAGTGAAGAGCATGGTAGTAGGAGTATATGTACTATAGGAATGGGCATGGGAGCACTTTCCTATTATGAGACCCAATTATTAGGACATGAGACAACCTCATGGACAACCTCATGAGCCCTATATTTGTAGATATAGATGATAGACGACCTAGGTCATGCTGCGTAAGATCGAGCAGTGGAAGACACATTTGGATGACCTGATAATGCTTGAGCCCAATTGGGGTACATGTTCACTTCTTGGCCACTGATTGGTTGATCGATCTAGGTGATCAAGAGATTCCTATTGACACATGTGTGGAGACAATACAGTTACCCACATGATATCTCATAGGAGTACTTCACATACACCCACTTCACCAATGAGGTGAAGAAGGGTTAGTAAGTGAGGTTGGATATATCTTAGGCAATCCATCATAGATGTGTAGAGCTTAGCACTGACACAGTGGGATTATATGCCAACAATCACCAATAGAGGGATGACTCCCTACTTCAAGGAGTATTTTGCGAGTCATTCTTTTCTCGATTCACAGATGTAGTTGATATGGCTATACCAGTGCTACTAGTACAAGCCCACAATAGGCACCATAATAGCCACAATAGTAGGGACCTTGATAGAGGACTACACAAATCACAATTCTATCTTGGTAGATGAGGCTAGATCCAGGTGCTAGTGGGAGTGGATTGGGTCATAGGAGGCAACGTGTAGAGATCAAAACCTTGGGTTCCATTGAAGCTGATACCTAGAGGTAGAAGGTGGAAGATCAACCTCCATAGTAGGAAGAGCAGGGAAAGCATGATGGTGGCAGAGAGAAGATGTAGGATCAGCCTACTCTCAGGCTACAGGATGGAGATATACTTACGCAGATCTATGATTCTCTACGAAGATCATGAGATTGGCTGAGGATAGTGTAACAACAATTGGGAGAGCTACAAATTTAGGTCACAATGTGAGATGCATGATTAGCAGAGTGGGATCAAGAGATTTGAGAGTTGAGAGAGAAACTAAAGAGAAAAATGGATGAGGCACATACATAGATAGCATGAGCAACTTACTATTATGCTGCATACACTAGAGTAGTACCAAAGGTGGCAGAGTAGGTGTCCCATTTGTTAGAGTATACTAGAGCTTCAAAGGGTGCACATTTGCCAGCTAGAGAAAATGCTCCTCCTCCTCCTCCACTAGGGAATGAAGGAGAAGGGTGTAGTTAGCTTTTTCTTGATATCATTGCATGTGTCACATTATGTTGCTCTGATGATATTTGTACATGTGATTTTTTCCTATATGATTTTGATTTATGCAAATGTGTATGATGGATAAATGCGTAGTGTAGATGAGATATAGATATGTGATGCACGTTTATGACATGATTTGATTATGTGGAAATATACATGAATGATATAATAATGCAAAATAGATATGTAATAACATCTCATGTAGGGTTCATAGTTGTTGCCATAATAGGTGCTCCAACAAATTCATAAAGATCGACCAAGGGATCAAACACTTGTGCAGTCAAGATGAAATGTGATACATGTAAGAAATCATCAATCTCTCAAGTTGAAGAATGCAATCAAAGAAGTAACCAAGATCACTTCGTAATGCAATTTTAGAATGAAATGCAATCCTATACTAGACGCAATCCCTAGAATTGGTTACTGAACTCGTAAGATATAATTTTCATCATAGAGAATTTGATCAAGGGAAACAAATGTTGTATAATCCTCATTGACATTGCAATAATCATAATATGAATATGGCATGTGTTGTAGTTTTGTCAAAATTAGATGCAATCATTAAGGTACAAGAACCTAGAATGACTAGGAGGTCTTTTCCTGTTAATGTAATAAGCGACCATAAGCATCAGAGCATAAACACTAGGATGACCAAAATATTTCTTTCATATAAGAACACTAGACACATGAGAGATCCTTCTCATGCTAAGTAATTAGTAAGAATTCTTTCTGCAATGACCCTTGCATCTGTAACCTAAGACAAAAGTATGCTAAGTATACTCATAATGACTAGTTCATTCACTTCATAGGACTAGTATTAGTATTTCACTGTAGAATAGAGAATTTACTCAAATAGTCAAGGAGAAGAACCAACCCCATTGAAGTGTTCATATAAAATGAGTTGAGGTACACATGACCATCCAACACGAGATAAAGGCGCTTATAGTGGACACCCCTTTTATATAGATCCTTGAGATCATTGGAACTAAACCAACAAACATAAAACAAAGGAAATATCATGCCCCTAGTCCTAGCTTCTCTAGTCAAATTAGACATCCTTGAGTTTCTTAAAGGGGAATGACAAAATGAAAGAAAACACACAAAGAAAATCTCATCACAACTCAAATAGTTTTAGTGTTTTCAAATTTGTTTTAGTGTCAGGGGATTGATGTCAATGTTGATGTTCAAAATGTTCATAAGAAATTTCTTTAGTAGAGGGATGATAGTAGACAAACACAGTGAAGACAACTAGTGACAGACTTCAAAGAGATCTTCTGTGAGTGGAATCTCATTAGTAGACTAAGTGATAATAGATAGACACAGTTAGGACACGTGGTGATTGATGCAAAATAGATCTTCTTTGAGAGGAATCTCATTAGTAGACTAAGTGATAGTAGGCAGGAATAGTCAGGACAATTGGTGATTGACACAAAGTAGATCCTCAAAAACGATAGGGTGTTGCTCCCTATACTATTGTACACTAGAATTGTGCACCTCTCTAAACCATTCTATCCAAGGTATTCCATGAATTGGAAGGCTTGAATTGTGCCTTAGAGCTCCCTGCTCAAGGAGTGAAAAGACATACAAATATGCATAAAGAGAGCTCTTAGCTGATCCTTAGAGATGCAACCATTTCTAGAAAACCACGAAATGAGAGATTCCTTAGACAAGAGCAAGAGTGCTAGTGTCAAAGAACTCTCAAGTATGCAATGCAAAGAATGAAACTATGATAGAATGAGATGCACAATGCAACTAAGCTAAACAAATGAGAGTGTTACAACCATGTTAATTAAGCTAAGTGATCTATGCTATTCCGATAGGAAACTAAGATATTTGAAAATAAACTATACTAGTATGAATATGAAAAGGATGAGATGGGAAGATAGAACTTCTCCACAAAATGCTTCAAGAAACCTAAAAGTAAACCTATAAAATAACAATAGCTCAAAAATGGGGATCCTTATAGAAGGAGAGAGCTCTACCTTTTAAAGGTGTACAAATGGTTGAGATCAAGATCAAGAAGTGGATGATCAAGGGCGAGATTTGACTTTTAACATGATCCATGTGTAAGAGCATTTCTACCAATGAGAAAGAGTGGACTTTTTATGTGAGATAATGTAATGCCCCACCAGGGAACCCAAAAGAAATTAACCTATTATGTCATTATGTTTTCTATTTTTTTGAAAGAATAAAACAACAAGAGATAACATTGTGAAAGCAATAACTCACATACATACATAAGCAATACATTAATAGTTATGACTCTTAAGGGTTCCATGATGTTGAATCACATACATAAGTTTTATTAACATTAAATCTGATACATAATAAAGTTGATATCATAGGATAACCATAAGTACAAAATCAAATGAAATAATATACAAGGACATAAGATGCTACATGGCATAACAAAAATGCATATTCATCCTTTGTACAAGTCATAGGGTATGGAATAAGATCTCCAATAATCAAAGTGCAGCAAATCAATATTTAACCATAGAACAAAACCATATGATCAGAAGAATGGAACAGTTGCATAAGTATAATTAGCAATGACATCCAGTTGTCAAAATATCAATGGTTTATGAAACATTACCACCTGACCTCGTGGAACCTAAAAGGCCCACTCTCACCATGCTGAGGAGATAATATCAAGTCCTAACCAAATAACAATCCAAAAATCGTGACAAGAATCTATGTCAAGGAAATATTCATAGCAATATATCTCAAAGGTACCAAGTACACAGATAACATCTAATCCCAAAGACAACAAGGATATGTAGGAAACCTAATATGCATGTGTGCAAGTGTCATCATATGAGCCAACTCTAAGGTTACCTTGGTAGTCTCTTTGGACTCTATTCCCCTAGTGACTCTATACGACATCAATATCCTTTCATACAGACAAGACATACTAATGAGGGAAGGTTGCAAAAAGGATCCTCTCTACTCCCATCTTAATTTGTACTAGCACTCGAGGCATGTGTGAGGTAAAACACTAACTCTTGTTAATTCATTTAAACCCATTTAATGAAATGTTAATCACTTATTAATACAACTTATAAGGGGTTACTTGGGAAACCTCTTTAGAGCTTCAACCTCCATTGTAAGCCACCTCCCAACATACGCATAGATAACCTACCCTATACTCATAAAAAACTATAACTCATAAAATCACAATATTCACCTTAGTCCTATAAAACAACTGGAAAGCACCAATAGATAACTGATCGAAACCTCATAGGTTAAAGCAAGAAAATCACAATATTCACCTCAGTCGTATATAAGAAACTGGAAAGCACTAATAAATAAATGATAAAAAAAAACTGATCATAGAAATATGTGACTGCATTACAATGGTTGAAAATAAATAAGATTGTGACCAAATAACCTTACATAACAACATCATAAGTCAATCACTTCCAAAGCCTCTAATAAACGTACCTAACTGGACAAAAACTAGGTTTCCACAAAACCCATCACAAAATAAAACATGATATTTAAACATGCATTTAAAGAAAGAGTAGTTATTTAGTCATTATAGTTTTCCTAGGATAAGTTTTGAATGTGGAATAATTCCCAATTCATAGTTTTCAAGAATTTCTATTTTCCTAATAAACTATATTTCCATTTAATTGCAATAATAACTATCATCAAAAGAGAGAGTGACCACATTAATTAAGACTTAATATAAATATGGTCACCACATTTTGTGGCCATCTAACAAAATAATTAAGATTCAACATAAAGTATGTCATACTTCTCATATGTACCCACAATACAAGAACTGATCTTGACATGAAGATGACTATGACAATTTCACAATTTAACCCTTAATGCACAAATAAAAGAAACCTATAAAATTAATTTAAATTTCAAGAACAAAATCTCTTCTCATACATTACCCTCCCATACTAACAAAATATAACACATATTATAAACATTCTTATAAAAACTCTTATTTAGCCACTTATAAATAATCATTTTATTTCTAATATAAAATATTATTAAATTATAAATAAATCAGCCAATTAAAATAAATAAATAAATAAATCAATATATATTCAAATTGAATTATGTACTTAAAAAAATAATAATGACATATTAACTATATCTTTATTTGATTTTTAAAAAAAATCTTAAACTAACTTTAAAGTAAATTATATTTTAAATTCAATATACTAATAAATGAAATACTAAAAAAAATAAACTAAAACCTATATACATAAATTCATAAATTATTTGGTCTCACGTGCCCAAACTCCTTCCTTTAAACTTATTAAAAAGAAAATGAAAAAGTATTATGGAGAAGTAAGAACCATGAGAAAGATGCGTATGTGAATTTTTTTTGAAAATAAATCAAACACGACATTCTAGTAAAATAGAAGCCCCAAAATTGGAGTTTGGTGGCCCACCATAGGGTGACGTCCATTCACCAAAAGCCTTCCCAATGTAAAGTAATATGGGCTACAATATTTTATAGCGATGTCCCCAATTTAAAGAAAAAAGTACTTGCACGGGTTCCAATGCACTAGCTTACCTTTTAACAATTTTTTTTGGTAACAAAGAAATACAATTTTTTATTTAATAAATTGATAATTTATATATTCAATCTTTGGGGTGCCTAAATTTCTTTAAAAACCTTTTCAATATAAATCCGATAAATAAATAATTTGCAGTCAATCAAATTTATTAAAATAATAATATTTTATCAAATTTCAAACCCTATCACAAATTCATTTTCTATATCTCAAGTTTTCTATTGAGGGTTTCACTTTCTTATTTTCACATATGTTTCCAAACATTGAACAATTAGTTTGTCAAATGAGGGTTTTAATTTTGAGTATGTTTCCAATAGCCACAAAGAAGACAATTTTTTTTCAAGAGATTTCCTACAACAAATTCTACAAGATGCCTACCTCAAACCGATGCTACAATCTAACAATAGCTCAATGATTGCAAAATTCATGCCTCAAATCCTTCAAAAATTTCCCATGTTTCAATTTCAGAAATCGCTTCTCCAAACCTATGTGTGGAGAAATGTGCTCTAATCTCCTAATAAAGAGTTTAACTCATTTTAGGGTTTTGGTTTTACAAACATGCAAAAACCTTTTCTTTTATTAATTTAATTTATTAATTCCTTGTGCACGCTTTTTGTCTTTAATTAAAATAAAACTTCTTTAAATTATTCCCACTATGCTTTTATTAAATAAGAAGACATTTTTTGAAATCATATTTTATTAATTTAACTAATAATTAAAGTTCATTATTTAAATGCAACTTCTAAATTTATTATTATTAAATCAAATAAATGTAATTATGCCAAATTTGGTATTTTAATTAAATCTTAAGTTTATTTTTTTATTTAATTAATTTCTCAATTAATTAAATATAATTAAAATTTGATTTTTTGCTTTTGTTTAATTAAATCATTTAATAATATCTTTCTTTGATTTAATTATAATTGAAAATCATAATAGACCTACAAGCTCAATAAGAAAATGTATCTAAATGACAAAGTATAAATTCAAACTCAAAGGTCAAAAATCTTGAATTCATGTCCCTTGACAAATTTGGAAAGGTACATAACTTAGATACTTTTCCTATACTCTAGGACAATAGGGTTAGGATATGGACTTGAGAACTATCTCCCCTCTTTACCTTTAAGATATTGTGATAGGGCATGCTCATCCTGACAATTTAGTGAAGTTGATGCCTAGTACCTGCAATTTGCATAAAAGCCTAACATGTACATATGCATATATATCTAAACTAAATAGGAAATGAGGAGTGATACATCATGTAAATCTTGACTAGTAGGTGACTACGACTCCCTCCCTCAATCACATTAGAAACCTTAAACATAAATTAAAACATACATGTACACTATATACATACAAGTATAGGGTAAGTAACCATAAAAACAAATATAAATCATCTATATAACTATCATCATGAAACAATTGAAATTACTATATGAAACATACACAACATCATCATTGAAAGAATAACCATGAACACATAAAATAATCTAGTATCAAGTAGCTCATCAAATGTATAATCTAAGTATGAAATAACATCAATTAAATCAAGTAACCAAATACCACTAACTCATAACACACAACCATAAAACATAACACATATGTTGGAAATATAGTATAGACTTATATGTTGAATGAGGAACCAATAAAACTTATACTTTAATTCACCAATTAAACCTTCACAATATAATATGATCTAATTGCATGCATGAAACACTAAAAGAAATAAAACATTCATAACACTTGACACAATAGTTGGTAACCTAGAAACCTTTCAAATAGAAACTAAAACTAGGGCGGGGATAATACTCTCAGGCTTTATTACTACATTTTAAAGTTATCTTATTAAAGCTTTCAATTGAACATTTCTGGTGATCTACCATGTTAGGAGCAGTAAGGACTATGAGGTCCACCTTGTGAAAGGATTTACAACATACAATGAAGTATGCACTTTGTTAGGAGATTTAATAAAGACTGTTGAGTCCACCTTGTTAAAGGATTTAGCTGATGCACCTGTTAGGATGAATCAGTGGCTGATATCTGATCTGTAAGTTAGTTTGCTAAATGAGATTCCTTTGAAATAATATGATCACCTAAATGTAATAGATAATACTCTACTTTTCCTTATACTTCTTGTAGCCTTCTTAATTCAAACTCATACTATTTGCTTGATTAACTTCTATGTTCCATTGGATATGAAAGGATATATTACATATATATACAAATCCAATAAATTATCCTTTGGAGTTAGCTGAAACACCTAATTCAAACAATCTTCACTAAGTCAACTTACTGCTGTAACTCAGGTTCTGAAGACCACTCGGGTGATATTGCGACACTCGGGGAACATTGTCAACTCGAGAAAATCTATCATTCATTTGATATTAATGCTTAGTCCACATTGATCACTCAAAGTAGCAGGAACTTGGTTAACATTGGGTGACTTGATGAATAATGAAGAACTTGGTAGACACGGTTGACACTGAATATATTGGTCAACACTACCTTCATTCACTTCATTAACACTGTTAGCTTGGGTAATACTGATTAGCTTGGTTAACAATGTGATTTGAATGACTGGCGTGGTAGAAACTATGAACATGACTTACACTATAATCTATCTTAGACACTCAGTAGATACAATGAAGCTCGAGATACTCTTCTTTCTACATATGGAGCTTGGTAGTAATGTAAACAACTAAGTGTTAAGTCAGTAATAGACAAATAATTTGACCATAAGGTCAACAATCTTCCCCTTTCACATTAGTGATAAAAACACTTATCATACCAAAATACTGAATACTCAAAATACAAGTAAAAAACTCCCCGTATCAACATGATTTGGTCTGTGACTTAGTTTTGACTACTATCTACTATTGTTGCTCATAACCTCTGACTTTTTTTTTAATATTTTTAATTTTTTTTTTTGTAAACACATTTTTTGCTATGTATATACATCTCTCTTACTATACATATATTTCCTTCTTGTGCATGATAATACCATTCTCCCCCTTTTTGACATAAATGCCAAGATGCATAACTACAAGGTAATTCCAAAATGTGAAAGGAAATCACTATGTACATTCAAAAGTATGGACTTTGTCCATTCCCAATTCTCTTGCAAAACTTTTGAACTATTCAAAGCTATCTACAACTCTGTTGATAGTTCCATCATGTGATTAGCTATAGAGAAATTGTTATCATGGATCAATATTTTTGCATGCCGAATATGTTTTTGCATTGCATCTATATTAGGAAGTATCATGCCCTAAATTTCTACTACTGTGGCCCTTATCCTAGCTTCTTTCCTCAACACTTCTTCCTGTAGATCTATCAGATATTTGATCTTCACAAAATGTGCAAAACAATTGCTAGGATCAAGTGACAACTAATGTGCACTTGCCTTCATATCAACATCTATCTTAGGTAGCTTATCCTTTATTTCGTTAATAAAATTTGATGTATCACGTAATTGTACAAATAAAGTAACAACATTATTTAGAGAATCTTCAAAAGAAACAAGACTACTGGACAACTCCACTTGGTCAATAGCAATCTTCTAGGCTACTTTCTCCAAGACTTTGTTTTCAAACTTCCTTTCTGGCCTCTGCAGAAGTTTGTCTTGTCCATTCACTTCCTCATTATACTTGTGAACTACTTCAACAAGTTGATCTAGAATTGGTTGCTTTTCATCAATCTCAAAATTCAGTGCATCAACAAATATGTTCTTAATATCTTCAAGAACTTGGTTTTTCTTTTTCTTCTCCTCTTTGAGATTTTTCTATTTTTGTCCACTTCTTCCACATCTAACCAAGGGTATCCATTTGATCATGAGTCACATTGGAAAGATCCCAATATGGTATTACAATGTCCTCCTCTAGATCAATTTCTTCAATATAGGCTTCTACCTCTTTACCCTTTTCTTTCTGAATAACAGAATGACTAATTTCCTTTTCTTTCTTCAAAGCTTTAGTGCTCGATTGAGGCTTAGCCTCAACTATCATTGCACCTAATATAGTAGAAACAATAATAGAAATAATATTAATAGTAGTTATAATAGGAAAGCTTAGTGATTCTGGTTGTGACTCAGTTTGATCCACTATTGTAACAACATGAACTTGCTACTTGGTAGATGAAGATGTCAGTATAGCACTTAGTAGGATAGTTCCAAATATTAATTGGATGCTTGATGTAATAGTGGTTACCACAACTAACTTGGTAGTGACCTTCTCTGAGTTGGATTGTACTAAGGCTTTGCTTAGAGAGAGTGGGAGGGAGGCCATTACATCTGCTACTATCTTCTCTAGATCTGAGTCTTGAATACTCTGAATTCTAGAGAGGTCTTCACTAGTAGTCTAATCTTCTTCATCCTCTTCATTATTGACTTCTTCATGCACATTATCAATTTCATCATGATTAATTTTCTCATCATCTTTTTCAACATATTTTTCATCATCTTTTTCATCATCTATATGCACAACCTTCTTAGTAGGCTTGTGTAGACCATAGATATTCTTCCATGCAGTTGTGTTTGACTTCACAATTGATTCTATATCCTTTGATAGGATTATGAATGCATTGAACTTAGGGGCTAGCTTTTTTAAATTCTTCTTCAATGATTCCTTTACTTCCTTATTAGTTAGACTCGACATGAGTTGTCTCAGGGTTTTTTCTCTGATGTCCTTTGCAATGTTTAATGTACTATTCCCTTATGGTGCAACTGCCTTTAGTAAGACATTAGGAACTTGCTTGGTTAGTTCCTTTGAAGAGTACTCTTGTCACAAAAGTTTGCACCCACATCCAAAGTTTTTACCTAAGGACAACCTTGTGAAACATGGAAACAACCTCCAAGTTGTGGGACTTGAACTATGAGGTTAAGTCTCTAGAGAAGGCCGACTTCCTTTACTATCAGGGTGCACCTAACTACTCTTGAGGAGGAAAAGGGAGAAGGAATGCATGAAATCAAATCTACCTAGTCTAACCTAAGGAGGCGATGTACCAAAATAGAGTGTTCAAACCAATCTCTGCCCATACATGCACTATTGAACCATCATGACAACAAAAGATATACACATTCAGACTTGCTTTAATCTAACAATCACATGCAGATCAAAAAACCCAAATGAATGACACAAGGAAAGAGAGGATTCACTTATATACCATTCATAGGCCAAAGGAGATACAATCATGCAGAATTGCAGATCTTTACAATACACCAATGAGGGGCAAATAGTTCTTGCACTTTACATCAATGGCTGAAGGAGATAAGGTAGAATGCCATATAGTTCAAAGGCAAAGGGAATTTACACATGAAATTGTAGAGCAATATCAGAGAAGTCAGAGAAGGGTTGACCTTTACAAAATCTACAAAAAATTGCCTTTATAGCTCAGGCATAACTGAGATATTTTCCAACTGAAATTACTCTACAACCACTGTCGTTAAGTCCTACAGAGAATAATCATAAAGATCAGAAGAAAATCCGTTCTGAGCACAAATCCAGATGCAATGATATCTAATCTTGTTAGAACAAGGCCTTAAGAAGATAGAAGCAACACCATTAAATCACTCTGACTAGGTAGATGGATAAAGTGGGGAGTTGGAGTATTCTCCTGGGATTAGCATTCATTCGACGGCGGTTGAATTTCATCACAGGGATTAGATCGCGCGGGAAAACTTGATCTGTCTTCATCTCTAGCCGCGAATCAACAAAAATCAGCAGTCAATCGAACTCTGCAAGCAAAATAGGCCACGTGGACCAATTAGTTTAATCCATTCTACCACCCCACAAAGTCCCCACGTGGTTGACCAACTAACAATGTCGCCTCCTCAAAATCTTGACTGTGACAGTCACATAATCGCCAACCCAACTGTCAATGCTAACATTTAATACCTTGGCCGGGCCTGCTGCGACACGTGTTGTTTAGGTGCTTCCTCGTAATGTTTAACTTCCTTGTAACTTCATATTGTGGGCAAGCGCTGATCATCGATCTACAAAAGATCAACGATCAGGAAGATTCTCCGTATTACTGCACTTGTCCTTCAAAATTTTGGGCCCACGAAACACTCGGCATCTGTCCTAGCATCCAATCTGGCACCATCCTGGCATCGCCCTGCAGCAGATGAAACTCGCCTGGCACCACAAGGATACGTGGCAACAAGGCGCTTGCCCACATTTCTTAACATCCCTACATCTTCATTTTGCGGCCATGCGCTAGCCACTGATTAGATCACATCAGACGGTGGAAGGTGGCACTGGGAACATGAGAGGTTGTGGGATAGGTGTCACCAGGGCGCATGCCCACATTCCTTAATCTCCTTGCAATTGTGCTAGCCGTTGATCTCGAGAGATTTGACGGTGCTCGTAACATGTGTATTGTGAACCTCTGCAAATATTTGCCGTGACACCATTCGGACATGTGTCACCAGGGTGCTTCCCCGCATTGTTAGAAAGTTTGACAAAGCTCAGAATGCGAGAAAGCGGGTACCAATAGAATTGCCAGCTAGACTAAGAATTCCTCCCTCTGCAGCCCACAGAAAGAGCACAGACCCACTGATCCACGTATCACAAAGGGGCTTTCTCGCATTACATAAAGGTCGTGCATTTGGAGAATGTGGGAATGCACCCATCGTAGATCGCCAGAGATCTGACAGTGTGGAAAGCTGCAGAAAAGAAGAAGGCCTGTTTGATCATTTTATTTAAATGGGTAACAAGTACATTCACTTTTCCATCTTAGCTACTAGAGCTTCTTCAATTTGATTATGCTCCTCCTTGGCTCTTGTTTCATGCCTTAGGGATTTGAAATCTGCCATGCCTCCTCCATTATATAGTCTTTTTAGTCTTTCTTGGAAGGTAGGCGCATACCTCTTGAAGACTACTTCCTCTTCTTCATCTTCACCCTATAGTTTCAATTTCTTTCTGGACATTGTAGATTACCTTATGAATACAAGAAGGAAGGACTTTATAGGTTTGGTTATGATAACCTTCCCTTTCTTCTTGGGTAGCTCCTCCTCTTTAGATTCTTCTTCCTCTACAAGTTTCTCAACTTCTTCCTCCTCAATGTCATGTCCCTTTCCCTGTATCAATAGGAGAGGAGAGTTGGACTTCTTGGTTTCCTTCAATATTTTATCAAACTATTTTCTTCCTATTCATAGCTTGAGGAAGCTTGATCTCCAATGAAATCCTAGCCTTGGCTTCTTCATAGGCGAAAAGATATGGTGCCTTGGGGTTTGTTGTTTCATTTATAAGAGCCTCAATTATATCCCTTATATCATCAATGCTAACTTCATATCCTAGCGGCTTAACCTATTCCACTCTTGGCCTTACTACCTAGATGTGTACTTTGTCACAATCCACAAAAAAACAAATATCTATCTAATAGTCTTCCACCAGTTTCTTTAGAATTCTATACCTACTCTGCATTTTCTCCCTAAAAATTTCAAAGTATGCACCATAATTCCTTCAAAATTCTCTCCCATTTCTACTATTAATTTATTGATTTGATACACAAAATGTGTATCCTTTTTCTATGCCACATTACCTTCAGAAGGATAGAACTTATAAACGTAAAAGAATAAGCAAGCCAAAAGAGATCCAAACTTACATAGATTATTCTTTGATGACTAAATGCTCTTCATGTTTTTGCTAAGTTGGTTGAGTTGTAGCTGGAAAGATATGTTGTTCTTCACAACTTTGTAAGTTAGGTGAACATAGAGTGTTGTTTAGACTACTTGAGTTGTAGATCTTGTGAGAAATCACATGAATACTGAATTTGATCTCCATGTCTATTGCTCCATTTAATTTCATGCCTCTTTCATCGCATTCAAAAAGAGTCTTCCTCACAAGTTTGACCCAACCTAGGGTTTTGGTGGTTTTCATCTTGTTAAGCATCGACAACCCTGTGATTCTATGAATCATCTTCTTGGTGATCTAAACAGATTGATCCAACCATAAATGCATGTGTTGAACTTGACTTAGAATAAACCTAATCCACTTCCCTTGAAAATATCTTGGTATATGCAGGATATGCATTAAACCTTTCATTTCTAAGTGCTTGTGCTCAAGTTTCAAATTCCCATCTACACATAGTTTGTTATACACCTTGTTCATTTTTAGGGTTCCTAATTCTTCGATAGAATAGTGATAATATAACCAAATATCATGAATTAAAAGTACCTCTGGGGGAATTTATGGTTGAGCCTCAATTGGGTCAAGTTCTTCCACAATCCATGGACTCAATTTGAATGCTGGGGTTTTACAATCGACTCCTTGGACCAATATTTTTGAACCTTTCTTCACTTTTTTGTTCGAAGACGCCATACTACTTGGTAATACTTCAAATTCAAGGATGAACTTCAAAAAAAATTACTCTGAATCACTTAGGGTTCTAGAACACTCTTTACTCATAGCTCTGATACCTATTGTTAGAAATGCAGTATAGACTAGATGACTGAGTGGGGGTGGGGGGGTAAATTAGGAACTGATAAAAGTATGATTTAATTCACCAATTAAACCTTCACAATATAATCTAATCTAATTGCATACATGAAACATTGAAAGCAACAAAAATTCATAACACTTGACACAATATTTCATACCCCAAAAACCTTGCATATAGAAAGAAAATTGGGGTGGGGATGATACTGGCAAGCTTTATTTCTATTGTATAAAGTTAGCCTGTTAAAGCTTACAATTGATTACTTCTGGTGATCTACCCCATTAGGAGAAATAAGGACTATTAGATCCACCTTGTGAAAGGATTTATAACATAAAATGAAGGATGCACTATGTTAGGAGATTTAGAAAAGACTTTCAAGTCCACCTTGTTAAAGGATTTGGTGGAAGAGAACAATGTATGGGTAAAATATAGCAAAATTCAGTGTGAAGTGAGAAAGACTTAGAGGAATATAACAACAATTACATATCTAGTTGATCAGAACAGTACAAGGGACATGATCAGATATCAGATCTTAGAGGATCAAGATTAGAAGGAGTAGATCAAGTGCCTAAAATCAGCAATTGAAGATTGTAAGCAATCAAGTCAAAGGTTTCTAATGCTCTCTAGCCACTGTATTAGATAGTGAAAACCCTATGATGATAGGTTAGCCTAACAACTATTTTTTAGATCCTTTGAAGAGGTGACTAAATCCTTTAACAAGGTGACACTTCATGTAAAGTGTTTGTATATCCTCTAACCAGGTCACTATTGACATAGTGAAAATCCTTTAATAGGGCAGGCCTTTCACAGGGCAGGCCATCAGAAGTGGTCAAACATTTGTTGCTGCAGTGATTTTTGTGGCTATCATCTCCACCCCAGTTTTACCTTCTTATTCCTGGAGGGTTTTTGGGTTACCAAATCTGGTGTTATGTGCATGTGTTTGCTTTATGTTCACTTAATATGTTTACATGCATCCATCTTATTTTCAGTTGTTTGATTTAAAGGATTAGAAAAGGTTAAAAGTGTGGTACTTCTGATTCACCCCCCCTCTCTCAGAAGTACTCTTCCCATTTTGAATATTCCAATAATTGGTATAAGAGCACTGGTTGTCACAAGGAGAAGCATAACAACTTAGAGAAAAGTTTTGAAGATGGAAGTCTTTAAACTTGGGAAGATCATAGACAATCAGGTGATTGATGTACACCTCGTTCTACACAAATTGGAAGAAGCCAGAGAAGAATTGAGAAAGTCCTTAAAAAGAAGGAAGGATATTGTCATAGCTGAAAAATGATATACACTACAAGGAGATTGATACCACACAAGTGTTTTCCAACGGAGATTCTAAGGAATTTGATGCAGCAATAGCAGAATTGATGGAGAAAAATAGAGCACAAGTTGAGGAAATTAGAATACTCAATCTTGAACAAGAATCACAAGCCATAATGCTTTGTGAAGTGACTGAACAAAAAAAGAGAGCCATTGAAGACAAGGCCATGATAGAAGACGACAAGAGAAATCTTACCAATAGATTGGAGGAGAAGACAATTGAGTTTGAAAGGATCTCAAACATGTAGCTAGACACCTTAAGCCAGATGATGAATGCTCATCATGAGCTAAACATGAAGGACATTGAGATCTCCACTCTGAGAATGCAGAATGAATTGAAAAGAGAGAAGGAAATAGTAGAAAGCTTCAACAAACGCAGTGAGACTATCAAGTACTTTGAGAAACTACTGAAATCACCAAGGGCTAGTAATGATACATTAGGAGTTGGTTACACTAGCATTGAACAAGGAGAATCATCCAAGACTAGAGAAGAAAGGAGTAACAAAGGTAAGAACACTGAACCTACTTGTCATTTCAATGGTAAAAAGGGACATACCTCTAATGTATGTAGGAGCAACAATGGTCATCGACATGAGAAGCCTAAAAATGCAAGCTTTTTTCACAAGTACAAAAAGCAAGGACATAAGCACATGAATGTAGAACCAAGACCATAAGGACACCAAGATTTGAAGGTCACTGCTACAATTGCAAAAAATATGGAGATAGGCCATTTGAATGCAGATCAAAGTCTATGTGGACACTAATCAGTCTACAAAAGGAAACAACCATGGTCATCACTACAGTTGGGATTACAACACTAGGTATAATTGTCACTGTTTTCAGGAGTATGGACACATCCCATAAAATTGCATAAGGACACATTTTAGAGGGAATTATAGCAGATGCTTAAGTCAAACTACATGTTTTAGTTGCTTGAAGATTGGTCATATCAGCAAAAATTTCCAAACAAAGTCAAAAGCACCCAAGATAGAAGTCAACAAAAGAAAAGAGAAGGTTGATGTTGAACAAATAAGAGGGCAAATGAACAAGACCTTGAAAAAGAAAGATGAGTGCAGCACATGAAATGGAGAGATCACTTCACCCAAAAGGTCAAGTGATAACATCTCGTCCAACTAAACAAGAATAGGTGTATGGGACTGATATACAAAGTTATATCATACATCAATTCCAAGACAAAGAAGTACTATAAAGAAGAAATCTGTATGATCAAAGATGCTAAGACAAAAATTTAAAGTTTTTGCAAATACTACCGAACTATCCTGAGATGTCGAGTAAAGCTCCAATGGATGCCAAGTTTCTAATAGCGATTGAGCTGATAGTTGAAGCTGAGTGAAATAGAAATCTAGTGGAAGCTGAGTAAATGAAATACAATGGGAACTAAATCATAATGAAACCTTCAAGTGCCAAGTTTACAGCTGTATGCACTAAGCATTTAATGCTAGGTTTTGACAGGTATAAGGTCAAATTTTGATCATTTTCATGCCATTTGAACACAGAGAAAAGATGAGAAAAGAGTAGGGGCGATCATACAACAACTTTGAAGCTATTTGCATCGAGTAGAATAGTGATTTAGCATGGATTTCAATGATCTAAGGTATTTATCAAGTGTCGAGCTACATAGAGTAAAAGTTTATTACATATTTAAACCCTAGTTTGGTAAAATGACATCAAGCTCCAAAAACCCGAAAGGAAAAGAGAGTCATGACGTTCAATTAGTTAGCAACGAGGTCAAACAATCTAAGTTCAAACCCATTTCGAGGTTGCATATAAGAACGACATAGCCAGTGCTTTATCTGTTATCCCATCTAAAGTAGTCATTGTGCAAGATGTGAGAAAGTGTTATAACTACAAAATTGGCACCATAGGTGATCTTGAAATATTCCAAGCTTATGACAAACTATGCAAGAACAAGATTTTGAAGGACAAATTCCAAATAGTTGAGAGAAAAGGTTTGACCAATGCCCTATTTTACCCTACTAGTTTCAAAACTGAATGCATACAGATTGTTTTAAGAAAAATTCACAATGGATGTTTATGGTTAGAAATAGGACTAGTAAAGATTATAAAAAGGATAGTGCATAGGGTTACGTATTTCCCAACCCTAGATCGGCCTAAGACCCTGTGTAGTGATTCCAAAGAGATCATTGAAAAGAATATAGTTGCCAAATGGAATAAGAGGGGTATGACTATTAATACTGTAACTGGTCCTTTTTTTAGATTTTGCTGTGAGAATAATATCCCACAAATTCTATCAATCTAGTAGATTGAACAGTGTGCCATGTATAGCTGTTGATGTAGCTTACAAACTGGTGAAGAAAGATCACACATATGATCTTTTAGAACTTATGTTATAGCAAATTAATGAAAACTTAGGAGCAATAAGGAGATCAAAAGGTGCTCAATGCAAATTTGGTTAAGTTCTTATGTGTATGTTCTTTTATGTTATGGAAGAGTTTCCTTCTATAGGAAAGGTGAATTGGAACCCTAACAAAATTGCAATTACAAAAATCAATGAGTTCATTGATCAAATGAGTGACAATTTTGAGGCACAAATGACAAGTTACTTCAAAATTTTTAAGAAATCTATGAAGCAAAGGGTTAGATTACCAATTTCACTAGTGGAAAAGCACATAAATGACATATGCTTCTTGGTTGACATTGATAACACCTACATACATGCAGAAATACCAAGAGTAAGATGGCTAATGCCCTTGGGATATGAACTTGATATAGCTGAAGCCTTAGCAACAATCACAACATTGCTTGCAGAAGAAATTGATAAGGTAGCTCCTCACTTTGGCACATATGATGTTGTCAAATCAAAAGTTGAAATTGAATTAAAGACAACCACTATTATAAACAGGAAAGAGATATTAGTAAAGAAGCTAAAGAAGAAATTTGGAGCAAGTATTCAAGGAGAAGTAGGTGGTGAAGAAGAAGAAGAAGAAGTAGAAGTAGAAAGTGAAGGGAAGAAGAGCAAGGGAAAGGCCCAATAGAGTTGACCCAGGGTTTAGGAGAAGACAAGGAGGAAGGTGCCAAGGAAGAAGGAGCTAAGGAAGCACCTACACCAATCGAGCAAAAGAAAAGAAAGGCTAAAACTCAGCTCCAACTCAACCCAAACCCAAGAAGGTCACTAAGCTAGCTCAAGCTAAGCCAGTACCAACAGCAAGGGCTACTACAAGGGCATCCACACAAAAGGCCAAGGAACAATCAAAGGACAAGAAGAAGGCCAGTGAATAGCCTGCTAAAGAGCCAAAGAAGAGAAGAAAATATGTGGCACAACTAGATACAAATGAGGAAGAAACAATAGAATAAGAGGATATCAGCCAATTCAGAGTGGTAAGCTATCCTCCTAAGTCTGCAATTGATAAATTTTGTGAAAAGATTAGGAATGCAAATTTAAATGATTTAAAGACTCTTGATTTTAATAAGCTTAGTAGAGAAGAGAAAAATAAAGTAGAGGAATCTGTGTATGCCATGATGGAAGAATTAAAAAACACACCTCTAGAACTTGACAATACCATGCCCACGGAACTGTACGAGATAGTTGAAAATAAATGGCATTATTGTCTAGAAATGGGAAAGGAGATTAGAGAATCTACCTTAGCTCAAGTAAAGCTTGATATGACAAAAGGTCAAATAACAAAGGCTAATAGGAAACATGGTGGAAAATTTGCACCTAAATATAGAGCCTTTGGCATCCTACAAAACAAGATTGAGGATGTAGTGAATAAATCCACACAATTGTGGAAAAAAATTTATAAAATAATTGAGGACAATAAAGAAGAAACAAATAAGGCAGAGACTAGTGTCAAGGAAAAGATTGAGGAAAAGAAAATAGAAGAGAAGAAAGGAGAGTAAGAGAAGCAAGAGGAAGAAAGAGCTAGAGCAGATGAAGAAAAGAAGAAAGAGGAGTTAGAGAAGAAAGATGAGGAGGATAAAGAAAAAGGTGAGGAGGAAGAAACACAAAAAGAAGATATGGCAATGGCTAAACAACAACAAGAAGAGGAACAGAGTGTGCAAGACACAAAAATGCCACCTCCTAGTCCACCTCATACAACCATCACACCTACAGAAACAATAATCATTAAGGATGTTCCGGACAATTTAGCTTAGAACATCAATCCCCTAATTGCAGAGGATCTCTCCAAGATCCTTCACCAATCAACTCTACAGGCACAGTTCTGCACAAGCCCTCTATTGGTGAGTGCAGATGAACTACAAAAGGCAGTAGCAGAACCACAAAGAGAAAAGGTGAAACCAAAGGAACCATGTTTCACCTATATAGCTACTTGCAATAAAATTTTGAAGCATCCACCACCACCTCGACCAAGTGCAACAAGTGATACTGTTCAGATGCTAAGTGCAAAAAAAGGGGAAGACACAAGAACAATAGGATAGAGTTCTTCATCTGATCCCACAATACAGATAATAAGTACAACTCCAACAATTTTGATTGATCAAGGTAAATCATAACAGGAAAAGGAGGAAACAAAAGATGAGGAGCAAGTTGGAATCCAGACATTGATTGAATTACCAAAAACTGGCACAACTACACAAACTCTTCAGAAGTTGAGCACTGAATCCATTCCTTTACAAATCTCAACTCCAGGCTTGAGCTCAACCAGAGTGGCCAGGGTACTTCACTATGGAGACCTTGAATTAGATGAAGATATTGTAATACCTGCCTATGACTCCAAGACCATCACAATGGTGCAAATCAATGAAATGCAAGATGCATTAAATAGAAGGAAGAGGGAGGAAATACTTAGAAAAGAGTATAAACACAAGCAAGTATTGAATGACATTAAGGACATCTTCATGGATGCCTTCAGTTTGTAGTCACCAGATGAATCAAAGCCCATAATGGAACAACTATCAGATATAGTTAACTAGGTGACCAATGAAGACCAGGATACTAATGCTAAACTCTTGGAATGGTCAGAAAGGAAATTTCAAGGGAAAGTAAATCAGAAGATATCAAGTGGTATAACACTTGAATATGTTGAGTTGGCCAAGAAAAGAAACAAGGTCAAAGCTATACTTGAGAACAATTTCTCATTGTAGAGAAAGCTATGTGATTTTTCCAACTTCACACAAGAGACAAATCAAAGGATATTGAGCTGGAAAGAAATTTGAAATTTTCTAGCATGCAACTACCTAAGGATCCAACTCAAAGTGAGAAGCATTTTGCCCAATTGCTTCACACCCAAAGAGAGTTAGCTGTACTCACAGTAGAGGAAGCTAATATAAAGGCTAAATTGATGTAAATTCAATCCTCTATCACCCCACATTTTGAAGTCCTCAACAAGGAGCAGGTATATGTAGAAATAGTTCTAAAGAAAGATCCTAAACTTTCTACACTTGATGGACTCATACACCTTGTTGCAGAGACTGCCATCCAACACAAATCACTTGACATTGCTTTGGAGAATTGGGATGTAGCTCTGAAAATAATAATGGAGGTAAATAGTAATTTTTTTGCTAAGTATGGTATTACTCCTTAGAACCCTTTGACATTAGTGTCAAAAAGGGGGATATATATGTTTTAAGGGAGATATAAGGGAGATATAATATTTTGATGAAGATATAACTAAGGGGGAGAATAATATAACATTCTTTCATTTCATTTTGAATAAAAAGGAAAGTTTGTAGATAGCCAAAAGGGGGAGATAAGTAATAAGAGAAAGTGAGGGGGAGATATAAAATTTTGGCAATCATATGGAAGATAGCTCTATTCCATATAAGATCTGATACAAAATTTCGGAATTCCATAGCTCTGATAGATTAGATATAGAACACTGGTACATATGAATAAAAGAACACATAGGTACAAATTTAAAATAGCACATAGGTACAAATTACAGATATGGGCAAAGGCAAAAGAGTATCAGGCACATTCAACATAGAATTTTGGTTGCAAGAATGTCAAGGCACAATCAGCTCAGGGGGACTTATAAGATATTTTGAACAAATTTTGAAATTTTGTGGATAAAGTACCCATAAGGACAGATTAGTAATGTTTATTTAAGTATTTTTGACACTCATGTCAAAGAGCGAGATTGTTGGTCTTAGAATGGTTTTGACATTTGAGTGTCAACACACTTAACCACTTTCTACATTGAAGCTAAGTACACTATGTATGCTGAGCCATAGTTTGTGCCGAGTCAAATTTCCTTTAGGTGCCGAGCATTATATAAGTGCCGAGTGATGTATAGGTGCCGAGTCACAGTTGATGCCGAGCAAGTCAGATTGCTTCATATGCCAAGTGAGCCAGAATCATACATGTGCTGAGCAAGACAAAATGTAATAGGTGCCGAGCAAACCAGGATTGTATATGTGCCGAGCACTAGTAGTCCAGTATGTGTCGAGTAACACATAATCAACATATGAGTTTGTGCCCTCACAAACTCAGATGTAAACCATTTTTGGAGCCAAGATAGACGGATTTTGAAGGAGAAAAAGGATAAAGACCAATCTTTTACATTTCCTATGCAATCAGCATGCAGCCAATCAAAAAAATGGAGAAGGCACGCAACCAATGAGAAAAATGCAAGGAATGAGCGGGAACTTAAGATTTAATATGGATCATAGATTTATACCTAACCCTAAGTCTTCACAATCTTTAAAAGGAGGATGAAAACCCCATTGTAAGTGTGGAAGAGAATAGTGTATGTGTAAAATATAGCAAAATTAAGTGTGAAGTGAGAAAGACTTAGAGGGACAAAGCAACAATTACATATCCAATTGATCAGAACAATACAAGGGACACGATTAGATATTAGATCTTAGAGGATCAAGATCAGAAGGAGTAGATCAAGTGCCTGAAATCCACAATTGAAGATTGTTATCAATCAAGTCAAAGGTTTCTAATAATCTCTAGCCATTGTATTAGATAGTGAAAACCCTATGTTGATAGGTTAGCCTAACAACTATTTTTTAGATGCTTTGAAGAGGTGACTAAATCCTTTAACAGGGTGACACTTCATGTAAAGTGTTTGTAAATCCTCTAACCAAATCACTATTGGCAGAGAGTAAAGCCTTTAATAGGGTAAACCATCAGAAGTGGTCAAACATTTTTTGTTGCAGTGATTTTTGTGGGTATTATCTCCTATAGGGTTTCTAGGTTACCAAATCAAGTGTTATGTGTGTTATGTGCATGTGTTTGCTTTATGTTCACTTAATATGTTTATATGCATGCATCTTATTTTCAGTTGTTTGATGTAAAGGATTAGAAAAGGTTAAAATTTTGGTACTTCTAATTCACACCCTCCCCCCCTCTCAAAAGTACTCTTCCCATTTTGAATATTCCAATAGATTCGTTTGAAATACAATGATCACCTAACTGTGATAGATAAGACTCTACTTTTCCTTAGTTCACACTCATATTGCTTGCTTGATTCACTTCTACATTCCATTGGATATGAAAAGATATATTACATATATATACCAATCTAATAAATTACCTTCTAGAGTCATCTACAACACCTAATTCAAACAATCTTCACTAAGTTGGCTTACTACTATAACTTAGGTTCTAAAGACCACTTGGGTAATATTCTGACACTCAGCAACACTATCAACTCAGAAAACTCTAGCATTCATTTAAGACTTATGCTCAGTCCACATTGATCACTCAGAGTTGTAGGAACTCAGTTAGCATTGGGTGACTTGGCAAATACTGAATAACTCAGTAGACACAATTGACATTGAATAGCTTGGTAAACACTACCTTCATTCACTTTGTTAACACTATCAACTTAGATAACATTGATAGGTTAGGTAACACTATGATTTGAATGACTAGCTTAGTAGCAACTGTGAAACACAACTTACATTGCAATTCGCCTCAGATGCTCGGTAGACACTGTGAAGCTTAGGAGACTATTTTTTCTACATATGGAGCTCAGTAGTAATGTAAACAACTAACTAAGTGTTAAGCTATTAATAGACAAATGATTTGACCATAAGGTCAACAACATAACCATAAATCACAACACATAACTACAGACAAAATCTTTTCTTTTAATTTGTATATAGAAAAAAAGACTTTATGTGTGCACATTAGAGTGGGTTAGAAGAATGGGGTCTTTTATTTATGAAAAGGGGACATGTTCTTTTAACCAAATATAAACTTAGGCTATTATAGTCAAACTATATGTTAAAATCAAATACATTTATTTTTAGTAATTTTGCCTAGGTAAATGATTAAATAATTTAGCCAAAATGTTGAGAAGGGGGCTAATAGTCTTAGTGACCATTTTTAGGTGAATACATTTTCCCCTCTTTGACTAATGTGTGATCGATCAGGGAACACATTACATCAAATAATAAAGAAGACAAGTAGGTAGAAATAGATAGAGAGGTTTGATTTCAAAGAACGAAAATGTAGAACTAGATAGCAAGTCTTGATTGGACAGCTTGATAGTGATAGTACTGGAAACTAGGAGAGAGAGGCAATATATGAACTCAAGAAGGTACTAACATTAAGCAAAGTAGATAGATCCACAGAAAATGGAAAGGTCAAACATATGCTCCTAAGAAATGGATAACCATAGCAAGAAAGCAATAGTAGAATATTCTTGCCCCCTCAGGATCAAAATTGAAATGAAGTAAAGGTGTTGTAGAAATGAGAAAGGTATGATACAAGTGAGGTAGAGAAAGGTCAATGATGGTAGATATGCAATTAGAACCAAGAGTGACCACAAAGAAGTGATAGAGTGCCCCAATTTGACTAGAATTGACCGAGAAGGATAAAGTATTAAAATTAGGTGAAATCAAGGAGAATAATTATATGAGGTGATTGGAGTAGGTAAGAAGTACATAAATGATGTATACATGAAGAAATGAAGATGCCCTAGAGAAGATTCAAATATTTGACATCAAAAGGTTACTTAAGTGTATAGAAGAAGACACAATTTTAAAATTCATTTTGACGATCAAGATGAACTTAGATTTTGATTTCAATTGTGAAAATAGATCCAGGACATCAAAATTAGGTAGGGGTTCAATTTTCATAGAATTCCAAGGAGTTTGAAAAAAGTTGAAAATTGAATCAAAGGACTACATCAGGCATTTAACGGTCATTTTGAGCTCATTTTTCCTTTTGTGAATTTGAGAGCTTTTGAGTGGTTTGAGAGAGCTATTAATGACTTTGGAGGGAATTCCTACTCACTAACACTATTTCAAGTGCATTCGATTGTATAACCATCCTCCAGAGTATGAGGATCCAGTAAGTTATCAAAAAATTCAAACTTTGTGGTCATTTATTGCATGTTTTGACTCATTTTTTAATGCATTTTGATGCATTTGGTGCAAAATATCATGCAATACTTCAAAATTATTGCACTCCTATTATGAGAAGTATCACACGATACTTTTGATGGTCACAATGTATTGCATAGGTACAATGAGATGTATCATATTAGAGGTACCCAAATTTCACATGACACTGTAGGAAGTATCACACGACACAAAAGTATCAGATGCTTCTTATGAGAAATATCACATGATACTGTATCAACAAAAAGTATAGCATCACTATTGTAAAAAGTATTGCACAACTTATTTTTTAACATTTTTTCATGTTTAGAGGTACAATTTGGGCATGTGACCATTTTTCTCTTTCATGCTTAGCTATTTAGATATTTTCTTGATCCATTATGGTTGATAGTGACACTCTTTTGTTTCTCTTTTTGGTTATGCATATAGTTTTCCTAGCATTTCTGATTAGAGCTGCCAAGCTGGTGGCATTACAAGTCATATGTTACCTAGATGATGATGAGATCACAATAGTAGAGACTATAGGGTTTAAGTGGTTACTGCATATGCCCCATATCTAGGTGAACCATGGGCTATTGAGAGCATTGGCTTAGAGATGGTACGGTGAGAATAAAACCTTCCATTTTCTCACTCGTGAGGCTACAATCAAGCTTGAGGACGTATATCATATCTTGAGAATGTATATCACATCCTATGTGTACCATGCCATGGTGATCTGGTGAGTATGATCAATATGTCTTGAGGTTTTCTCTTTTGGTTTTCCATATGAGACATACTAATACGAGCATTTTATGTCATAGGTTTACTATGATTACACCCTGACAGAGGGAGGGTTAGCGATACAATAGTTGTTTGAGGATGTCACCATTGCCATCTTAGTTAGGAGAGACTGATAGATGAGTACATGGATCAATATCCCATGTCTTGTCTTATTTGTTCATTGGTAGCCTAGGCCTTGGTTACAAATAGGAGCGAAAAGCGCTTCCCTCTAGGTTGGGTTTGGTTAGTGGGAGATCTTATTGGATGGCCCTAGAGGATGGCATGGGGATCTACGATCCTTGCCAATATGTACCATGAGATGCATGAGATAACATATTGAGTGGGATAGACATGGGCCTATGGTGCAATTTTGGCCTAGATTTGGGCACGGGAACACATAGCAGTGGTGCGATCCTAACTATAACCATAAGAATAGAGTCATTTGTTCATCTATAGATATACAAGTTTCATCCCATAGACCCATAGTGGAGATTCACATATCACCGAAGATTATTTGATGAGATGACATCATTCATATGGAGGCCATACCGAAAGTGTATGAGATGGTTAGATGCCTGGGAGCTACAGTATATGTGTTATAGTAGACTACTCATTGGGAGATACTTTGATATTGTAGAGTATTTTGTGATCAATAGGGTGTGGAGGTAGTTTGGGCAATAGAAGGGGATTTCCATCTATACCATGATTTATGTCTATTTTAGGGGAGAGGAGGACCAGGGATGGTTTCCTATGCCAAACTATCAGGTAGCACTAAGAGATACAATGATATTGTAGTGAGAGTCTTGGGACCAACATCCAGATTTGGCAGACGCAAGGGCATATCCAACCTACTTATATGAGATGCAGAGACATCAATTTCCTTGATTTAGATGACTAGATGCACTACCTAAGGCAACATGATAGGGGTAGGATGATGGGGATGGTAGAAGTAGAGGGGTGAGATAAATGGAGGTAGGAAGTAGCTCTCAGGGGGCTGTGGAGAGACAAACACAGTAAAGCTACACTGTGAGGGATGTGGAGGGGGAGGGAGATGAGGAGGATGAGTGTTTGGAAGGGCGGAGGAGGGTGGAGACGGAAAAGCCTCACTAGGAGCATCCTGCAAGGGGAGATGGATAGGATACTAGAGATGCTTACATTCGAGCCATAGAGATAGAGATACATATGGCACAGATTACGATCATGGTGTATGACCAACAACTCATTGATGAGTGTGCACATAGCAAGGAGTTACGTAGGGAGAGAGATGTGACAAAATGGGAGGCAGAGCATCAGGGAGCATGAGCATGTTATTACTATGTTGCATACATGGGTGTGGTACCTCTGGGACAAGGACTTGTTGACTAGATAGAGTGGCAAGGAGATTAGTGGGTGTATTATAACTGTGAGATAGGAGACAAGCACCTCCACCATGAACACCTCTAGCTCAGGAGGGTGAGAGTTAGTCTTAGGTCTAGGACTAGGTGTAGGCTGATGTCCTTGTGATACATTTTGATGTATATATATATTTTGAGATAGTTATCTAGATTTTGGATCTCACATGTAGATGTACTCTTTGATTCACTTTGATATATAAATGAGATATTGGATCTGATTGATCATCATTGTGTTCTTGTCTCATCTTATGCTCATGTGATGGTTTTATATGGATGTTCAATTTTTGTGTTCATATTTATATGCTTATGGATCTCTCTCATAGATGTTTGAGCTCTCATGTTTATGATGTAGACTCATGTTTTGAAAATGTGATACTTGGATAGATTAGAGTTAATGATGATATTAAGCCCTTGTGATGACAAGTATGGAAGAATAAAGAGAGTGGACATGATTGATAAGAAATGAAAGACATGATTGAGAGGAAGAGTAAGAAGAGATGGACATAGTTAGCTAATGTGCCCATGAAAGATGAAGAGAGAGCTCTCTCCATATGAAAAATGCAAGACTAAGCTAGAATGATTCTACCATGAAAACTAGTATGAAAAATGGTTTACTTGCAAGGGACTCATAATATTTAAACTCTAATTTCATCATTGAGATTTATTTAGGGACATCAAAATATCATATAATGCTCACTAGTAAAACTATGCGGTAAAAGCACAAAGTTGTGTCACCTTTTATAAAGGAAAGTGATATCAGAATTTCAACTCTTCAACTTTAATGACATAAAAGTGGCATTTGTGTTTAGAATTTGAAGATGATTTAAACTAATGAAATGTGTAAAATTGGATGAAGTTTATTTTTGTAATTTAAAAAAAAAAAAATTCAGTGAAAATTTTATTTATTTTTGAATTTTTAAAGTGGATTTTTAAATTTTTAAAAATGCTGAAAATATAAAGTTTTCTTCCCGGCAAAGAAATATATATAAATGATCATATTTTGGCTTGATTATGGAATATGTTAGAGTTGACATGTATACCTAGTGCACTAGAAAAGGAAAATTGAAATTCGCCTAATATTTTTCAAGTTATAATTGGTCAAAGTCAAAGTTATCAGAAATTGACAATTTTTTTCTCCCATCAAAAGTTTTCCATCCAATCTACATATATTAAAAAAAAATTAATATATTCTTGAAGAAGACTCTCCTCTAGAGCAACATTAAAAAATTATAATTTTTGAACATGATTTACTATTTTTTTATATTTTTGAATAAACATCTTCCTAAATCTTTAAATATTTTTGAATAAACATCTTCCTAAATCATAATCTTGACTCTGAGACCTACAAAAGTATATTTTTAGTTATTAAGAAAACTTCATTTTATTAGGTCAAATTGGCCTTCAAAGTGAGATGTTTATAGAATTTCTTATTTTTACTTATGTGGCTGCCAATTTGGATGCCACATAGATAGTTACGGTCGAAACCCTTCCAACTGAAATTATTCCAGCTAAAATTGTTTTGGCTATAACCCCCGTCAGGCTATCAAACTACTAGCGCTTAATTTGGTTGTTTCATATAAAATAAAATTTCTTTTTTTCTTTTTTTAATAAATATAGAAAACAATGAAAAATAAAAGAGCATTTTTAGAAGACAACGGCTTTTGAAGCCATTTTCAGCAACTATTTCGTGGATTTAATCACAAGTGCAAAGGATTGAATATTTTTGAGGTGTATTTTTTCCTGTCAACTTATTTTTATGTATTCTATATTGAAGCATTAGCTGGTATTTAGTGAAATCTAAATTAGTTTTTTTTTTTTTCTATCGATTAAAGTATTCAATGGGCAGTGCAAGGAAAAGATCAAGTAAATATGATAGAATAAGAGATGACAAAATGAAAGGTCATACAAAACGTAACCAAAACCAACGTATTGAAATTCTTGAAGAGGAAGAAATTGGTAGTTCTAATAATAGAAACAATTTAAAAGGCATAGAAAATTTGATGGATTTGGATGAGGAACTACTTTTTAACCAAATTCTATCTAAACATATGATAAATGATAACACTACTAGAAAGCATTATCAAAACATGTGGGATGAATATTTTAAATATAAAAGTATACTTAGACAGGCACAATTATTTGTCAAGATATTTTGCAGAAAAGATATGAGACTTGTTTTGGAGTTGTTGGGTGTTGATAACAGGAAAAACCATTCACATAATATTAATAAAACAATAGTTGAAAACTTTGAAAATGCTTATAACAAAATTGACAACACAACTCAAGGACGTGATTTGAGTAATGCACGTAGAGCATTGATGACTACTATATCTAGTAGAAAATTGACACAGAAAATAAGTACGTGCAAAATTTACTACATATATCTAGAAGAATTGTTCAAAGATACATCAAGACGAGAAATATGCTAGATGATAGCATTGAGAATAATTGGGTGAATATTTGTAGAGTTTCTGAAAAAGATAGAATTTCAGAAGATGTAAAGAGACAAGTTATTGAATTTTGGAGCACACATTCTCGCATTTCTTCCAAAAGATGTGACACTATACAAATTAAAGATCAAGAGACAATCTCTCAGGACCTCCCCTTAGGACCACCTATTACCTAACCTCCCCTTAAGACCACCTATTACCTAACCTCCTCTTAAGACCACCTATTAGGACATCCCATTAGTACCACCTTTTAGGACCTGCCCTTAAGACAACCCCTTTAGTATTTGTATGTATTTATATACATTGTTTATGTTTTCTTATGATTGTTAATGCTCTTATATATTTATGTATATGTTATTTATGTTCTTATATGATACATTCTTTATTTTTGTATATAATATTTCTGTTCTTATATGTATTAAATTTTATTAATTAAATCTTGTAACATGTATTCTTTAGGTCATACTCTTCATATGTTCCTATGTACATGTATATGTTATATTCTTACTTGTGCATTAATCTACATTCTTATATATGTATAGTTTAGGATCTCCCCTTAAGACATGTCATTAAATATAGTTAGTTATACTCAGATTAAGGCATTAAAAACAATAACATATACATAAACATGAATATTGAAAACATACATGTCTATATTTAACACGAACATATTTACATACAACTATGATATAAAATATACATTAATCTACATTCTTATGTATAATTTAGGATCTCCTCTTAAGACATGTCATTAAATATAGTTAATTACACTTAGATAAAGATATTAAGATTAATAACATATACACAAAAATGTGAATATTAAAAAGATACATGTCTACTTTTAACATGAACATATATACATACATCTATGAAATAAAAAATACATTTTAATCTACATTCTTATGTATAATTTAGGATCTCCCCTTAAGATATGTCATTAAATATAGTTAATTACACTTAGATTAAGGTATTAAGATGAATCACTTATACATAAACATGAATATTGAAAACATGAATAAGCCATTAAGATGAATAACATATACAGAAACATGAATAACACATACATAAACATAAAATATTAAGACATTAAAAGATCAATAACATGTACATAAACATTAATAAAAATATGAATATTGAAAGCATGCATGCACATTGAACATGAACATATGTAAATATACGTCTATGAAATAACATTTGAGACATGTACATATATATAATAAAAGATATCTAAAGAATAATGTAGCCATGTCAAATGTATAAAAATATCATGTATGAAATGTCTCAAAATATCATATCAAGCATGTATCCAAATAACATATATAAAACATCAAAGTCTCCATATAAACATGTATTGAAATAACATATAAAACATCAAAGTATCCCTGAAGGGTTTATCAGTTGCATCTGAACCCTATGTCAAATGACAACACACACACACACACACATTCAAATGACAATGTCAAATTATATACAACCAAATTATATCATACATAAAAATCAAATATATATTTAAATTCGCATGCACACACGCACGCATGCACGCACGCACGCACACACCCTATGTCAACTGACAGGGTCAAATTATTTACAACCAAATTATATCATATAAAAAAATCAAATATATATTTAAATTGTAATACACACACACACACACAAGTTAGATTGTATGAAGAATATATGTTTTTTCCGATATGTTTAAGTGTAAATTTTACCATAATTAAAATAAATTTAAACATATAGACATATTTACTGTAGCATCATGTAATACTCTACTGATTTGAGTAATATGTGAATCATCCAATGATAAAACATTATTAGCATTCAAGTTGATAATGTCATCTGAAAGTATCGAGGTAAATAGACTAGGCTATCTAGCAATGGAATCCTAAGTAGGGGGGGGGGGGGTAGGGTCTTGAGTAGTTGGGGATGGTGCTACAGGGTCCTATGTAGCTAGGGCTAGTGTTATAGGGGCCTGTGTAGTAGCAAGTGCAGTAGAAGGTGTGGGAATGTCCTCCTACCTCTGTGAACCCTGTGAACCTACTATACCTGATAGAATATGACTGACCTAAGTGTCGATGTCATGAAGTGGAATCCTTATGACTATAGATAATGCTCGATATGAATCCAAAAGATCAGATGCTAAACGAGATCCCAAACGATGCAATGCATCCACATTTGAGACTACAAAAACCTCTACTGGAGAAGGTATGTCTGCTACCCCATATGCATCATCAACACCTATGCTAGATAATGTAGCTATGGTAACGGTAGGTGAAGACCATAATATATATCTATAACACTGATAAAAAGAAATCTCTTACAATTGAATAGCAATAGTGGCGATGCTTGAATAAATCTGTGTCCTGATTGTGTCATTAGGAACACTCAGGCCTGCATCAACCATCTCTATACCTCTCAACATAACCAAAAGGTTTGGACCCACCATTGCCCATTTATTAATGAACGTTGGAGTGTCCACATGTTTTAATCTCTCTAAAAGTCTACCCAGACTCTACCCAACATGACCTAGATAATCTGTGCAATCAACATCATGTTGTAAATGAAATTTCGCAAACAATTGTTTGTAGAATTACAGCGGGAACTCATCCTTCTTTGGCCATCTATGATGAGTAGCCAACCAGCGAGGATATATAAATGGTGTGACGAGCTCATCAGTACACTTCATCAAAGAGTAGCCTCTAACTCTAGCTCTATTTGTATAAAATGGAAACATGGTCTTCACCATGGTAGTGGAGTCCTCGATGTCAACTTGTTTATACTTCACAGTGCCAGTGACATTGCGAGATAGAGAAGAATAAAATGTCTCAATACTGATATAATCAAAAGGGTTGTATGATTCAATGGTATGAATCATATGAAACAACTCCTCTCACATCGCTATAATCTTCTCCCTATTAGGGAGGGTGGTAGAAGAGGAAAGCGAGGAGTCTAGGACCTTTATAGCATGAGATAATTTGGCAAGTGTATCTCTAAATAATTGCTATCTGTTCTCAGTGGAGGATGTAGATGTGCGTGCTGTGCTGGACTCAACACTTTGACCCCCGCTATGGACACTAGCATCCCCTGAGGATGCAGGAGCACGATCCCCTAAACTAGATGCCTTAATGTATTTATGTATATAATGTATGAGGATATGAGTGTGAAGCTACAAGAGACAAAATTTGATAAATATCTAGAGATCTACACATGCATAAATATACACATATAAACATACAAGTGTATAAATTAAAATAATTAAAAGTTAAATTTAATTTGAAATACATGCATATAAATACACAACATTAAATGTACGATGCTATTCAATCATGTACACGTATTTTAATTTTTTTAAATCTTAGAGACATATCTAATGTATTTTAATGTGCTCATGCAAATGTAAAAAATAAATGTTCATACATGTACATGTATATGTGATATAAAAAATAAAATTCTTGACTAAATTATAACTAAGTGTACACATGTAACTTAAGTTTTCTATTAAATTAGATTTTGATTTAGCTATAGGGTTAACAATTTTTCTAAGTTTCATATAAATGTACAAGTGTTTCTAAATTTTATATAAATGTACTAGTGTTGTATAATTTTTTAGAAATTAATGATAGGTTTTAATTTCAAATTTGAATATAGCAAAGTTAATTTTGTTTATTTTTACCTAATGTTTGACTACATTTTACCTAATGTTTTTCTACATTTTTACCCAATGTTTGCCTACATTCTTGTTTATGTTTTAAATAATTTACTAACAAATTTATGTTAAAAAAAAAAATATATTAAAAAATTAACAAATCTAAATAATTCACTAATAAGACATGTAAACAACAATTAATTTGACTACCACTAAAATTTACTAATTAAAAAAAAAAAATGAAAAAAAACCACTAACCTATTACGATCAAAATACCTTAACCACTCTCCAAGAATCTCGTAACCACTACAGTGAAAATGATAACCAAAAAGTGATTTTTGGCATTTATATAAAGCATCGAGGTTATGGTTGAAACCTTTTCAACTGTAACCATAGAAGCCACATTGATAGGGAAACCTGCCACGTGTGTATGGCCGAAACATGTTCGGCCGTAACCCATATAATTGTAAGTGTTTCGGCTGTGACCCTTCTCGATATCACAAAGGGTGACACAGGTTTGTGCTTTTACCCTATGAGGATATGAATATGATCCATATTAGATAAGTATGTGGGAATCCAACCTAAGCATCAAAGACATGTAAGTCAAGATGGCTAATGCAGTTAGATTCCCTAAGTTTAGTATAACAAGATTGCACTTGTATCAAGGTATAAGTGCCAAAATAACCCCTAAATGTAGTCTTGAAAAAATAGACGAGGATGATACATTGTATGTCCAACATGTCGAGCAGGACAGGCACAAAGGCTCTCAACACCTTAGACTATCAAGGCATAACCACAAATAGAAAATAAGTAAAACATTCCCCATGCCCCCAATCTTCTAGTCCATGACATCGTCAAAAGAATATTAGGGAGGGAACACTCAACAAAGAAACAATCATAGACAACACACAAAGAAGATAAAGTTCATCATGTCTCAACAAGTTTAATGTGTAAGTCACATGGCCATTTATTTAAGACTTGCATATGATAGTGAGAGATATCATAGCATGCTATACTATATGTAAAATATTTGAAAAGTGTTGAGAAACACTATTTTAGACAAGTTTCCAGATAAGCCCTAATGCACAAGAAAGCCTTGATAAGCTAAGAAGTTGTTCCCCTTGGATGAGGACAAGCGTCTATTCCAAGATAGGGAATGCATTATGAAATAAATGAGCATGAAGTGAGGTTGATAGACATAGGTGCAAGGGTCTTAAGTAGCACTTGTTCCCAGGTTTTCACCACATGGTAGATTTTTTCAGGACTTTTTGTATTTTTTTTTGAATTTTTGAACTTTTGATTTTTTTAGTGATACATCAAAGCTCCTATTGCTAGGTTTTCACTAAGATTATCATTTGTTTAGGGCATTTTATATTTTTTAGGATTTTTTCATCATCATATATGAATTTTTTGGATTTTTTTTCAGGACCATAAGGTATGTACAAATAGTTAAGCCATGAGAGCCCTAAAGATAGAATTTCTTTAGATCTTGGATATTGATAGGATCAAGGAGTTATTCTCCCTCAGGAGTAGGGAGCTATTCCCCCTCAGGGGTAGAAAGCTGATATGCCCTAGATCCAAACATTGCTATGATGATATAAGGACCCAACTAGTTAGGTTTAAATTTTCCCTTTCTGTTCTCTATTTTGTCGATTCTTAGGATTATCTCTTAGAGGAGTTCACCCATTGGGAACTCATGAGGATTGACCTTTTTGTTATAGCTAGTCGACATACTTTTCTGATAGGCCTTCATGTGATCAAAAGAGGCCTTATGGTACTCATCTAGAGTCTCTAGCTTTTGAATCCTCATAGCTCTATGGCCCTCATCAATAATTAAATCATGCAAAGAGACTCACAAAGAGGGAATCTCAACCCCTAGAGGAAGGACAACTTTAGAACTATAGACTAGTGAAAAAAGAGTAGCTCCTATCGGAATACATATAGTAGTCATTGAGGCCTTTATGAACTATTTTATGTAGGATTTTTAGCAGTCTTTTGTTTGAGGCCTTATCTTGGCTGTTTCATTGAGGGTAGTATATAGACGACCAATGATGCTTAATCTTCAATTTCTTGCATAGTTTCTTAAGGTCCTTATTTTGAATTGTCCTCTATTATCTATGAAAATAGAGGATGGGATACCATAGCGACAAATGATATGGTTGAGTATGAATAAGGCAACATGTTTTCCTGTAGTTGCAAATAATGGAACAACTTCAACCCATTTCGTAAAGTACTTAGTCACTGTGATGATAAACTTATGTTCACTAGACGAGCTTGGGTAAATTTTACCAACGAAATCAAAGGCTCATTACTGAAAAGGTCAATATGTGATAGAAGGAATAACTTCATGCCCAAGAGCATGTATTTGGTTGCCATGTAACTGACACTTCTTACATGATTTGGCATACTGGATAGCATCAACTTGCATAGTCAACCAATAGTAACCCACCCTAAGAATTTTTTGAGCAAGAGCAAGGCCATTAGAATGTGCCCTACAAATGGCATTGTGGACTTTGGCTAATGCATTTTTAGACTCTTCTATCTCTAAACACCTAAGAAGTGTTCCATTTAGATCCTTCCTATAGAACTCACCAAAGACAAGGGTATAGTGCGAGTCATTGCAAATGAGTTAGTGTTGTTGATTTTCCATGAGGTCTTCAAGAATTATTTTGTTACGTGGGTAGGAAAAGATGGTGGAATAGTGAGAGTAGTCATGGCCAAGAATAGTGCAGATTACATGGTTGTTTGGGGAGTCATAGTTAGGGTGTCATAATTCTTCCACCAGTAACTCAAATTGAGACTCGTGTTGTTACAATTATAGAATAGATGTTAAAGTGGCCATATCATCTACAAGCTTGGTTTTTGTCCTAGGAATCTTCTAGAATGTTGCAAATGTGAAATAGTTCCTTAGGGTGTTAATTAGCTTCTTATAAGGGACTAACTTGTCATCCTTATTTTGGTAGTCATTATTGACTTGATTAATGACAAGTTGGGAGTCTCCATAGATGTACAATTCTATGATTCTCCATTCAAGAGCCATTTTAATCGCATTAGTCAAATCCTTATACTGAACTATGTAGTTAATGCATGAAAAAAATAGTTTGTAAGATTTTGGGATTGTGTAGCCATGAGGTGTAACAAAGAAAATCCCTACACCAGCTCCATTTTGAGTGTGTGAGCCATCAAAGAATATCTTCCATATTCTCTTAGTTATACATAAAAGAGGCATCTAGAAAACCAATCTACATTAGAGCATCATTTGTAATTGAGAATTCAAGTAATTGCTGAACAATTACTTGACCTTTGATAGATTTACATTTGACATATTGAAATGTCAAATTTGGAAAGAATCATCATCCATCTGGAAAGTTGACCCATAAGTTAGCATTAATTAAAAGGTACTTGAAAGGATCTATTTTTGTAACTAGCTTTGTAGTATGTGCAAGCATATAATGTCTAGGTTTCTAGGATGCAAAAGCTATTGCTAGGAAAGCCTTTTCAATGTTGTTAGAATTGAGCTCATAAGCTACCAAGGTATGACTGATGTAATAAATAGCTCTTTCCTTCCCATTTTCATCTTGTTATGCCAACAATGCTCCTAATGAATTTTTTATAGCTAAGATATAGAGGATTAAAGGTTTCCCTTGAATTGAAGGCATGAGAATAGGAGGCTTTGCTAGATATTCCTTGATTTGAGCCAAACTTTCTCACATTCTTCATTCCGTGTACAAGAAGCACCCTTATGTAGAATTTTTTTTAAGGGTTGTGACCTATCAATAGGTTGAGAGATGAACCTCTAGATTAATTGAAGGTATCCTTGCAGACTCCTCAGTTGACTAATGTTTCTAGGAGGTGGCATGTCCATGATAGCTTGAACCTTTTCAAGGTATGCCTCTATGAACCCTAGAAACTTTCTGATGTGATGCCAAAAGAACATTTCTTTGGATATAGCCAAAGTTGCAATTGTTCCATATAGTCCAATATCAAACTCAAGTCTAACAAGTGAGTGCTTCTTTGTTTGGATTTGGCCAAAGTTTCATCAACACAATCTTCCATGTTTTTGTACATCATGTCATGGAAGATAGTGGTCATAGCTCTTTGATAGGTGGTGCTAGCATTCTTAAGTCCAAATGGTATCACATTCCAATAGAAGGTTCCCCATGCATAAGTAAAAGCTATTTTCTCCTAGTCTCTTGGAGATATCTTGATTTGATTATAGCCAGAGAAACCATCCATCAAGGACTACATTTCATAACCCACAATCACGTCCACTAACATGTCAATGTTAGGTAGTGGAAAGTAATCCTTTGATAATGCCTTATTAAAATCCCTAAAATTAGTATATACATGGATGTATTTGTCATGTTTTGACACATGGACAATATTGGAGATCCATTCCACATAGTCAATAGATCGGATGACGTTGGCACTCAATAATTTTTCAAGCTCAACTTTTACTAATAATACCACATGAGGGTGCATTTTTGTCAATTTTTGCTTGACCATTTTAATGCCATGATCTATAGAAAGATGGTGCATGCTTAATTCTGTATTTAATCTAAGCATATCAACATAAGTCCAAGCAAAATTGATTTTCTTCTCCTTAAGGAACTCTGTAAATTATTCTTTCTCTTCTGTTGATAGGGGTTGAGCCACATGTATGATCTTAGGAGACTCCTCAATACGCAAATTAATTGGCTATGTTGGTTCAATTAGAATAGATAACCTATCTTGAAAATACTTGGGAGACTACCAATAACCTCATTGTTGGGCACCTCAAAGTGGTTTTTACCCTTGGATACATCTTTATTTTTACTATTTTGAGGATTGCCAGCAAATGGTTTTTGCCATCTGAATGCTTGTTTTTTTATTTTTCTCTTTATTTTGTGACTGATGTACTTGATATCTATTTCTATCATATTCATTGTTGGTTCACTAGTGGAAGACACCATAGGATCAATAGTGTTTATATAACAAGCAATTTCATAGTCATTTTGGAAAGATAGTAGCTTTGGACTTTGATGTTGAACATACCAATCTACGGGATCGGTGTGTATGAGTGAAAGGGAAGTGGATGCTTCAAGGTTGTTGATGTGGAAGGAATTATCTCTAGTGACAAGAGAAGTTGAGCCTATAGAGAATGCTCTAAAGGGATATAAGTCAGGAGGAGGCTTACAGGGAACAATGTGACCCACTAAAGAGAATCATGAGCCAAACTCATCAGACCCTAGATTAGAACCATCAACTACATTGGGTTTGGTGACATAGGCATGTATAGAATCCATTCCTAATTAACAAGAGGCATCTAAAACAGATTCCCATTCATATTCACCAAAATTGGTACTCTGATTTTAGGCTAGCAATCAAGCAACATGTTCTCTTATTCGTCCTCTATTGGTATCTTCACTATCAAACTCATCAAAATCATGTTGTCTAGATGTAGAAGCTTCAATATCATTATTGGTGATCATTGGTTCTTCTCCCCAAAGGAGGAAAGTAGTAGGAATGAAGTATTCTTATGTAGTGCAAGTAGCAAAGGGTGGATCATCATCCTTTGATTCACTAGTCACGGGGCCCTTCTATCAAACCTTGGCACTTCATCCTCTAGCCCAAAGCCTAGACCAACAATATCTCTATTTTTTTGTCCCTTAATATGAATTAGGGTTCCACAAGAGCCTTTTTGTCAACATTGAGAGATCCTTGGGCATGATAGCCCATGTTTTTCAAGAACTTATAACCTTTTCCATAACATTTGGGAGACATAGGAGTAGTGACAATAACCTCCCCAACATCTTCTTCTTCCCTTTAAATCCTGTCCCTTATAGCTTGATCTTCCTTCCCAACTTCTAAAGGAATGGATGACTAGACAAATGTCCCAGAGATAGTCATCGTAGAAGTCAAGGGATTCATTTTCTTAGAAGGTTTTCCATAAGATCTTGGAGAAACTAGCAAGGTAACAATAGAATCAAGAGTGTATTCTCCCATACCAAGGCTCATCATTTTCAGTTTCTTCTCTCATGCCTTGAGGGATAGTTTGAGTGCACAAGAAGAGTGATTATGTGGGATGAGTGTTTCGGAAATACTAAGCATTATAATGGACATGGAATTGTATCCTAGAATGATGATCTCTACACCATTGAATGGGAATTTTATACATTGATGAGATGTTGATGGCACAGTTTGCATATCGTGGATCCATGGTATTCCTAGCAATATAAAATATGCAAGAAAGATGCGTAGGAATTGAAAGACCACATCTTTTTCTATGGGACCCACTTAGATAGGAACCACAATTAGGCCTTTAGAAGACCATTCAACTTCAACATATGCCTTAATGGTGATAATTTTTTTTTTGTCTAGGATCAATAAAAAATTTAGCCATTTCAAGCTATTAGATGATATTGAAGGAGATAATATTTAACCACACACCATTTTCTATCAAGACTCGACGAACTCAAGTGTGAAAGATTTGAAATTCAATGTGGAGGGCTAGATTATGTGGAAAACGAAGGGACTTTTCATCTTCTTTAGAGAATGTAAGACAATGAGGCAAGGAGATGTGGTTGACCATAGCTTGGAGCTATTCAGTGTTAATATCTTTGGTAACATTGGCTATGCATAAATCTTTTTCAAGAATCTCCTTGTGTAAAGGAGAGAATTATTACAACTCAAAGATGGAAATCTATGTAGGGGTCCATTGCAACTGATTGACAAGATTGTAACTATATATGGCTAGAGTAGCCACTTTTTTGGATGAGAAGGCATTCTAAGGATAATTTCCTACCTTGAGGACAACCTTAGATTGTTCCCTAGTGATAGTGTTGAGTGTCTCACCATGTGAAGAGGAAGATTATGCCACATTAAGAGTTACCTTAGGCCTAGTGTCTCTATAGTTTCGTTGAACATTGTTTGTTTTCAAGATTAACTTAGGATTTTAATCATTAGTATCATATTTGGTCTCTTTTTCGAAATTAGGGCCCACACTAGAACATTTGGGGTCAAATTGCGATGACAATTTGTGATGATAGTGTGATTTATTTGTGATTTTTATGTTTTTTTTTGCAAGTGTCCCTAGCACCATCATTATACTGACATTGGCATCATAATTATGATAGTTGCGTGATTATAAACAAAAAAAAAAAAACCACAACATTAATCACTCCTCATTTGATCAATTATGGAGAGCCACGTGCAAAAGAGTGTAGAGAGCTCTCGAATGAGGGTGGAGATTAGTTGCAAAAGAGTGTGGAGATTAGTTGTGAAAGAGTGTGGTGGTCAATTACAAAAGAGTGTGGATATACAATTTTTTCACGTAGCCATGCCCTTGCTCTACATTTCATTTTTGTTTTGTGCCCTTACTCAATATTTTGTTGCTGTACCATACCCTTTCTCTGTGATTTTTTTGTTATGTCATGCCCTTGTTATCTTCATGCTCTTTCTCTACATTTTCCCTACACAAAAGATTGAGGAGTCTCTAATTGGTATGTGTCTCTACATTCTCCCTATACAAAATATTAACAATTTGCAAAAACATGCAATTCTAGAGTGAAGCTTTCAGGTTCAAGTGGAGATGTAATTTACATACAGTAATCAACACAATAATATGTGAGAGCATAATATTATTTTTGTTGAAGCTTCCTTTTAAGCTTAGTGAATTGTGGTTGGATTCAGTGCATTTAAAAAATGTTAGTTTCTTTTAGGCCAACTAGAGACATAATACCAAGTATAAGCTAGGATCTACTTGTATCTTTTATTAATGACAACAATCACTTAGTTATCTTGGAAATGAGCATAACAATTCCTTGTATTCATTTTTAGTTTTCTTGAATATTCAAGCCTAGTATTTTGTTGCATTGTTAGTATCAACCCCAAGCAATGCAAGAATGATTATGCAGAGCCAACTCCAAATATTAGAAAAGGGACAAAAATTTGTTAAATTTATTTTATGAATAATCCCTATTCGTTAAATTTATATTGAACCTTGCATAGATAAGCCATCCTTGAGTTTTATTGAGCACCTCAAATAAGTTCACTTTTGTTTAATTGGTAAGATTTTTTTGAAGCCACTACTTTTTTATATGAAACAACATATAGAAGGTTGAAGTCATGCTTTTTTTCTTTGTGTCTACGTTGATAAGTGTAAATTTAGCATTTGTGTGTGTGTTAAATATTTTTTGATTGAATAGAGGCAAGTTGTTGAGGTATACTTTTTTTTCTTTCTATTTAGAACATGCATCAAAGAATGAGAGAGATGATACATATGTGACAACTAATGAAACACATCAGGTAGCTCATTTTTATAGGTTATTGCTTAAGTCTTCTTAACCTTGATAGAAAAAATTTGATTTGTTTTTTAGTAGGGAAAGGGCTCGATTCTTGTTACAAAACAAGCACACAAGAAAAAAACACACAACAACAACATAAGGTCTTTAACCAACCACCAAAAAACCAATTGACTAATTAGAAACTTGAGTCTAGAAACACAACATAGCTAACTAGGACTGGAAAATAACACATTTGAATATATTTAAATAGGCTTGTAGGTCCATAAAATTGAACCAAGTCCAGAGCAACACAACATAGCATATTCATACTTAAACTATAAGACTCTTTAGCAGGTGACTTACAACAAGGCCATCGTGAAACAACTAACAATGAAAAACATTTTTCTTAGGGATAGAGGTAATTTCATAATTAATTGGTAGCTCACCCATTTCCTCCTCCTAGCTAGCTACAATTTTGTTTCTCAAACCATCACTTTTATTTTGTTTACTGTTTCCAGTTCGCTACAACTGCTTCTTGATTTTTGAGTGCTCAATACTTGTAGCCATAATTTTCACCTTCATAATCCACTTGTGATAATGATGAGGGACATGATAGAATTTTATATATCCCAGGATTTGTTTCTTTTACAAACCTTGTCCGTTCTTCTTTCCAGCACATTTCATCCTCATATGAAAATCAACCATTTTAACTTTAAAGTTCTCTTCATCCACAACAATATTAGGATTATACTGGGTCTCAATATCATTTTCAGGGGGATACTCTATTTGTTTTGGTTGACTCATCTATTATTCAAAAATTGTTCAATATTTGTCCATCCTTGCTATCTTTGTGGTTGACTTGTCTATTATTCAACAATTGTTCAAAAAATTCTTTTTCTTAGACTTGGTAGAGCATTGCAGCCTCGTAGGTCCCCAAAATGGTTTGGTAGACTTGATAGAGAATTGCATCTAGATAGGTCCAGATGTTCCAATGAGTGAAGTTGACAAAACTTGTTTGGTAGGCTCAATAAACTTGATACTGTTGGCTCATGGAAATTGCCCATAAAGTCCCCATAAATCAAATTTTTCAAATAATCTAGAGGAATATCTTTGAGTAAGTATTCACATTGGATTGATAGGATCTTCACTCCCCAATCATGCTCATCTTGACTTAAAGATAGTCTTTCCAAATTCTTGAGATAACTGATTGATTTGGGAAGACTTTGAAGTTTGGTGGTATCTTGAATTTGTAGTTTTCTCAATTGCAAAGGAGACTGTGAACAACTAGGTTTTCTTTTATATGAATGGTTAAAGCTCAAAACACTTCAAAATAATAGAAACATTCATTGTAATTTATAAATAGCAATGCAGGTTACTTACCTGTGCATCCTTCCATAATGATTCCAAGCTTTTTTAATAATTAATATTTAGATTTCTAATGTTTTCCAGTGAGGTACAAGATGGAATAGATGTGTACTTGAACTTGTGCAACTCAAGGCACAAAAGGCATCTTGATAACTCTTCCCATTCTTTGGTAGTTTCACCCTAGAAAGGTTTGAATTCAACCCTATGATCTCCTATGTCCTCTATGCCTTGAAATAACATTTCTTTCTAAGTGGACTAAAGAAACAATCGTTTAATTAAGATAAAACAAGAAGAATTATAGAGAAACAAGGTTTTTGCATAGTGATTAATGATAGGAAAGATTCAATCTCACCTCACACGAGAATCACGATGGTGAGTGTGTCTTTCGAATTTCTCCTCCCAAATCCATAAGATGATCATGCATCCATATATGCTCTCCCCAGCCTAGCTCAACAAGGCACTTCTTGTTAAGCATTTCTCAACTACATTGACAACTCCACCTAGGGCCATCCCACACAATAATTCCTGCTCTTCTTCTTTCACCAATAAAGAAGTATGCAATGTCCAAGAATATTTCTTGCTCATCCTGATTGAGGGCATCGTAACAAGTAAGAAAGTGTATATTTACAATAACATAGTGTTTGTGTTTGCATCATCTCTAACAACTGTAATAGAAAAAAGTTGTAAAAAATTGCATTTTCTTGTATATCAATTTACTAAGCTTCATCAAACACCACCTCTTTGAATCACATAAAATAAAATACCTTGACTGAGAAAGGATAATTATCTATCAAAAACACTGTTACTTGATCCATCATATGATTTGCTTCATGAAAGAAAAGTATATTGACGTATCTCATGCTCAAAATTTTTTCCCTCATCCACTTTTTAAGTTTATTAGATGTATCAATTATAACATGCTCAATAAAAGGGTCATGCCCTTTGACTTAATTTGTAGCATCAGAAGGCACAAAACATGCTAAAGTTATGGATTTATGCTTGCCCATTTTAAAAAGCACTTGTTGATTCTGCGTAATTTTTTTTGAAATGAGGATTGTATGAAAAAAACATTATTCACAAGTTGATATTTCAAATTATTGCAAAACAAAATCTAGACAGAAATAATAACAACCTGCATTGCCAACTATCTTGTTGGGCATACACAAAGTGCTCGTGGTGCATTAATCTTTGGACTAACTAAGCTCAACATACCGAAAACAAAACAATTAGTCTTTCTAGACCCATTGTGAGCCCGAGCAATTAAATTTTGATGAGGTGGTCTAATAATCATTAGAAGAGTTATTGCTTGGATTTCGCTCGGTTTCTCCCTCTGTGAAGGAATTATATAGCTTCTTTTCAACCATCAAACTCTTCACAAACAAATTCAAATTTTAGAAAGATATGACAATATACTCTCCCTCTTTGACAACACATGCCAAAGACAACACAAACCAAATGAATAGCAGTGTACCTTGAGTATTGATTCATATGCAATATTCCCACGATTATGCTGCATCAACTGATAGATCTTCAACTTGGTACCTATTCATGCATCACTAAGACTTCATTTTAGTGAGCTTTAGATAGGAGAATGACCCCGAACTTACCTGTTAGATACAATAATCCATCCTTAGGTAATGGATTGGTAAATATGTCAGCAATTTGTTCTTTTATATGGACATATTCCAATTTGATCTCATTATCCTACACCAATACACTAACAAAGTGATACTTTATTCCAATGTGTTTTGTTTTTGAATGCATCACTAGATTTTTAGATATGTTAATTGCACTTGTATTGTCACAAAACATAACAACAGGTTTTTTGATTTCCACCTTCATGCCTTCAAAAAATTGTTTGAACCAAACAATATTAGAATAGTTTATTGCTACTACAACATACTCTGCTTCAGCTATAGATTGTGATGTAGAGTTTTGCTTTTGCGTTGTCCAAGAAACCAACCTCTTTCCAAGAAAGAATGCTCCTCCACTTATACTCTTTCTGTCATCAATGTTTCCTGCCTAATATGCATCAGTAAACACTTTCAAATCTAGATTACCTCCAAATTTGTACCATAATCCATAACCTTCAATGCTTTTCAAATATCTTATAATCCTTTTGATTGCCATCATGTGATTTTCTCTTAGTTTTGCTAAAAATCTTGCTACAATACCAATTGCAAGAGCAATAACTAGCCTTGTATGAACTACATACTGCAACTTTCCAATCATAGATTTATACAATGTCTGATCTATCTCCTTTGATTCATCAGCCTTGATAAGTTTCAGTCCAGTACACATAGGAGTCCCAACTGGTTTGCAATCCTTCATACCAAACTTTTTCAGTATCTCCTTGATGTATTTTGACTGAGTAATGTAGATGCCATTCTTACTCTTCTGAATTTTAAGACCAACAAAGAATTTGATCTCAGCAAACATTGACATCTCAAATTCCTTGTTCATTTGCTCTAAAAATTCTTTGCATAGATCATCATTTCCTATAAACAATGTATCATTCACAAATATTTCTGCCAAAACAATCTTGTTATCTAGTCTTTCCTTGATATATAAGCTACTATTATCATTAGTTCTCTTAAAACCAATATGAATAAGATAGTTATGCAATCTTTCATACCATGCTCTAGGGGCTTGTTTCAGACCATACAATGCTTTGTGTAATTTGCAGACCATGTCCTTCTTGTCTGGATCAACAAAACCTTTAGGCTGCTCAATGTAGACTTCTTCATCTAGTATACCACTGAGAAATGCTGACTTGACATCCATCTAATAAATCTTAAATCCTTTGTATGCAGCATATGCATGTAGGGTCCTGACACCTTCCAATCTTGCAACAGGAGCTAAAGTCTCTGCATAGTCTATTCCTTCTTCTTCAGATTATCCTTTACATACCAGTCTAGCTTTGTTCCTTGACACCTTACCATCTTCATTCAACTTATTTCTGAATACCTACTTAGTTCGAATAACATTTTTATCTTTAGGCCTAGGTACAAGAATCCAAATTTCATTTTCTAATGGATCTTTGACACTTATGGGTTCAAAATCAGCAAGTAAACAAGTATCTTTCAACTTATTTCTTGTCATATTGCCATTTGTCTCCAATGATCTAATCTGGTGCATGATGTCTTGTGGCATACTTTGCTAATACAGGTTCATAGCCTTTTGAATGAATTGCACTGTCATTCTCTTGCACTTCAACTTTAGGTTTTGACTATTCTATCTATTGCTCAGGTCCTTTAGACTCAGTAGGCATTGGCTCGGTAGCATTTGAATGTGACTTGGTTTCCTTCAACTCAGTTACTGAAGACTCAGGAGTAGAAGATTCCTAATTGATAGATGTATCTGGCATTGTATTAGGTTCAATGAAAACAAATCTCTTCTAGTCTTCTGGTTCTTTTTTTCTTTCTTCGTTAGTCCTTTCTGCAAACTCATCAACTTTCACATGTGCACTTTCTATGACTTTGTGAGTCGACAAATTCAAACATCTACATGCTTTACTGTTGCAAGAATATCCCAAAAATATTCCTTCAGCACCTTTCACATCAAATTTACCTTTTCTAAATTATTTCAAAATGTAACATTTGCTTTCAAATACTTTTAGGTAACTTACATTAGGTTTATATACCATAACTCATAGGGGGTTTTGAACAAGTCCTTCTTCAGCTAAACTCGGTTCAAGGTATGAACTACAATGTTGATAGGTTCCTTCCAGTATTTGATAGCAATGTTCTTTTCAATCATTAAGGTTCTTGCACAGTCCATGATAGATCTATTCCTCCTTTCAACTATTCCATTTCTCTCAGGAGTTTTAGGGGTTGATACCTATCTTTTGATTCCCCTTTCAATGCAAAAGTTATTGAATTCATGGGAAATGAATTCACCACTTCTGTCTGACCTCAAACATTTTAGTCTTTTCCCGATTTCCTTCTCTACTCTGGCGAAATACGATTTGAACTTCTCAAATGCTTCTAATTTCTCTCTTAGGTATATGACAATCATCATTCTAGAGTAATCATCAACAAAAAGAATGAATAAATTTTCTTCAGTATAGCTCTCAATTCTAATAGGTCCACACAAATCAGTATGCACAATTTCTAAAACTTCTTTAGACTGATAGTTCTTACTTTTAAAGCTAGTCTTTCCCATCTTACCAATCTAACAATTCTTGCATAGACCAACCTCAAGTTTCTTTATACTAGGAATGCCTCTTACTTTTTTGAATTTTCTTATTTTTACTAAATTATCAAAGTTTACATGACACAACCTTCTATGCCTTAACCAACTTTCTTCAACTTGAGCAATAAAGCATGAACATTCACCAAGTTCAAGATAGAACAAGTTACCTTTTGTTTGTATGCCTGATCCAATTAGCTTTCCTTTCTCATCTAGTAGTCTTGCTTTTCCATGCATGAATTCCACTTTGAATCCATTATTGAGTAGTTGTACCACACTCAATAGATTGTGTTTTAGTCCTTCTACCCAATATGCATTATCACATACAAGCTTTTTGGTTATTGAGATTCTTCCTCTTCCTTATATACAACAAGGTTCATTATTAGCAAACCTCACACTACCACCATCATAGTCTTCAAAATGTTCAAACTTTGTTTTATCACTATTCATATGATGAGAGCAACCACTCTCTATGATCCATGTATCATTTTTGCTCACATGAGACATAATTACCATTTTATCTTCCTCATCATTGTCAGATTCATCTTTCATAGCAATGTAAACAATTTCATTTTCTTCATCATTAGAATCATTAGAATCCTTAGCCGTAAAACATGTTTTCTTACCTTTTTCCTTGAATGATTTGAAATCTTTCTTGCCATTGCACTTGTGACCTTTCTTCTCATCCTTGTTTTGCTAATTTGGGCACCTAGCAGCAATATGACCATTTTCCTCACATGAAAAGCAAATTAGAGGAACCTTACCTTTGTATTTTTCCTCTACCTCTTTAGTATTTCCTTGCAAGCAGAGCTTCAACCACCTGAAGATCACTATTAGAACTATGTTCTAATTCTTCTTCACTTTCTCACTAAGAATCATTTATCTTCTTGCCTTTTTGTTCGAGTGAGGGCTTGGCTTCAAATCCTGATTCAATGTTCTTGGAAGCTGGAACATAGTTATCATAGTTATCTAGCTCAAATGTAGTCAATCTTCCTACTATGGCCTCTAAATTTATCTTATGATTTGCCTCACATCTTCTTTCTTGAATTGTAGAAAATCTAATTGCATAAATAGGAAGTAATGTTCTAGGAAATTTACTTACAACTGTTTCCTCGTCAATGTCTCCTCCAGAAGCTTTGATTGCACTGACAACTGCTTTGACTCTTTCAACATATCTGGCAATGTTTTCATCCTCTCTCATCCTCATTTGATCAAATTGTCCTCTTAGACTTTTTTCTTTGGCTCTTCTCACATCATCATCACCTCCATAGATATCTTTCAGCTTATTCCGCATTTCAAAGGTAGTTTTGCAGTCCTTGACATCATCAAATTCTTCATAGCTTAGGACAGATGCAATGTCTATCATCATGGTGTTATGAGCCTTTTTGTCAACAATGTCATTTGTAGATAATGTGCCAGAAGGAGTTACATATGATTCATCAAGATATTTCAATCCTGTGTCTCCAATGGAAGCCAGATTGAGTCTCATGAGACCTTGCCATGTTGAAAAGTTATCGTTGTTAAGCCTTAGATTTTCCCTCTTGTAAGACATCTTGATCTTTAGCTTAGATCCTTGAAATCCTTCTTGCAAGCACCAAAAACTCTGATACCAATTGTTGGAAATATAGTTGGAGTAACTGAGAGAGAGAGGGGGGGGGGGTGTGAATCAGTTACCACAAAAACAAATCCACAGATTCGTTAGATGTCTTAAATAACTAGTTACTGCTGTCACTCGGTAGCCACACAGAAAAATGCTATAACTCGGTAGATGAACACAATTTTTAACATGCATGTAGAAGGAAATAACATGAACACAAGAGACACCAGATTTAATGTGGAAACTCAATATGGGAAAAACCACCAAGTAACTAGCTACCAATTTTCACTCTTCTGACATGAGCCCTGTTAGGAGCCAACCCTGTTAAAGGTTACAAAACACATTGTTAGGTGTGACCTTGTTAGAGGATTTAATCACCCTGCTAGGAGTAGCCTTGCTAGAGGACTTTAGAAAAATTCAATAGAACTGTCCACCTTGTTAGAGGATTTACAAAAATGGCTGTTAGATCAATTATGTTAAGAGATTTAGGAATTACTGCTACAATGGTAAGAAAGTAACAATAAGTGACCTGAATGAGATGCAACTAAACTTTGCTATTATAGATCTCTATTCTACTTCACTAGATCCTCTTTGATCGAATACAACTTTGCTGCTCCTCAAGGATATCTAATCCTTCTTCAAAATATGCTCACAATTCCTCTTCACACAATCAACTCACTTGCATACTCGCTCATTCATTCATCCATTCATTTGAATTCACAACTTGACCTGTTATTTATACATTACAAATTGTCAAGTCGACTCATTTACAAGTTACATTTACCAATGAACAATACATCAGTCAGCTACAAACATTACATGAAACAATTAAACTTTATTTTCCAAAATAATGAAATCTTTTATTGGCTGACCCTGCTCGGTAAACACTATTCTAGAAATGATTTCCAATGTTAAACAAGTGAAACTCGGTAAATACTACAAACTAGTGCAAAATCCTTTGTAGACTGAGAGAACTTGGTAGATACTAACTTTCCTTCGCTGACCTTGTGAGCTCGTTAAAAACTGTCTTCTACCATAAAATCCTTCAGCACTCGAGTGAGCTCGATAGAAACTGTTTCCATAGTGTAACTTCTAAAAATGCTTTGTAGACTCTGTAATTCACTTTGCTGACCATCTGAGCTTTGTAGATTCTATCTTTTGCTTTGCTAACCAACTGAGCTTGGTAGACTCTATCTGATAACTGATATGACATTTGTGTAACATCAAAGACAACACACAATTGAACACTTGTATCCAACACATTATACTAAAATCCATATAATTTTAGAATATTGTGACATGGTATACATTATTTATATATTTACAATATTAATATGTTTATATATATATGTATTTTAAATTATAAAATTTATTTCAAGTTCAAGTAAAATATTAATTTTGTCAAACAATTGTAAACTCTTAGAAATTGCATTGTTGTTTTCTATTAGCGTTGACGAGCTTCCCTTGAAAAAAATCAAAATGAAGAGGCATAAATGAAACAAAAATTATGACATTTCCTTCATTTCACCCATATCTTGTCTTTATGTCTGTAAGGTAGACAATAATGTCGATTGGTTCTCATCAACAACTAAGATAATTAGTTCTCTGCCACCGTGAAAACTTATCAATGGGAGAAAGATAGTCCAAATAAGTAATCGATATGAAATGAGAGTTGTGTTGATGCAGTAGATGGAGATATAAATGGAGAATATTTATAGGGGTGAGATGGGTCGATCATTGGGTACGAACAATAATACCACTCATCTCATGCATATAATAAATGTCTTTTACCTCTTCTCTAACAATATGAAACTTTGGCTTTAATATCAGATTATGGGGAGATAGAGCATGTATAATAGATTTATTAGATAAAATACAAAGGGTGTTTTCTTCAAAATATTTTCATTGCACTTCTCATTCATTGATAATATTTGGTTTGATACATAATATTTTTTCTTGGCCACTTACATGCTATGACAAAGGGTAACACCACCTTTACCAACTCATAACCAAAAACATAACAATGTGGAGATAAAAAGAAGACAATATATTTTACAAAACATACATTAATACTTGCAAATCCTTACAAATTCTCCAAGATGAGAGAAGTCTAAGTTCTTACAATATGAGAAAGCTTCCAATATAAGATATTAGTAAATGAAATGACCCTTTTCTCTTTTTTTCCTTCCATTTTTGTCACTTTCTTTGCATCATACTGTTACTCAAGCCTCTCTATGCCTCTCCTACTAATTAGGCTTACAATGACTAAATATAACTAATTTAGAAACAAAAAATATTTGTTTCAAATACTAAAATCTCTCTAGCTAGTCCTATTTAAATCTTACTATGATTCAATCCTACAATCTCACAAGTGTATAACAAGATAAATTCATTACAACCAACTATATCCATCTAGACCTCTGACTCATCTTCTCTAGAAATTATTCATCAACATGGAGAAAAATTATTTACATCAAGAAATTAGAATTCCTCATAAATGCTAACACCACATTTTTAGTTCTTTTCCCTCTAAAAGATTGATGACTTGGAAGCGGGGATGCTCTTGCATCCCGTAGACGATCATCCTAGCATTTATTTTATTTCTCAAGTTTTTGAATTCCCTTTTTTTTAATGTGGAATGATGGTTCAACATATTCAAACATGAATTAGAGCCTTCTCAAGAATTTTGTGATTACCCTTCTTCCTACTTAAGTTGTGGAGAAAATGGAATGGATAAGCTTATGTAAATTGAAGTCGGATTGATTTTTTTACAAATACATATAAAGATTGAATTTTAGAAGGAAAGTAGAATATCATTTTTCTTTTATATTTTTAATTAATGTTAGGGTATTTCAGATCTATGATTTTAAAAAATATTTTAACTAAATTTAATATAAATGCATACATGCATACATACATGCATATATATAATATATGCATACATACATACATATACATACACACATGTATAATATGCATATGTATGTATGTATGCATATATGTATGTATGTATATATATGTATGTAATATATATGTATATATGTGTGTATATGTATTTATGGGTATATCTATATGTATGTACGTATATGTATGTATATATATGTATGGATGTATGCATGCATGTATGTATCTCAAGGTTCGTTGCCTCCTAGGAATTTACAGCAAGTATTCTCAGTGCTGGAAGAATAACTTTAGTGAAGAGTTGAGTGTAAGGAGTTGAAGAAGCAAGTTCTATCTCTGTGTAAATGCCATGATCATGAGGTTCATTCCCTTGCAATTGCAATGCCTATTGGTAAGTAGGTTCCTCTTTTTCTATCTCATTTTTCATCTGTTTATTTCACTTGATCTATTGTTTCTTAGGGGGCATTTTGTAATATCGAATTCATTTTATATAGAAGACAATCAGGACATTCCTAGATGTGGTTGCGTTAGATGTACAAGAACACAAAAAAATTATGATCAATTGCTGATGAGAAATGAAGATGGACTTTTTAGAAATTTGGTCAGTTAGATGTATTGATGGTTGTCATTTATGGAAACATATATTCAACATTTCATTTATGCATTAAGAGATAGAAAATTGTCTAAGTATTAGACTGTTTGTAGGAGTACAATGAACATATCTTAATAGTATGGATGATGCATAGATAGTTAGCTTACGTGCAGTTGAGGAAAGGTTTTTAATATTGTTATGCTGATGTGTACTAGTGTGCACATGTGGATCGCTAGTACGACGCAAGTTAAAGTAACTCTAACTATGCTAGTACTTAATAGTGTAGAATAGAGCATAGCAAAAGACAAAATTGTATGAATTTATGAATTATTTTGATTTCAAAATAATTACTAAGTCGTGTTAAGCCAATTATGTGGATATTAATTTATATTATTTCAAGTGTGTGAAGACATGGAAGCCAATTGAGCAACAATTTGTGAATGCCCAAGATATAAGTAAAGATCTTATGTTGTATAGAGAAAGAGAGAAAGTGTGTTGCGCAGTGAATGTATGTAATGCATATATATTGTGGGAGTTGCATGATTAGATGTGGCATGAAAAATATCATAAAAATTGTTTGTGAGCCTTATGTGATGCAAAATCTGATGTAAGATCAGAGCAAGTGTGAGTTGCAATAGTAATCAAGTATTGTATGTATATCTATTTTTTGAAGAAACTGAATTGTATAATTGCATGTTAGTGTAGTGGGGTCTTTTTGTATACATTATATTTGATCTACCAACTCCTAATATGGTTGAGGCTTCGAACACGGTCTAGTCCTCTAACAAGGACTCAAGACACTATATGTACTTCATAGACTCCTAACACGGTCAATATCCTTAACAAGATCCTATTGTTTAGTGAATCATCCCCACCAAGGTTTTGCCTTGGCCAGGGTTTCCCTAGTTAAAAAATAATGGTGTTATGAGTTCTCTATGTGCATGGTTATATTTATTATTCAACATTGTTGGTTTACTTTCATATGCAAGTTACAAAGTAATCAACAATATTCAGTTCTGGGCAAAAGTTTGTAGAATACTAATTCAACCCCCATCTCAGTATTATCTATTTCTAACAATTGGTATCATAGCCTAGTTACTTTGAAGAGGCTTAAAAACGTAAGTAAGATCCTAGTGAATATGGAACAATTGAAGAAGAATCTTGAGGAAGACCTTGAGTTGATTGACCTTCTTACTGAAGAGAGATAAATTGAAAGATAAATACAAAGATGCAAACGTTTACATTGGCAAACTAAAAGATGAAATTGATGATCTAAAATTTTGAAAGGAACCATTTACGTAGACTAGTGACAATGATGATATAGAAAATCTTAAGAAAGAGAATGAGATCTTGAAACATGAGTTAAAACTTGTTGAACTAAAGTTGAGTCTTAAGATTAGTGGAAATAGAGTGAACTTGATCTAAAATATGAGAATGTAGACCTTAGATCCTAGTTGAGTATAGTGACATCTAAATTATATTCTATTAAAATAGAACATGCAGAGTTTTAAAAATACAACAACATTGTGAAAGGAGAGTTGACACAAGAAAAGCAATAGTTAGAGAAACTTTACACATCTGAGAAAATTGATGAACAAATGTTTCATCAAAGACCTTATGACAAGACATGCCTGGAATATCTTCTTAGAGAGAAGTCAGAAAAGAAAGATGAGATTAGGATAGAACTAGATCCTATGACAAAAATCCCTAAAGAAAAGTTCAAGTGGTTTGATGAAGTTAATAAAACTAAATTGATAGAGAAATTTGATGAACCTAGAATAACAGAGCAAGTTGAAAAACCTAAGCAAGATGATTTATCTAAAGAAGTAAGACATAGATTTAGAGGTAGATGCTACGTATGCAATGAAATTCGGCATATAAAGAGAGATTGTACATGTAAGTCTTTTTAACCTATTACTAATTTCTATTGTTATAATTGTCATGGTTATGGACATATGGTAATAGAATGTAATAAACCTAAGTTTTTTTATGATAATAAGATAATAGAATTTTTAGGAATACTAACCCTACATGTATTGGAAGAAGTAGATCTTAGAGCAGATCTTATGATGGAGAGAGAAAGTAGTTTATTTGTTACAAATGTAACAATCTTGGACATATTGCAAGGAATTGCAGAGTACTTGGAAGTTAGAATGGAAATAATCAGAGAAGTAATGCACCTATATGTCAGTTATGCAATAACTTTGGATACACAAAAAGGTTTTGTAGAATGGACAGAAAGAAATTGAAGAGAAATGCTAATCACACAAGGAATAACAACAGGAATAATAGAAGGAATGAAAATAGAGGTAAAAATAGTAAAAAAGAAGCAGTGAAGGAACATTTTGTGGAATTCAAAGAAGAATTTGTGCGGGCTTGTAATCCAGAGAGTTCACATATAGTATTGGAAGAGAAATTATTTGATGCACCTGATGGAAAGTTGAAATGATAGATTGTTTATGGCTCAACTTGTCCGAATTAAGCCATTGTAGAAGCAACAAAACATCAGTGGTTAGAACTAATGTTAGAGAGTGAGTTAGAGATTGTGTAGTTAACAAAAGGTAGAAGACACAGAGAGAAAGCTATGGTTCAGTGCACAAGTCTTCAGATGATTGTAGTAAGTAGGAATTATAAAATCAACGTCACTAGTAAATAGAGATAGTATTTTGAGTTTGTCATAGATACACATTTAATGCATAGTGTGATTTGAAATGATTTAAGGATCGTGAACAAGATTTGATGTACCATTTTTTCATGTGAAGTATCTTGAATGAATTGAAGAGTGATTTGATAGCAATTGAAGTGTCAAGCAAGATTGTGAAGATGACAGTTGTTGGAGCCCTAAAATTTAAAATTTAAGGTATTTTTTGAATATTGAATCTAATTTCTTGAAGATTTTATAGTTATAAGAGAATGGCTAGTCAAAGAGTGCATGATGTTAGTGAAAGATCAAGATATGAGCTCAAGAAACACCTATTTGGTTCTTTACTAGATGATCCTGTAGGCACATTTTCACAAGTTCCAAAAAATGTTTTACATGTAGAGGATACAAGAAATTATATGCATAGAAAAATTGATTGTACAAGTGATGAGGAGATTCACAAGGACTTAAGAATCATGTGTAATAATGACTTATCCCTGAAATCTTAGTATGCACACCTTGAAGATTTGAATTTGGTGAATTATATGTCACAAGTGGACCTAAATTATATTGAGTAGAGTACATGATGATATGTTCTAGTTAGGTGATGTGCATATTATCATTGACAATGACCTAATTCACAAGGTCACATGATTTAGCAATGAAGGTTGTAATCCTGTTAATGAGAAAAGCATTAGGAAAATTGTGTAGACAAATTTGAAAACCAAGTTTGACGAAAGAAATATGAGGGTTTATCCTATTTAGGATAAAGGAGTGAAATTGTTAACCAAAATATTAGGGTACAAGTTGAACCATAGATCAAGGGTAAACTTTGTACCAGTTAGATTCCTTCATATAGCATATTTGATGGCCATAGAGAGGAGAACAATAAATTTGTGTGACATTGTCAAATTGTAGCTATTGGAAAATATTTTAAAGATAAAGAAAACTAAGAGTGAAGTATGTAGATTGGAGTCCCTATTGACTCGTTTATTCTTTTATGTTACTAAGAAGTTTCGTAGAGTTATTAATTAGGATAGCAGTGAGTGTGCAATGAAGATTGTGACTCAAAGTTACAGATCTAAATCTAAGAATAACAAAGACATTGATATTGATAGGATGATGAATAATTTTTAGTCTAAGATGAAACTGAGGTATATGATGGAAATTGACAACACCTGCATGGAAGAAATGATACCTAGAGTGAACTTCATTAAGTCTATTGGCTATGAGATGAGTGCAAAACTAATTGAAGGGTATGTGCAGATCATAATTGAGTTTGAGCAAGACACACAATGTCCTAGATGGAGGGCAGATGATGAAAGGTTAAGGATCATAGACTCTAAGCTCCATAGAAAGGAGAGAAAGAAGAAAGTAGAGACAGAGATAAATTCCATACTTACCGAATCTGACATGACTAGGCAAGAATTCAATGAGATAAAGAAAATTATGCCAGAGATGGAGGCCAATGGGTAGATAGAAGTGTTGGCATCAACACCTATTATAGTACTAGGACCTTGAGAAGGAGTAACAGTGACACAACCATATGTGGAAGCTCCCATTGCACCATATGAAATAGTTGTGCAAGTGCAACCTATAAGAGTAAGCTATGAACAATCACAGAGGCAGTCAGAGGTGGAAGCACCTACTATGCAAATGAAGTCAAGGAGACTAGTGAAGGTTAAGAAAAAACCTACATCTCAAACAAAGAAAAGAGTAAAGCTAATCAACAATAAGCCTGGCAAAAAGATGACAACAATACAACTGAACAATTTTGAAACCTTAGATGATGATGATGAAGATAAATTTATTTAGAAAGATACACACGAGGCTAATAAAACCATAGGCAAGAAATCATGGAAACAAAAGATAGAGAATCTGAACATGCATATTATAAATGATGATGATTTTGTTCAGTTGAATAAATTTTATAGCATGTATAGCAGTATGCATAGGAGGCAGTTAGAGAATACCATAATAAGAAATATGATTCTAAGGAATAAGATATTTGATAGCATTCAAAACAAGATTCTTGAAGACCTATACAGTAGGTTGATCAATAGAAAGAGAAGGGTTGTAGAAGAAGATCTGAATATGAGGATCACATCCATAAATAAGTTATGTGATGTTGGATCAAAAGAGCAATCAAAGATAATTTTGAGGGGTATTGAGCCCTTACTAAGGAACAAAAGAAAAACAAGTCTTCTAATCGGAGCCAATTATGAGGAGGTAAGGCGAGAAACATAGGAGGCTATAGTGAAATATATGTCCTCAGTACCTAATGAGAGTGTGCAAGCAAAGACTAACAGTCTAGTATATGCATAGATAGATACACCTTCCAATGAAGAGGAAGAGGCAAAAGGGACATAGCAAGCAGTATCTCCACATCACATTGTTATGGGCACTTAATCCATGCAAGTGGATAGTATGCACATAACTATGGATACAATAGAGAATCCATTTGCAGCATATGGGGCAAATATTGTTGGCAATATCACTGCCTATACCAGTTCTGATGATGAAGAGGAAGAGAAAAAGAAAAAGGAAAAAAAGAAAATAAGAGAAAGGAACATGAAGAAAAGAAAAGGAAAGAAGATGAAGAAAAGAAAATCAAAGAAGAACAGGAAAAGAAGAGGAAAGAAGAAAAGGAGAAGAAGAAAAGAAAAATATAGAAGAACAAGAGAAGAAGAAGAAAGAGGTTGAGGAAAAGAAGAATGCAAAGGAGCATACAATGATTACTATATCTTTAGTAGTATTAGTAACTGAACATCAACAATAGTACCTATTCCATTTGATGATGAAGACCAGAAAGAGCTATTGGGAACCTTGAGCAAATTGTTGGAGAAAAAATATATCTATAAAGTCTTTAGAGAAGATCCTTTTCGAAGTCTTCGAGTGCATGCGAAAGATAGTTTCCAAAATGGTAGCTAATCCAAACTTGCAAGCCAAGGAAAAAGAGTTGATGAAGACATTTGATGGGAAATTCACAATCTTAGCTAAAGTAGCAATAATGCAAGCACTAAGTAATCACGATGCAACGCTATTCAATAGAATGTGCACTAATGTGCATAATGATTTGAAGGCAATTGATGGAAATATCAAGGAAATGAGACAGTGTATTGCTGAAGGTAAGAAGTTGTATGGATAGTGTGCAATGTCCTATATTTACTTATCTAATTTTGATTCAAAGATCAAAGGCCATATGAGTGAGCTTCAGTCACTCACTACAAGATTGCAACAACTAGAGATCAGAATTAAAGATTCTTAGAATGAGATTGAGAAGATCCACAATGTTATCAGAAGCATTGAATTTCAAATGGAGAAGTTAATAAGAAGATTCTCTATTCTTAGAGAATACTTGGTACCCAAGGTTGTAATTTTGTAGAGTCAATTGGAGGAATGTCTTTCAACAAAGAATTCCTATGACAATTTCACCTATATCGAATTGAGCATAGTTGAAGTGACATCCTATGCACTTTGCACACTTATCAGTATATAATATATAGTCAAAGGAAACTATAAGAAGGACTTTGATAGATTGAAGATTGATTTTGTAGATTGCATATCCAGAATGATGATCTGATCAACAACATGCAACAAAATTTTGTGATATAGTTTTTTACACCTTTTCCATTGATGTCAAAGGGGGAGTATTGTGTTATTATGTAGAGGAAAATCATATGTATGTAAATCTATATGTAAGAGGGAGCTTATGCATGTATCAATGTAAAGGAGTGATAAGGAATGTAATGATCCATTAAAACATGAATAAAATTGTTATCTTTAGAAAGCAATTTGTGTGTAGTTATTTTATTTGCTTTTGTTTTGTATGACATCATTTTGGGACATAGCCAATTTTTCCAAATGTTGCCATCAATGCGAAGGAGGATATTGTTGGAAATATTGTTAGTTATATGTATTGGTGGTTCTCTTTTATGGGAACATATATTCAACATTTCATTTATGTATTGAGAGACATAAAATTGTATAGGTATTAGACAGTTTGCAGGATTATAGTGAATAAATCTTAACAATACAAATGATGCATAGAGATTTATCTTATGTGTAGTTGAGGAAAGATTCATAACTTTTTCATGATGATGTGTACCAGTGTGTATGTGTATATGGTCAGTATGATGCAAGTTACAGTAAGTTTAATTGTGTTGGTACTTAATAGTGAAAAACATAGCATAACAAAAAACAAAGCTGTACGAATTTAAGAATTATTTTGATTTCAATATAATTACTAAGTCATGTTAAGCTGACTATGTGGTATTATTTTATATTATGTCAAGTGTGTGAAGACATGGAAGCCCATTGAGCAACAATTTGTGAATGCGCAAGGTATAAGTAAAGATCTTATGTTGTGCAGATAAAGAGAGAAAGTGTGTTGCATAGTGAATGTATGTAATGCATAGATATTGTGGAAGTTGCATGATTAGATGTTACATGCAAACTATCATGAGAACTATATAATTTCATGTTAGGGTAGTGGGGTCTCCTTGCATACATTGTATTTGTTCTACCAAATCCTAATAGGGTTGAGGCTTCTAACAAGGCCTAGTCCTCTAACAAGGACTCAAGACACTATATGTACTTCATAGACTATTAAAATACTCTCAAAACCAAGTGAAGCTCAACATTAACCTATTATTGCATGACAACTAACCATGCAAATCTCTTAGTTTTAGGCAATGTAGAAGGAGGCCATAGTTCAATATGCAATCTTAGATAATATGCATATGACATTAGGTGGACCTAAAAAATGCAATAGGTTTTGATTTTTGTTAGAGGTCTTTAATTAGGCATTTTAAGTTATATACCATCACGAATATTGTAACATTGATTCTTATAGGAAAGGGTAATGTCCTTAGCATGCAAGCAAATCAAGACTTTCTATGCACTGCCTTGCTGAGGACGTTCTCTCAACCATACCAACTAGAGTTATAATGTTCACGATGGTCTATAATTTTAAAAACTTAATAGACCTATTAAATAAATGTAAATGTGGTGCATTTTTAAAGATCCATCTATTGTCCATACATATAGAATGCAACTGCACATGCATTCTTGATTCAAAGGGGTAAGATCTTATTTTAGATGCGACAAAAAAAGACATGCACCAGAAGATCGAAAATGTTGTCACTTTTTCAGGTTTGGAACTTTTTTTTGTTATATTTTATCAGATGTATCCACATGAATATGAATACTTTGTCGCACATATAATTTCAGAACATTGTTTTCTTCATATTTCAGGTTGAAATAGGGATATTTTTTCCATTGATAATCTTACAATCCTTATATATTTAAGATAACCCACTTCATCAAGGGACATGTGTTACAAGGTAGATGTTCTAGAGTACCTTTTTTTCATGAATGATGTAGGAATTCTTAGAGATGTATGCTCCAAAAGAACCAACTTATCAATGTTGTATTATTTGGTTTCTTTCTTTCATGTATAATTTATAATTTGATGTGATATGGGAAAGACAAACAATTTCTACATATACATCATTTATTTCCATAATTTTAAAATGATTGTAGGTGTAAAAAAGTAAATGGGTTCTATTAGAGAGAAGGTACCATTCAAATGACCCTTGAATATTTGGATTTTATTTTTGTTGTTGTGTAATTAGGATATAACACCATAGTATGCAGGAGTTCTTCATGGTATGATGGTTGATCCCTTTTACATCCTCAAGATTCAAGGCATTGGATTGATTTCGTATTAATTGGATTCACTCGTGAAAATAATCTTATTCTTGATATCTATACTGGGAAGGTATCACAAATTTAGTTGGGGCATTTGCATCCATTATGAGCACAATTGGAATAGGGTATCTTGTTCAATGGTTGGGTTCATTCTAGTGTTTCTTGTCACTTACTATCATTTTGTATTTTATTTCAACCAACTTCTGGAATATTTTTTCCATTGGCAAAAATGTATTTGACTGATTTGGGAAGGATATATATTTTCATTGACAAACAAATTTATTAGTTTGCTTCCATCTACACTATATACGAATATAGTAATAGGCTAGCAAGAAGACAAGTCCACATCCATCCAAATGATCTTCTTTTTGAGTATCCTAAAAAATTGGGTTGACATCAGAAGGCCCGAGCTTCATCATATGATTTTACTCAGAAGCATTCTAATAATTGTGTATTCACATGTTTGTAGGCCCTAAGATTAATTATATATTTGATCTTAGGAATCCTATAAAGTATGGCTCAAAATTTTTATCCTAGGCCTTCTCAGATTTAAATCAAGTTCATACTTACCACAGGAGACATATTCTTGTTCAACCCATTTTCTATCATCTGTAATACCTTGGTCATTAGATCATTGTGAATATGAAAATCTGATCTTCTTTGTAAGATGGTCTTTCCCATCCAAGTGATTCCTATATCATAGTAGCTACTGTAACACTTTCCTTGATTTTATATAGTGCTCCCATAATATCCTCTATGTGGTTGAGCTATTGTTTTTGCCATGCAGTATCTTGCTAAAGCTGCTCCTTCTTCTAGTAAATTACCACAGAGTCTCTCTCATGCCTTAAATTTTAATCAAACTTATGAATATCTACCTCCACCATATCTAAAATTAACTTCACATTGTGTTTTAACTCTATCATAGGTTTTTGATCCTCGATAGCCTTCATTTCAACATTTCAGCATTCAAGTTTTCAAGTTTTCACTTCATTATATTTTTGGTTTATCAACAACTTCATTCAATTGAATTATAGTGCATCACAACTAGTTGCTCCAATGATGCAATCACCCATGTATCTCTAGATTGTGCAAGAACTTGTTGTTTTAAAGAATCTAGATAGATACTAACAATTCCAAAGCCATAAACTTGAAGAACATCATGTGTGTGTCCCAATTTAGGGAAAAATTAAATATCATGTTCTGGTGCATATGTTTCAAGCACTTCCTTCAAAGTCAACTGAGGTGCACCCACCTAATTGTAAAGGTGAATTCCACTATCGATAGAAATTGAGGCTTGTTGTTAAGCATACGGTACTACTACTTGTTTCCACTAAAGTACGTCAGATTGGTATTGCTTTGTCACCCTAAGATAGGTTACATTCTCTATAGCCCCATGTTGTTCCATAGTTGTACCCTCTACAACTTAATTCATCATCTCAAGGGATACATTTAGCTGACTTCTTATCCTCTCATTAGAAAGAAGTTTAGGGCACAATAGTCCTTTCCACCCTTAAAACCATTATGTTACTTCATTAAAATAAGAAGTTCAACAAAGCCAATAATACAAAACTTGCTGCCACTTTAGAAAATATATTGCCTCCAGCATTACAACCATATGATAAATGGGAATAATAAATGACCAAGCCATAACCTAGTTAAATTGGTCTAGTTTTTGATTAGTTGGGTTGATTACAAATTACCATAGAACTATCAGTAGATTAGGTATGATAAAATGAACAATCAACTATTCCTAGCTAGCAGCATGAAATATAATTCTCCAAGGTGATAAAATTGCATATGCAGATACATCACTTTCATGCTAGGCATGAAGCACATTGGCCCAAAAATGGAAGCCAAGGATGTAACCATGCATGTATTGGTATAGTCTCCCTATGAGGATCCGAAGTATCTAGTGTTGTTAATTTTGGCATCTCTATATGATCTGGAATGCTATGAAGTACTGAAGCTAGTAGTAACTTCTCCCACATCTCTAGAAAGCATAGCATAGGTTCAGGGTCCCTTGGCTACTAGGAATTTGTCGCAGCTATTCTCACTATTTGAAGAATAGCTTTAGTGAAGAGTTGAGTGTAAGGAGTTGAAAAAGTTAGTTCTACTTCTGTGTAAATACCATAATCATAAGGTTCATTCTCTTATAGAAGCCTCTACCACAATGATATTACCTCTAAACCGTACAAAGTGTTGGTCTGATTTTTCACAGCATACAAAAAGGTCTAATATTTTGGTGAAAAATTAGTTAGGTCATTGTATTTTGTAGATTAAGGTTTCATTGCTTATAATTTTCACAAATTTTGTGGTTACCCTAGTCGTGCCTTGATTCATGTTTTGATTGAATCTATTAAATTCTCAAGGCTTGTCTCTCAGCATAGCCACTAAAATACCCTAAGTGTGAAAAACTCTAGGTCTCCTTTCAAATTTTCAAAAAATATTTGTAAAGCACTTAAATTATTTCCCTTTACAGTTTTATGGTGTAGGGTTTCATGTAAGAGCAAAATACCTTCTTCCTCATGTTTCCGTGGTTGCGTTTTATCGTGCAGCATAAGAGCGTAAAGAAGTTTTGTTTTACAGGCATATGCTTTTATCTTTCATAATAGCAAAATAGTTCATTTAGAGTCCCCCCGATCATATGTTTGGTCTTTGAGCGAAGACACATAAAGGCTTTTTATGCTTTGAAAATGGTTTTATGGCTTTACGATGAACAGTTAAATGGGTGAGCGAAAGAAGCTTGAAGAGGTATCCCTAATCATAGGATATAGTGTCGAGCGTGTGATTGTAAAAGGTTTTGAAGGATATGTGTTATGCCACTTTAAAGGAATACGAGTAAGCAGTTGGGCGAAGGGGCAGAAAGGTGTTGAGTTGAGATCTACACATTTACTTTATTATGATTGGTGTAAGAGTGTAATACCCTAGCATGGTATAAAGGAATGATTTGTAAGAATGCACAAAATGCTTTACGATCCTATGGGTAAAGTGAATTCGTAAGAGCGAAGGTGAGATGCAGTTGTATTTATGTGCATACGTTCTTTGAGCTCGCGGACAATCGTAAAGCCATATTATAATAGTAATCATTTAAAGAGGGACTTGTTGAGTTGTTAGATGGGCCCTGTGTAAGTGAATCAAATGGTGACATGTCACAGACATTAGATGGGCCCAACCCGTGTGGTCAACAACTTAGGTTCTCAAATTTTACATGTGCTAAAAATCAATGGTGATGTTGTTTTCTATTTGTTTATGGTGCAATCTGGGTCGTTGATAAGTAAAGAGGGAAGTTTTATCTTTACACTTTTATGCTTGCAAGGTAAGTGTATGAACAAAAAGCTATTTCATTTTTTCTCCATGGTTATGAGTTAAGTTTAAGCGTGTAACCATAAAAGGTAAAGTGAAGGAATGAATACCAGGCATTACGTTTATTCGTGAAAGGAAAAACATAAGAGCGGGATGCTATTTGTAAAAGCTTTTTGGTATTATGAGGATGACGTAACTTGTGCAAACATAAAGGAGGAATAAAGAAGAGACAAGAGGCATTACGATGCCATGAGTAAAGCTTTAAGCGTATGATTGAAAGATGGGTGGTTAAAGAGTTTCGATGTCTCGGGTATAGAAGTTAGTGAAGCAACGGAAAGGAATTTTTCAAGGTTTTCGTTGGTACATGTGCGGATGAGTGTAAAAGGTAAAAAGAAGGTAGCAACAAGGGTTTTATGCTCATACAAGGAATGTTTGATGCGCAAGAGCGAAGATGTTAGTTGCAAAGGTTTGAGATTCTACGATGAATAAGGATCGTGTAAAGGCATAAAGGAAATTTCAATGCAGTGTTTAAAAAGGCCCTAGTGCTTCTATGCTTGGGATGTTCTAAAGCCTCACCAAAGGATTGTAAAGGCTAGCCAGGGGTGTCCTTGGGGTTATGAAGATTGGAGATCTTGACTCAACATAGGAACAGAAGACCAAAATTTGAAAAGAAAGCTGCTGAAGTGTCATAACAGTTTAGAAAAGGACAAAATCACCATAGCCAAGTAAAATAAAACATTGAAAAGGACATCAGGATTGACTTTCACAGTTGATATCCCTTGCTGTTAGCCTACGAAGGTGGTATTAAATGCTCGTGCATGTATAATTAATTAAAAAGCTGGTGGATTGAATAAAAAAACATAAATATTTGATTGAATGTCCATAATATTGCCACTCTAAAGAAATTGTGTTCTTGCTCTGAAATTTTTATCTTAGCATCCATAGCCCTGTGATTTTTGTGTTGTGCAAAATTTTCAAAAGTGAAATCTACAAAAAAGAGCCTGACAGGGAAGTTGAAGAGGTTCCTGAAGAAGAGGTTGAGGTTGAAGACAAAGGAGATGATCTGGTAGAAGTCACAGTAGAAGGTAAAAGAAAGAAGACTACTGCTAAGATTGAGAAGAAATTGATGGTTAGGAAGCCCAACAAGCACGCTGAAGATTGGTTGAAACTTCTTCCAGGCTCATCAAATGGTATCTCAACTAATGACCACATCTTCAAAGACCCTTATGTCTTGGTTAGGGATGCATAGTGCCCTAGAATTGATGGTTTCAACTTGTTTTTATATTTTTACCAGAACATAATAGAAAAGGTGCCAGTCTGTAACCCATCGAACAAAAATATGGCAAAGCTAATATTTCGAGAAGTATTTGTTGATGTAGACCTATTGAAAGCATTGATAAATTCCTACAATCTGGTTACCAGAACTTTTCAAAGACACAATGGGAGTTTTTTGTGCACACAAGATATAACTTCTTTTGTAGAAGCTTTTGGATTGGAAGGGCAGATGGATGTGCCTATTGATCTTGAAGACCTGCAGAGGAAATTTGGGAGTAATAAGGCCTACTTTGTAAACAATGTCATATTGCCCCACATCCCTTATAATGTGAAAAAGGCAGGGATGATTCCAAAGAAAGTGGGGATTTTTTTCCCTTAAGAAGATTCAAAAATTATTTCAAGGACACAATATATGGGCTACACAAAGTTTTAGGGAGTGATGGTGTAGAGGATTGTGTTTATGGTTCCCTATTCTTGATGGCATGTGATATACAGGATCTTTTCCACCATAAGGAGTATGACTATGTGGCTTTTATCATGGACAACATGCACAATTAACTTATCAGTGCAAAGAAGGGAGAAATGAAGAATTTCACATTCCACCATTACTCACTACTGATGCATCTTTTTATGTATCACAACATTGGTTACATCAGTCTAGACTTTATTGATCAAACTTTTGATGAATTTGGTGAGTTACCTATGCAACTGTGGACTCGAATTTGGTATGAAAACTTTCATTATTCAAATGCATTTGTGTTTTTCAATTTATTCAGTTCTGTTATCATGAGGCAATTAGATCATACTTTCTTTAGGGCACCAAATGTTTTGAAGACTTTGCTTAGGCCCTCATTTTTAGATGAGAAAACAAAATTAGATCATAACTGGGGAAGCATCTTTTTATTCAACGAGTGCACACTGATGAGATTCTATGCATGCCCACAACCTCCTCACCTTCTACCTAAATATTTACCCCCTAGATTGGCCATTATTGAATTCTTTTAGTAGTTTTTATTGATGAATAAAGAAATGATCCCTCCTCTACACAAGCCTACTTTTGTTTGTAGAACCTTTAAATAAGGAGATTTTGAAATAGGAAAGAATGCATATGAGGAGTTGAGTGAGTATCTAGGCCAGTACAAATTTGCTACTGGGCCCTATAGGATGTATGACCTTGACAATTACATTACCAATGAGGTCAAGACCACTAGGGGACACATCCTACCTCCAAGCAAGGCAATCCCTGTAGAGGACTTAATTGCCAACATAGTAGCAATAGGGGAGGCTAATGAGCTATTAAGGAAATATGAAGAGATAAGGAAAGTAGAGGAGGCCTTGAAAAAGACCAACCCTAATTTTAAGGGTTTTTATATAAAGGTTCCATACCGTAGTAACTTGAGCAAAATGGTGGATAACTTTGATTATATTATGTCTCAAATGCCAGATGAGGTAGAGCGAGATGAAGCCATGGTAAATAGAGAATCCCCTGAGCTAGATATGGAGTTGGAGATTGAGTTGGAAGAGGAGCAACCATCAACTTCAGCTTGGGTGCCCAAAGGGAATAAAAGGCATAAAACAATGCACATCCCAGAGAGGGTAGTAAGCAGAGCCTTATAGGTTATGCCAGGAAATAGTGAATATTTTGTTGATATTAGGCAAAATTATTTACATCAAAGGGCTATAGAAGCAAAGAAAGCCTGTACTAATCTCCAGATTGCAACATCAAGATATGATGAGAGGCTTATTCAATTTGAAAAGTTCATGGAAGATGATGATTTCATTAAATCATCAGAGTTAAAAAGTTTTCTTTACAAAATAAAACAAAATGAGCTTACATTGAGTCTCATGCCTGGAGAGGATCCAGAGAAGAACAAGGAGATAGTTGAAAAACTATTAGCCTATGATCCTGAGAGTGAAACAATGACCTCTGCAGAAGCCAAGGAGTTGGTACATAGGAGTGGTATGATTCTAATACCACATTGGGATATTGAGAGGGCTTTTGTTCTGGATCAAATGAGAAGACAAGACAAGGCTATAAGTTCTGAAGCCACTAGCAGTTAAGGATTTAAGAGAGGGTCAATGTTTAATAGAGACACAAAAACTCTAGTACTATGGAGTGTGGCTCCTAACACCAAAAAACCCAGAATGATGGATATACAGGAAATTACAAAGGGAAATATGATTGTGTAAACATTGAAGAGCACTACTGGGAAAGAAATATCTAGCTTTGTCAAACACTTTGCTCTCATGAGTGAGGTAAATGTGGATGAAATTGAGGATAATCTAGCTGTAGTCTATAATGAATGTCTTGACATCAGAAAATTGTATGAAGAAGAGGTCAAAAGGAGCCATGTACAAAAATAAAGAATAGAAGAGTTGGAGGGGAAAATTTAGAGTTTGGGAGTAGAAATAATATCCCTCAAGGAGTAACTCAAGGAAGCAACTAAGGTAGTACATGCACCAAGGTAGATAGAAGAATTAAGGCACACTATAGAGGCAGAGGCCCAAATAGAAGAAATGCTTATGGGCGCAATAGTGCCAATACCTATAGTAAATTTGGAAATAGGGGATCCTCAATCTGACAATGTAACTGAGAAAAGTATATAATGAATGTGTTAAAGCATAGAATAAGCACTTTGAAAAGAATATCTCAAGATGCTTATAATGCATTCATAAATCTACAATCTACAGAGCTAGTATGCAAGGATGCAATTGGATGGCTTGAGCCAATATTTTAGCAATGGGGACCATACATGCAGCTCTTTGACATATTGATACCCTTGTTAGCCAAAAAGCCAGATCTCCCAGATAAAGTTATTGCTATAAAGCAAGGTATGGATAAGGTACAAGACCTATCGCAAATTTTCACAGGGGAGCTGGTAGCCATACAAAGTAAAATGAAAGTATTAACAAGTGGTCTTTATTCTTTGATTGATTCTATTCTTGATTCTGATAGCAAATAAAGGATTTCAACGAATGGTCTGGTTCTTTTGACCATATTGTACACTTGCCACAAGTGGCACCCATTTTCAAAGATGATATGGATGAGTGTATTTTCAATGAACTCATTGACACCTTATTCAAGATTCAAACTAAAATGAATAGGTTTACTACAAAAGGAAAGGTGATTACTGATGCCAGATGGCAAAAATATGTTAGTGTGTTAGTAGCAACCAAGACTTACGAGTGGCCCACCAAAAGAGAATTTATTGTTTGGGAAGCAATCACAAAAATCAAGGCCCTAACAGTAGGAAGTAGCTAGAGAAAAGGATAAAGTTGAAGATTTGATGCTCCACTTGTCATTTGTAACTGTCTTTCTTTGTTTCTTTTTCAAAAAAGGTGTCTAGATATTTTGGAAAAAGTTGTTATACTCATTGTTGTAAAAGGACACCTGTCAATCACAATTGCCCTTTTCTTGTTGCAATTCATGTTATATAAATGAGTTTTCAAGGCATTGTGAGGGTTCAAAAATTTTGTGTGTTTTCAGTTCTTTTAAGAAAGTACTTTTGGTCTAGTCAGATGTAGTTGTTTTGAGTTTATTTTTAGTGATGTACTTTTCTAATAACAAATAGAAATGCAAAATCAATATGACTTTTTGGGTTCTATGCTGAGTTTCTATTGGTTAATGTATTAGTCAATAAAAAGGATAATACAAAGGGGTATTTACACCAAATTTGTGTCACTTTTTTCTATCTCCTTTTCATGAGTTTATCAGTTTTGAGATCATTGGGATAATGTTCATTTGATTGAATGCATTCTGGATGGGGTGTATATTAGTTATATTGTTGCTTTTAATTCAATGAATTATATAAATGCTTCAATAAATAAGTAGAATTCATGAGTTTATGAAGAGGATATCATGTAAGAATGGAAATAGGTGATTATAGTTGACATATTCAATTACAAGTTAATTCAACAAGGTCTCCTGCCAATAAGTGACTCTATTGCTCAATGGATAAGGTACTGGTCTTATAAATCAGGGGTGATTGAGAGTAAACTCTGCCTCTACATGTTAAAACTGTTATAAATTCAAAATCATTCATATATTATTTTGTTCAAGGTTGTAATGCTGGTCACCACTCGTTTACATTTGGTTTTCTGAGTCATAGGTAGGCACTATTCCTAGAAACACTTGTAAACTCTAGGATAATTAGGACCATATTTGCTTATAGGGGATGCATACAAATTTGAAAGCATTAAAGAAATTGGTAAACTATGTATGTGCATGAGGATAGAAGATGAGAATCAAAATGAAACTAAGAGAGTTGTAATAAATCAGTTTGTATTTGAATCATCCCCAGATACACCCACTTTGGTTTAGTAGAGCCGATAGAGTAGGAAACCATCCATGGTTTCGTTGAAGTGTGGCCCAAATGATGTACTTGTTGCTCAGTAGTGTCAAACACCAACACAAAGGATGTTGAAGTGATTCCGAACCTTGAAATACTCTTCTAGGAAATGGAAAAGTAAATGCAGATGCAGTACATGACAAATTGCACAACTTGTTGTCCACCCAATATTTAGACTGTAAATTATCAAAGACACTTGCAAGTGATTCCAATATCATAGCACCTACCACAACACTTTATTGGATTCTATCCAGTACTCCCATAATTTCCTCTATGTTGTGTACTTTTTTTTGCATGTAGTCTCTTTCTGAACCCATTCCTTCTCCTTCTGGGATATTGCTACAAACTCTCTTTCATGCCTTAAATTCTGATCAAACTTCTGAATATTTGCCTCTACCATATCTAAAATTAACTTTACATTGTGTTGTAACTCTGGCATAGGTTTTTGATCCCTAATAGCTTTCATTTCAACATTTTAGCATTCAAATTTTCTCTTCATTATATGTTTGGTTTATCTATGAATTCCTCCAATTGGATTATAATACATCTCAACTAGCTACTGCAATGATGCAATCACCCATCTATCTCCAAATTATGTTAGAACTTATTGTTTTATAGAATCTAAATAGATACTGATACTTCCAAACCCATAAAATTAAAGACCATAATGTGTGCGTCCCACTTTAGGGAATAATTGAAAATCATGTTCTTGTGCATATGTTTCAACCACTTCCTTCAAACCCAACTGAGGTGCACACCCATGTAATTATTTAGGTGAATAACACTACCCATGGAAGTCGAGACTTGTTGTTGAGCATATGGTGCCTCAAATTGGTACTGCTCTATCACCCTAAGATAGGTTACATTCTCTCTAGCCCTAGGTTGTTCCTCAGTTGTATCCTCTATAGCTTGATTCATCATTTCAAGGGATAAATTTAGCTGACTTATTATCCTCTCATTCGAAAGAAGCTCATGGAGAAATAATCCTTTCCACCCTAAAAACCACTATGCTACTTCATTAAAATCAAGACTTGAATAAAGGCAATGATACAAAACCTACTACCACTTTGGAAAAAAATGCTGCCTCCAACATTGCAACCATATTATAAATAGAAATAGTAGATGTCCAAGCCATAACCCAGTTGAATTGGTCTAGTTGTTGATTAGTTGGGTTGATTACAAATTTCTGTAGAACTATCATTATATTAGGCATGATAAAATGAATAATCAGTTATTCATACCTAGTAGGATCAAATAAAGTTTTCCAAGGTGATAAAATTGCATATGTAGATGCATCACTTCCATGCTAGGCATGAGGCACATTTTCCAACTTATAATGAATGGTTGGATATAAAAGCTCCATATGCTATCCCAACAATGGAAATAAATCATAAACAACATTGAAGGAAACATAATCTTTTCCATACAATGACTATGTTCTAAAAGCAATTTTTTTATAGAATTATTCTCCAAACCATCGCAATTCTGATCGTTCGTTCCGATGGCTAGCCATTCTATACATAGAAAAACTATCAAAACAACATCATAACTATGATGGAATGATGCACTGGATAACCGTTCGGTATATAATGCCACTTTCACAAATGCATCACAATTGCGACAATTGATTGGAAGTTGAAATTATCAAAATTATGATGGTGTACTATTGCAATTGCGACATTGTGAACATATACTCTTGTCCCTCCTTTCTTCGAATTTATGACAGTGTTAGCCATTTCCATTACAACGGTTTCCCTCATCATCACAATTTTTGACAAAAAAAGTTTGATGGTCGTATGATAGGAGGCAATCATGGTTCTGTTGCTAGGACGATGGGTAGACGTCGCAATTACGATGACTTGCCTTCACAAAATAGGTCCAAATGTACTAGTGTCACTATACATATATCTTTAATGGGTTCCAACATGTTGATGACATTGTCCATATCAGTGTAAGTATATTTGATCTTAGCATCATGATTTTTCTTATTAGCATGATGTGAATCCTCTTTTTCATTTTTGGATAATGGTTGTTTAAAGGCTTTATGATTATAATTCTTAACTAAGGCATCTATAACAACCTTTCATCCATCAATGAGGTCTTGAATGCCATTGTAAAGCTTGAAACAATTCTCATTGTTATGTCCCTTAATCCTCTGATAGTTGCAAAAGTGATCATCCCTCCACCAAATAGGTTTGATGGGTGGATCATAGGGTTGGGTGTTATTAGGTAGCATGATAAGTCTGTTTGCAAGAAAGGTTTTTAGGTCGACATCATATGATTCTACCATCATTGTGTAGACACATTTTTGTTTAGAGGGCTTCTTAGTTTTATCAAAAGACTAAGACTTTGAAGTTTCTTGTTGTTTGGCAGCATAGATAGCAAGAGAAATGGGAGGTTGGCTCATTTTTCATAGGATCGTCTACTACTTCATCATTGAAGACATATTTGTTCTTGTTGCAAGGTTTATTCTTGTCCTTTCCATTTCCATTGCAATTCTTGTCTTTGTTTAGCATGATATCACCTTTCTTAATGAAACCATTATTTTCCAAGGTCATAGTATAATATAGGTACAAGCATGTTGCCAAAGATATTATTTTTCTCAGTTTTAGGAATCTACCAAGTGTACCTTGAGTTTAAGGATCTCCAATGTTGGATGTATATAGCAAAGGGCTGACCTTAGTTTTTTATTAATATTGCACAAGTCCAACATAGTGATAGGATGTTGAATATTATAAGAATATTTTTGAATGAATCATTATGAAATCTGATTTAATGACTTGAGGGGAGGTGACAATTTTGTGAACCATTGCATAGCTTGGCTCCTGAAGCTTCTAGGAAATAACCTCATGAGATATCTGTCTTCATGCAAAAAATGCATGCTAAGAACATAGAAGTGTTATACATAATCATGGGGATTTTCATATCCATCTTATTAGTCAATTGGGAACCTCTATATAGCTAGGAAATTGAACCATGTAGAGACTTCTATTGAAAGGAAGTGCACATATAGAGACTTCTTTCTATGCATGTGTATTCTTCTTTTTGTGCAAAGTGTTTCTCTAGGTGATGATTCCTCTCTTCAGGATGCACTGTGAGAGAAACACTATCTTTATTCGTATGGGTATCAAAGGGAGTAGGGTTCTCAAATTTGTAGAGTGAATTTTGCCAAGTGTTAGCCTCTTCTAGATTATCAAAGATGGGTTCTACCTCCTAAGGTTGTCTATAAGGATTCATAGTTGGAGTTATCAATTGTTCAAGGGTGAATCAAGGATGAATTCTTAAGACTGACTTGTAGTATAGCCACAAATGACATGTAAGGATATGTCTTTGTCTAATAGGATGAAATAAATATTTTCATATTTAGAGTTTATATTGTCAAGACCAATCACTTTTGAAAAATAAAATAAGGGAGTGTATTGTCAAGAATGCTCAAGAACTTACAACACTAATGACTCGAGCCAAGAAGTTGAGCAAGAAGCTCTATAGAAAATATTTAGAATAGTTAGGTAACGTGATTTTGACAGGTGATCGTTAGTGATATTTTAGCTCATATCTGACAAACTAGATCCATCTGTTCAACTTAGAAAAACACCTAGCATGAATATTTTAAACTAGACTACGGTAGGATGAAGCAATGACACCCCTAAATAAGCTATGGAACGCTTAAATCAGTGATGATTTAATTTTGCAAGCAACAAAGGCTGGGAGATACTTCTCAAAAAGAAAAATGATATAGAATCAGCAAAAATTATCAATCGATAAACCCTTCTAGAGTAGAGTGATTCTTTTGACTTGTGCGATAGTTTTCATTAAGAAATATGATAGAATTGATAAGAAGAGTGCGATAGAGTTTCTAAAAGACATGTGATATTTTAGTAGGTGCAAAATATCGCATGACATTTCTCAAAAGGTTGTGCAATAAAGAGCCAACGAACTATGTAAAATACAACTTAAAGCTTTAAAAACTTATGTATTAGTTTTCTTTTTTGAATGTCTTAGACTTGAATGTAGTGTTGACAGTATAGGACTTTAGTTTTTAGTAGAAAACACCATGGTTTGAAAATAATAAGGGAAATGAACATGTCTCAAATGGTTAGACAAGGGACAAAGCAACCTTTCTAACACAAGAAATTGGGATATCAAAAGAAAAATCCTATGAATGTTAATGACATGTTTGATGTTAGTGAATGTTCACAAAAGTCTTTTCACATTAGAAGATACATTCCAAGCAAAAATACCTAAGGTCATGGTTCATTAATAAACACCTTGCCCCATGCTGATGCTACTTCACCTCACACAAAGTGGTAGCCCATGATAGACATAGGCTTTTTCATGGAGGTGTCATTGACACAACCACGGGGACACAAATGGTGAGTGTAAAATCCTAAGGTGATCTAGGTAATCCACTAGGATTGGTGTTTGCATCAAGATGTTGAATAGATAAATAACGTAGCTTCTATCCTATGGTGTTTAGAAAAGTCTTCCATTCATATGACTCCTCTTGCTCCCAATATGGGACACCTTACCTTGTGACAAGTAATGGAGCTTACGGCCACAAGAGTACGTTAAGAATTCCCACCTAGTGATTTCCTCATGGTCACAATCCCACAAGTACTTCCACTAGATGAAGACATGTACTATGTCTACCAAGGTTTTTTATCCTTGATAGCCTTGAGTTTATAGTAGGTTGGAAGAACCAGGTTTTCTTGTTCCAACTTGGGTCATTCCTCTTGATCTCTCAAGAGTAGGCCTGCTAAAGGTAATATATTGATATAAATGAAATGGATCCATTTTTGGAAGTCAAGATTTCTGATTCACCTCAAGGGTGAAGAGCATACTCTCCTTCCAATTGCTTCCCCCAAACACACCAAGAAATTTCATATACTCCTTACTCCACCTTGGCATATCAAATGGCATATTAAAGTAAGTAATTATGTGCCTATGCAAAATAATAAGCAACTATTACATTGCCAAACATAAAATGAAAGAAATACAAGCACACTTGGTTGTTTATTTTTCTCTTTTTAGGCGGCCCTGCAAACAAGAGTTAGTATCCTTTTGGCATAAGGTCTTTGACACACATTCTTTTATAGCAATTTGCAAGCAAGTTTAGAGTAACCCTACAAAAAAAAAAGTGTTAGTCCAACAAAGGGTTAGTCCAAAATAAGATAAAAACCTATAGTAAACCTCTATTAGATTGTGAATAAATCTAAGAAATCTAAAAACAGAATGTCAAAGACTCAGAAATTGATCAAATAACCCAAACACTAGTCATTTCTAGATAGGGCGATATTTTTTTTTGTTGAATGAGTATAGTATGATACTTTTCAGTGTATAGAGGCAATATTTTTCCTCTGTACAATACTTGTCAATATACCCATGTGATAGAATTTTTGATAGTAGTGCCAAAGTTTTTCGAATAGTCATGCGATAATTTAATTGGTAAAATATCGCATTGTAGTACTAAGAGATATCGTACAATACTGATAAAGTAGCACACAATAATTTTTTCCGTCGAGAAGAAAGTACAGAAACAACAAGAAAAAATGCATGACTAAATGCAACTAGAGAGGCAGAATGGTAGTGTTCTACCCCATGGTTGGCGCAAAAGATGGGCACTAGAATTTTGCGCTTCTTTAACCATTCTATCCAAGGTATTCCATGAATTGGAAAGCTTGAACTACAACTTAGAGCTCCCTGGTCAATGAGTACAAAGACATACATATATTCATAAAGAGAGCTATCAGTTGATCCTTAGAGATGCAACCTTTGCCAGTAAACCATGAAATGGGAGATTCCTTAGACAAGAGCAAGAGTTATAGCGTCAAAGAATTCTCAAGTATGCAATGCAAAGAATGAAACTATGCTAGAATGAGATGCACAATGCAACTAAGCTAAAAAAATGAGAGTGTTACAACCATGTTAATTAAGATAAGTGATCTATGCTATTGCAAAAGGAAACTAAGCTATTTGAAAATTAATTATGCTAGTATGAATATGAAAAGAATGAGATGGGGAGACAAAAGTTCTCCACAAAAAGATCAAGATCAAGAAGTGGATGATCAAGGGGTGGAGTTGACTTTTGACATGATCCATGTGCAAGATCATTTCCACCAATGAGAAAGAGTTGGCTTTTCATGTGAGACAAAATATTTTATTTTTATTTATAAACAAAAAAAGACTCTATGTGTGCACATTAGAGTGGGTTAAAAGAATGGGGTCTTTTATTTAATTAAAAAGGGACATGTTCTTTAGATCAAAAATGAACTTAGGATATTATAGTCAAATTATAGGTTAATATCAAAAAAAATGATTTAAAGTAATTTGGCCTAGGTAAATCAATAAATTATTTAGCCAAAATATTGAGAAGGAGGCTAATAGTCTTAGTGACCATTTTTAGGTGGTTCCAACTATGACCAGTTTTAGTTCATGTACGTTCGAGCAGAGTCTCAAAGATAAGTAAAGGTGTATGCATGAGATAAACCATCAAATTAAAGCATGAATTAAAGTATTGAAAGAAAGAAAGCAACTATTCTCTAGCTAGAAGATGTGCTAAAAGATCTAGCAATTGAAACAAGAGGCCCCTGTATACCAAGTTTTCAACTTCTTAGCAGAGGATTGATTTTTGCAACCATAATGCCTATTTACCAGGCTTTCATCAATGGAACTTTGCTTGTCTTTTAATTTTTTTTGGTGTTTTGTCCTTTCAATTTTTTTTGGTATTATGAAGGTGCCTATTGCTAGGTTTCACCATGATAATATATTATTTTCTTAGGACTTTTGGAAATTTTAAAACTTTTTTCCGGATATTTAGATATGTACAAAGAGATTCAAAAGTATATTAGTTGTAGAACCTTTTTAGATGAAGGGTGTTGATTGGTTCCTTAAGAAATTCTCCTTCAGTAGTCAAGAGTTGATAAGAACTTGTTCCAAATACTATAGTGATGATGTATGGATCAAGCCATGCCAATTGGGCTCAAACTTTCCCTTTTATACTTGATGTTGCTAATTCTTAGATTTTTCCCTCATAACGAGGTCACCCACTTGGAAGTCCCATGATTTTACTTTCTTATTGTAACTGTTGGACATCCTCTTTTACTAAGATCATAGATGATCAAATGCCACTTGTCGATGTTCATCTAGTAGTTCTATCTCTTGTAGTTGAGATATTCTATAGTCATCATTAGTAATGAGGTCTTCTAGAGAGATTCATAGTCTAGGAATCCCAACCTCAATTGGAAGCACATCATTCGCTCCATATACTAATGCAAAGGGCATTGTTCCTATAAGAGTTTTAATACTTGTTCTATAAGCCCATGGAGATGGATTAATTTGAAGGTACTACTCTCTTCTAGATTCATTAACTATTCAATGTATAATTTTGAGAATAGCCTTATTGGATTCTTCTGCTTGTCTATTACCCTAGGGGTAGTAGATCAAGACCAATGTTGCATGATGTTGAACTTTGAACATAACTCTTTGAGTTCTTTGTTTCTAAAATTTCCTCTATTATCTGTAATGATGGAGGATGGTACACCATACCTATAGATGATGTAGTTGAGAATGAATAGAGCTATAGTTTTTGCATTAGCCTCAACAAGAGGGACTGCCTCTACCCACTTTGTGAAGTAGTTTGTAGCTATGATGATGAACTTGTGTCCATTCAAAGAAGATGAATGAATTTGACTCATCAAATAAAAGTCCCATTACTAGAATGGCCAAAGTGTGATGGAAGGAATTAGCTCCCTAGTTGGAGCGTGAATTGGATTTTTGTGAAGGTTGCACTGTTTGCAAGACTTAGCATATATGATTGCCTCTTTGTCCATTTTCGACCAATAGTAACTAGCTCTATTATGTTTACGAGCAATGTTAACCCATTTGAGTGTGATCCACAAATGCCTTTGTTTACCTCAATTACCATGCATTTTGACTTTTCAGGTTCTAGACACCTAAGGAGTGTACCGTTGAGACCTCTCCTAAACAAGTCATTAGCAATGATGACATACTATGGAGCATTTTGGATAAGGTGACATTTCTCATTCTGGATTAGACTATCCAAAATAATCTAGTCACATAAGTAGGAGTATATATGGGGTGGTGAGATGAATCATGTCTTATGATAGAAAAGATCATTTAGGATTTGGGGCAATCATAGATAGGGTAGGATAATGTCTCCACCAGGAACTCATGTTGAGAGTCATTTTTTGGCATTTGTAACATAGAAGCTAGAGTGGCCATTGCATCAAATGCCTTGTTATTTGCCTAAGGAATCTACTAGAAAGTAACATGTACAAAGTACCTTTTTTAGATGATTAACCATTCTCTTGTAAGGCATCAAATTTTCATGTTTTGTCTGATAGAGATCATTAACTTGTTTGATCACCCAATGTGAATCACCAAAGGTATTCAATTTGTCTATCCTCCATTCAATGATGATTTTCATCCCATTGATCAAGGCTTCATATTTAACGAAAATATTTGTACAAGGATATTGCATCTTTTATGCTTGAGGTAGAGAATATTTCTATGGGGTGATCATGAATAAGATTTTAACACTAGATCCTTTGTCTGTGAATGATGCATCAAAGAACATAACCCATGTTTGTTGTGTTAGTACTAGAATAGACTTATTAGGAAATTCAAAAATCAATAGTTGGTGACTTTGCTATGGTGCCTCTACTAGTTGATCAAAAATTATTTTTCCTTTGATGGCTTTTTGTTCCACATAATCAATGTTGAATTCACTTAGGCTCATACCCATTTAGTCAACTTTCCTATCAGAGTAGCTTTGCTAAGTAAGTACTTTAATGGATCAATCTTTGCAATTAGTCTTGTAGTATGAGTGAGCATGTAGTGTCTCAGCTTTTGGGAAGCAAAAACAACTGCCAAACAAGTTTTCTCGATAATACTATAATTCATCTCATATGAGATCAATGTATGGCTGAGGTAATAAATAACTTGTTTCATATTTTTAATTATCTTCTTGAGCTAGTAAGGTACATAGAGATGACTTTTTTTTAGGGATGTTAAAAATGAGTGGCTTCCCATGAATAGGAGGCATCAATATTGGCAGATTACCAAGATACTGCTTGATCTATGTTAAGCTTTGATCGTAATCTATGTTCTGCTTGTATTTCACAGCCTAATGGAAAGTTTTATTGAAGGATTGTGATTTATTTGCTAACTATGATATGAATTGGTGAATAGACTAAAGTCTTCCTTGTATACCTCTCATTTGATTGATTTTTTGAGGTGGAGGCATCTCCATTATAGCTTGAATTTTTTGGGATCCACCTCGATACCTTTTGCAGACATAATGTACCCAAGTAGTTTCCTTGATGTGACACCAAAGACACACTTCTTAGGATTCAGTTTGAGAATAAATTTCTCCATGTGATTCAAGATAGGTTTGAAATCTTGTAGTTGAGTGCTTCATTGCATACTCTTGGATAGAGTATCATCAACACAGTCTTCCTTTGTTTTATGCATCATGTTATACAATATTATCATAAATGCACATTGGTATGTTGCATTAACATTCTTTAAACCAAATGACATTACATTCCAACAAAAGGTACCACACACACAATTGAAGGAAGTATTCTCTTGATCTTCTAGTACACTTTTGATCTAATTATAGCCAAAGAAACCATCCATTAATGAGTACATTTCTTATCCAACCATCATGTCCACTATCATATCAATGTTAGGTAGCAAAAAATTATCCTTAGGACATCCTTTGTTGAGATCCTAGAAATTAGTGCAGACACTGATAGATTTGTCATGTTTGGAGAATAGAACTATATTTGATATCCATTTGACATAATCAATGGTGGGAATGAAACCAACTATCAAGAGTTTTTCCAATTCAACTTTAACAAGAAGTGCCACAAGATGGTGCATTTTTCTATTTTTTTGTTTAACAGGTTTCACCCTTGGTGTGATAGATAAATGATGCATAATAAGCTCAAGATATAAACTTGACATATCTAAGTATGTCCATGCAAAGTTAATCTTTTTTTCCCAAAAGAAAGAAACAAATTCTTCTTTTTCTTCAGTAGATAATGATTGTGCAAGATGTATGATATGAGGATGTTCCTTGATTCCTAGATTTATTGGTTACATTGGTTCTATAAATACTAATGATCTCTCCTAAAAATAACTCAGAAGTGCATCAAATATCTCATCCTTAGGTACCTTAGAGAGGTTTTTGTTGGATTTCTTTAGAATAACTGAGAGGTGGGGGGATGAATTAGTTATCCAAGGTCCACATGTACAATTAAAACTTTTCACAACTTAGTAAACCCATATCCATAAAAAAATTCTATCATACATGCATCCATTAGATTATGCAATCACTTAAACTTGTAGGTTACTGTCAAATCAATTTGTAGAAATGTAAACATGAAACATAATAGATTCAATAACACAGCCAGCTCAGACTCAGGGGAAGTGCGTGTTGTGAAATCTGTTAAGTCTGAAACCCCAAAAGCCAAACCCTCTCCCCGCTTCCCTAGCAGGAAGAGCCCTAGGTGCCCTCCCCCTAACCCCCCTACCCCTCATCCTAAGTCTGGTGATGAGTCGGATATGGAGTTGGAGGTGGCGGATTCGGTGGAAGAGAAGGAAAGTGAGTTGGAAGATGACACGGAGAAAGATAATGACAAGAAGGAGGCGACCCCCTTGGCAACCCAGGATAACCCCAAGAAAAGAAAATTGGACTAGACCCCAACCCATGATCATATCAGTGACTACGCTGATTTTCCCCCCAGCCCTACTGCACCCACCTCCCCCCTGGAGGTCCCCATTTCGCCCCCAGAAGAGATGATAGAAATCATGGTTGAAAAGGGGGGGGGGAGGCCATCAAGAAAAATAAGAGAAGAGCCTGGAGAAATTTCAATATGGATAGTGTCAGTATGGGCATTGTTAGAGAACCTGCTAAAATCCAGGTGCTGGGGGATCTTGATAGTAGCACCCACTATGACGAGCTCCTTCACCAGACTCTTCTGGTTCTCTCTAGCAATGTTCGTGAAACGGGTTTCAACTTTCTCAACAATGCAAAGAAATGCCTGATTGACAATTTTCGCTCCATTAAGTGGCTTTTTCAGGAAATTGAGACTCTGAAGGATAGGTCCAACCAGACCAACAATAGGGGGGATGTCAAGGATCATGAGGCCAGTGGTAGTAAAGACCAGGTGGGCATCCAGGAAAAAGACAGAAGCCAGGACACCAGAGACAATCAGAAGGACAGAATCACTAGTCTGCCTGCCAGGCTTTGTTTCTGGCCTTCGTTTCTCAGGCTTCGGGCCTTTTTGTTTAGGGCCTTTTGAGGCAGCTTTTGTTTTTTTTGTCTTTTTCTGCTTTAAGTTGTTTTATGTTGTAAAACTTTGTGTTTCAGGATCGCTGTAAAACCTGTTTTCCTGATAAAAACATAACAGATTCAATAACACATTTGACACAATGATTTAATGTGGAAACTCAATTTGGGAAAAACCACCAGTAACATGCTTACTCTTTCTCACTCTTCTAAAGTGATGCCTTGTAAAAGGCCAACCTTGTTAAAGGTTACAATACACACTGTTAAATGTGACCTAGTTAAAGGATTTCAATTACCATATTAAAAGTGATCCTTGTTAGAGGACTTTAGATCATTCACTTGGAATATCACCTAGTTAAAGGATTTACAAATGATTGTTAGGTCAAACTTAATTCAGAGGATTTACCCTAGATTGATACAATGATTAGAGAGTAATGGTAAGGCTTCATTTAATAACAACTTACAACTGCATTTATAAATTATAGATCTCTATTTTAATCCTTCATTCTACTCAGCTTTCATACTCTTCAACTTTGATAGCTTGTTTACCCTTCAAGCATCCATACCCTTAAGCCTTCTTTCTTATTTTGCCAATGCAGTCTCTTCTCTTAGGTCACTGAATGAAGAAAATACCCTAGACTGCTTATCTTCTTTAGGTTCTCACACATCGACTCTTGCTTCTCCTAGCCATTTCTATAAATACATAATTAAGATATTTTGTCATTCATCCTCCATAGGTTAGATTAGATAGGATTCAATTTATCTACTCCTCATTTTATTTCATTGTCTTCTAGAAACTTCTCCTTTAATCCTATTTGAATTCACCTCAAAAAGGTTCATCTTTAATTCTGTACCACCAACTCATCAATCTTGTCTTTCACATAGTTCACACGATCCAAGAAACCAAACTTTTTGGCTTAGATTCATCAAATTATTGATCTTTCTCATAATGCTAACACTCGACATTAATTGGCTTCTGATGCTTGACACATACTGCATTGCTTGGTATCCATTATTAAAACACTCAGCATGAACTAAAATTTACCGGTACTCGATATCAACTAAACTTTAATTGGCTTACACAATTTCACTTAGCTTACATTAAAATTGACTTTTCTTAGCTCCAAGTAATTTTTTGATCGGCTTGCACTAACTTTTCTGAACACCCACTATCTAGTCGTTTGGCAAACAAGCTTTGTTCAACTTGCTCTTCTAATCTTACACAAAGTAACCAACCTTTGCAACCTTAAGTAGATTATCAATGCACCTTTGTAACCAAGTTTCTCATTTTTCTTGTAGTATAGACCATACTCCTTTGTTTCTTTCATCTATCTCATTATTCTCTTTACTAATATTAAGTGATTCTCCTTTGGATTAGCAAAGAATATTGCAACTATCCCCATAGATAATGCAATATCAGGTCTATTATGTACTACATATTGTAATTTACTATTCATAGACCTGTATAATGTTTGTTTCACCTCAACTAAATTATCATTCTTTGACAATTTATGTCCTATCACCATAGATGTGCCTACTAGCTTGGAATCTTCCATTCCAAAAGTTTTAAGTATCTCCTTAACATACTTTGACTGAGTGATGAATATACCATATTTCATCTAATGTACTTGCAAACCCACAAAGAAGTTGATCTCTCCAAACATAGATATCTCAAATTATTGTTTCATTTCATTTGCAAAAGCCTTACATAAAGTATCTTGACCTCCAAATATGATATCACCGAAGAAAAATTTAGATAATAAAATATCTTTGTCTTTCTCCATCTTCGAGTATAGGTTACTATTATCGTTAGTCCCCTCAAATCCAATATTTACAAGATAATTATGAAGTCTCCCATACCATGCTCTTGGTGCTTGCTTCAAACCATAAAGAGCTTTGTGTAGTCTACATACCATATTTTTGTTGCTAGCATCAACAAATCATTTTGGCTGTTCTATGTAAACCTCTTGCTCTAATATACCATTCAAAAATGCACACTTAACATCTATTTGATAAACATTGAAACCATTGTATGTAAAGTTAGCAAGAAGAGTTCTTAATCCTTCCAGTCTTGCAACATGAGCAAATGTTTCTCTATAGTCTATCCCTTCTTCTTGTGCATATCCTTTACAAACTAATCTTGCCTTGTTCCTTGTGATTGCACCATTTTTATCTAACTTGTCTTATTTTTCTCAATTTCTTCAATCTTTTCTTCCATGGCTTTACTCCAGTCCACATCTTCTAAGGCATCTCTCACTGACTTGGGTTCTTGCATGCTCAAAAAAACATGTATCATTTCTCAACTTCTCCCTTGTCATTGGTCTAACATCTTTATCACCAATGATTTGTGCAGTAAGATGATGTCTCTTGACATACTTAGACAATCTTGGTTTAGCTCCAACTTCTACATTTGGTTTCTCAACTTCTGAATCACTATGTACCTCTTCGTCACGTAGTTTTGCATCTCTTTCATGTACATTAATTTCAAAATCAAAATATGCCTCAAGTTCATTTTGTAACTCGACACCTATATGTAGCTTGGTTTTTAAATGCAACTCGACATTCAGAATATGTGATTTGACAGTCACTGAAGCTTGTTATTGGTTTGGAACATAATTTAGATTATCTTCTTTAGTAGGCATACCTTCATAAAAGTATAGAAATGATTTGTATTCTTTTGGTTGCTTCATAGGTTTAACCTCATATACTTCTATATATTCATCAAATTTCACATTTGCACTTTCCAAAACTTTGTTAGTATTAGTATTTAAACACTTATAAGCTTTACTTCTTGTGGAATAACTAAGAAATATAACTTCTTCACTTTTTGTATCTAGTTTACCATTCCTTAAATCTTTAAGAATATAACACTTGCTTTCAAATACCTTAAAGTATTTTACATTTCGTGAGTATCCATACCATAGTTCAAAAGGTGTTGAGGGTTAGTACAAGAAGTTGGGTCTCACTTTTGGCCAAAAAGTGGAAGTATTTTTCCTATTTTTGAAATATTTTGTCAATTGATGCCAAAATTTGAGCAATTTAGATATTAAAAATAAAAAAATTTGGAAATAAAAATTGTGGTGTTTGAGATCTTCTTTTTGAATATGTAATTTATTTGTATACCCATATGATAGATTTTTTTTTTGGTATGGATCTTTAAAAACCACTTTTTCAAAATGCCTATTCTAAAACCATACCATGCTCGTGTACGAACACCATAGTTTGACACAACTAAATGAATTTTTGCGAATCCTTTTAAAGAGAGTTACTTGACACACCAAATATTGATGAGAATATTTTTCTTAAATTTTTTAATTAATATTTTATTATTATTAATTATTAATTGGCTATAAAGGTAAATTTTAAAACCTCTCATGTACAGACACCTTAATTTGATCAAAATTTCACATTTTTCAATTAATTTAAACAAAATTATAAAATAAAAAAGTTATTAAAGTTTTAGTGAACATTGCTATTTTACATTTAGGTACCCCCTTTAATTAAAAAAATATGAAAATAGTAAATAAAATCATAACACTATAAAATTTATATTTTTAAAATTAGGACACTGAGAGGTATAATAGATTTTTGTTTCATAAAAAAATTGATCGGGAAGACCCTCTAATAATTATTGCAAGGCATGAATTTGTCAGTTCAATGCCTTAGCCAAATCTTAAGAAGCCAAGGCATAGGCTTGTTCTCACCAAGCTTGTTACAAACCAAAATTCGGGGCAGAAAAAAAATTCTGCCTCATGTAAGAAACCGGCACCCGTCATTTGAATATCAAAAAATGGGTACTTGTTTTCAAAAACTAAAAGCGGCATGTAAAATCCCCTTTTAAGAAACGGGTACTTGTTTTTTACTTAAAAAAAAAAAAAACGGGTACCCAATTTTTTAAAAAATGGGTGCCTGTTTTTAAATTTTAGGGTCAGGTACTCGAGCCAAAAATAGGTGCCAATTTTTAAAAATTGGGTACGCATTTCTAAGAGATCTCATTTCACAGATTTGACTTCCATAGAATTGCGACCCAACTTTGTGCATTCACCCTTGAATGAGTACCTTTCTTTACTTGTACATGGTTCAAGGTATAGAAAGCTATACTGATAGCTTCTTTCTAGTATTTCAAAGCAATATTTTTCTCCATCATGAGTGTCTTAGCATAGTCTATTATAGATCTATTCCTCCTTTTAGCAATTCCCTTTTGTGGAGGAGTTCTAGGAGTAGATGTCTGTCTTTTGATTCCTCTATCATTACAAAACATCTTAAACTCATTTGATGTAAATTCTCCTCCTTTGTTAGATCCCACACACTTTAAAATTTTACCTATTCCTTTCTCAACTCTTGCTAAGTACCACTTAAACATTTGTAAAGCATCGGATTTCTATTTCAAAAACATAACTATCATCATTTTAGAATAATCATCAACAAGCAACATAATGTACTTATCTCCTAAGTAGCTTTACACTTCAATTGGTCCACACAAGTCAGTATAAAAAATCTTTAATATTTTTTAGAGGTATGAATTCTACTCTTAAAACTTGACTTTATCATTTTTCCTAACTTATATTGTTTGGAAATTATGTTGTTAGGTTATTCAACTTAGGCAAACCTCTGACTCTTCTTATGTTACTAATACTAACCAAGTTATCAAAATTAACATAGTTTGATCACCTTTTCCAATTAGTTTTCCATTAGTATCATATATCTTAGCAATTTTGTTCTCAAACACAACCTTACAACCCAAATTATGTAGTTGTGACACACTCAACAAATTATAGTTATGTCCTTCAGCATAGTAAGCATTGTCACATAAAATATATTCTGTGAGCTTGTTAGAACCTTTTCCTTTTATCAAACATGGTGCATCATTACCAAACTTTACACTATTTCCCTCATAAATATTCAAGGTAATGAGCTTACTTTTATCTCCAGTCATGTGATGTGAACACCCACTATCAATGATCCATCTATAATTCTTGTTCACATAAGACACTAGTACAGTTGTTTCATCTTTATCAGATTCATCCTTCATTGTAATATACACTACTTTATCATCATGATCTTTAGATCCATCTTTTATTTCCTCTTTACCAATGTAGCAAGACTTCTTGCCTTTATCTTTGTATTCTTTGTTGTCTTCATCTCTTTTACTTTTGTACTTGTCACCATCTCTGTAATTCTTCTTCTTTAGACATCTAGCAACAATATGAACAACCTCATTGCAATTGAAACATATGATAGCTAACTTACCTTTACCTTTGTGAAATCTCCTTGCCAATAGTACTTCAAGTTGATCTACATCTTCCTTATCTGTATCATTGTCACTATACACATATTTTAACTTTTTCATCTTCTTCTCATTGGGTGCCTTCAATGAAAACTTAGCTTTAAAAGTAGATTCAATATTTTCAAGTTTGTAATTATCAAAATTAGATAGCTCAAAAGCAGTGAGCCTACCTACTAGAACTTCAAGAGTCAGATCATTTCCTACTTTACATATTAATTCTTGTATTGCAGAAACTCTAATTGCATAGATGAGCAATAGTGTTCTCAAAACTTTTCTTACTACGATATCATCATCTATTGTACCAGTAGCTCCTCTTATTGCATTAACAACATCTTTTATCCTAGAACAATATTGAGCAACATACTCACTTTCTTGCGTTCTCATAACATTGAAATTACCTCTAAGACTTTCAAATTTGGCTCTTAAAACATTTTTGTCACCTCCATAGATAGTGTGTAGAGCATCCCACATTTTCTTTGCACCATCACAACCCTTGATATCATCAAAATTGACATAGCTTAGAGTAGAGGCAATCTCTAACATTGCTTGGTTGTGTTCTTTCTTCTTTTTTAGACATTCAACAATTAGGGCTCCAATAGGATTAGTATTCTCAACAAAAATGGTAGACTGTGCATGATCTCCTAGACCTCCTAGGTGTAGCTTTATAGAATTTTCCATGCAAGAAAGTTATCTCTATTAAGCTTGGGTACTTCTCTTTTTTTACACCTTGATCTTTGTGCTTCTAGTACCTTCAAACTAGTCCTTTTAAGCAGATGGCTCTGATACTAGTTGTTGGAATTCTTTAGAATAACTGAGAGGCAGGGGGGGGGAGGGTGTGAACCAATTATCCAAGGTCCACATATACAATTAAAAATTTTCACAACCTAGTGAACCCATATCCATAAAACATTTTCATATGCATGCATCCATTAGATTATCCAATCACTTAAACTTGTAGGTTATTGTCAAATCAATTTGCAGAAATGTAAACATGAAACATAACAGATTCAATAACACATTTGACACAATTATTTAACATGGAAATCCAATTTGGGAAAAACTACCAGTAACATGTTACTCATTCTCACTCTTCTATAGTGATGCCCTATGAAAGGCCAACATTGTTAAAGGTTACAATACACATTGTTTAATGTGACCTAATTAAATAATTTCAATCACATTGTTAGGAGTGAGCCTTGTTAAAGGAATTTAGATTATTCACTTGGAATGTCACCTAGTTAAAGGATTTACAAATGACTATTAGGTCAAATTTAATCCAAAGGATTTACCCTAGATTGATACAATGATTAGAGAGTAATAGTAAGGCTTTATCTGATAATAACTTAGAACTTCATTTGTAGATTATAGATCTCTATTTTAGTCCTCCATTCTGCTTGACTTTCACTCTCTCTAGCTCTGATAGCTTGTTCACCCTTCAAGCATCCATTCCCTTAATCCTTCTTGCTTTGTTTGCCAATGTAGTCTCTTCTCTTAGGTCAATGAATAAAGAAAATACCCTAGACTCCTTGTCTTCCTTAGGTTCTCACACACCAACTCTTGATTCTGACCAACCATCTCTATAAATAGAGATTTAAGATATTTTATCATTCATCGTCCATCTTTCTCTTCATCATTCAAACAAATGATAGTACTTAAATCATATAAGAAATTATCTTATCAACAAGTAGTAGGTTTGACACAAGTGACAAAACAATGATTGAAACATATTTATCATACTTGTATCAATCTATTTTCAACAATTTTCACCTTCGAATATATGTTTTCTTTTTACTATTTTTCGTTCTAATACTAACACAATGTGGTTTTAACCATTTGAATGCCTATTCTTTTTTCTTTCGATTGTATGACTGAGATATTTGATTTCATCTTTAGCCATATGACACTTTGTTCAGTAGTGGAAGATGTTACTAGTTCAACATCGTGTGGATAGCAAGCAAGAGCATAGGTTTTATGGAATGTGGGGACTACACTAGTTACAGTATTTGAGTTCTAGTCTATTATCTTAGGATAAATGAGTGAAAGAGAAGTGTTAGGTTCAATTGCATTCATAGTATAGTCATCAAATGCATGGACAAGTAAATCAAGACCTAGAGTGATTTTGTCCAAAGGTATGTTCAAATTTTGATGAGTTCTAACAACATCAATTGAAGATATGTCAACATTAGTAGGGTGAGACTCATCAGACCAAATCCTAGACTACTCTCTAACTTCAAGTTGGTTTTCATATATGTGAACTTTGCTGACATCCTTATAACAAGTTACATCTGAGAGAGAATCAAATTCACACTCTCAAGAATTAGTGCTACATGGGGTCAACTTGTAATATTCCCCAATAGTCATGGGTACCCATTCTCCAATTTCATTATCATCTTTATTTTGATAGAGTCATTCAACAACAAGAGACTGACTAGACTCACCCAATTCCTTTTGAGGTAGAGGAGTATCAATACTATTCTCAATAGAATCATTGTAAGCTTCAGCAATAGTGAAACATGGTACAAAGTCATCAGGCTCTACAAAGAATGTAGCAATATCCAACAAAATAGGAGAAGGAAAGGTATCCTCATCATTAGAACTTTCCACTTGGTTGTCAGACTCAGTTTGATAGTCATGTTAAAATAAACTGTTAGATTCTAGTACAAATTTGTTGATCCCTAGATGGAAGGGAAATTTCTTGAAATCTAGGCCTACCATTTCACAGGGCCATCAAGATGTTTCTACAATTGTATCTATCAATCCTTTTTTATTATATCCTAAATAACCATTGCCTTTTTATCTAAGACATTTGATCAGTTTAAGACCTTGTCCATATTTTTCAGGAGTTATTTCATGAGATTGTTCTATGAGATTAGTTGGGACGTCTTCTTTTTATAACCAAGCATCAATAGCTCTATTTTCATGTTCATCTTCTAAAGGTACAATGGCCTGTACAAAGGCACTACTGAAGATAGTCTTAGGTGATACAACAAATGGTCTCCCATAATAATGGCGAGATTTAGGAAGTGATGTCAGGGGCAAAAATGGTTCAATTTGATATTCTCCCATTCTATTTTCTATTAGCTTAAGAGTCTTCTCCATTTCTTTGAGCTTGTTGACATGATTGTTTGTAGACTCTCTATTGGTAGGAACAAAACTATTAGCAAACTTGAGCATGTTATATGTGTAACCGGTATTAGTAGGTATACTAACCTCTAATCCTTTGAACAAGAACTTCATGCATTGATGGTATGTGAAAGGTACTGCATTCATTTCATAAATACATGGTCTCCCTAATAGTATGTTTTATGATAAAGAAATATCAAGGACTTTAAAAATAAATCTCATTCTATAGGACCTACTTAGAGAGGTAACACAACAAGATCTAAGGATTTTCATTCTACCTAATCATATTCTTTGATGGTGATTTTTCTGCTAGGATCAATAGACTCTTCATCATAACCTAGTTTTGTAAGAAGGATAGCATAATGCATATTAAGACCAACATCATTGTCTATAAGCATGCAATGAACATGTTTTTGATGGATTATGACTTTAATATGCAATAGTTGATTGTGAGGATGACTCAGGGAATTATGTTTCTCTTCGGAGAATGGCATGTAAGGAGGCGAAGTCAAATGACCTACCATGGATTGAAACCAATCAAGATCAATACCTTAAGGCATGTTTTCCTTAGCGAGAGCTGTTTCAAGATTCTACCTACGAGTGGGAAAGGTTTTAAGTAGTTTGAAAATGGTTATTTGAGCATTGGTTTGTTGCAATTGTTCAGGTTTGCAACAATAGAGGATGTTATAGGTTTTGTGTTCTTTGCAGTTGGACCAACAACAAGTTTGTCTTTATGTTGTTCGATTTCAAGAGTAGAAGGTGCAGGGCCTTTGAGCAGGGTCTTACCATGGGAATGTATGACAATGTTAGTACAAAACTATGTTTTCTCTTCATTAGATGCAAGAGTTGTGGAACCTCTCATAATGAATGGAGTCTTAGGTTTTGTATTGTTTGTTTTTCCTTTTATCACGATTACATCATAGTATTTTGAGTTTAAAGGTTTAACCATGTTGTTTAAATTATCATAATTGGTATCTGGATAGTTGACCTTGTTGTTTTTTTTTTTTAGAACTTTCTCCTTTTTCATATGGAGGAAATGGTTCCTTAAAATCTTTATGATCTGAATTCTTGTTATGTCCACCGACAACTATGCCGCCATCATCAACGAGGTCTTGAACCTTATGTCTCATATTAATAAATTCATCGCTTTTATGATCTTTCTTTTGATGGTATTCATAGTATGCGTTCTCATTCCACGATGTAGGTCTTGGTTGTGGATCATATGGATGACAATTGTCAAGTGGAGAAATAATTTAATTTTGAAATAGAGTCTTGTAGACCCCTTCAATAGGTTCATCTAGAGGTGCATATTTACATTTGGGTCCATAAACCCAAGATGAGTTTTTTGCTTTGTTTCCAAATGTCTTATTATTTGTAGTAGCCTTTTGAGTGGTTTTAGATATATATATGTTGTGAGATTAAAATCTTCCTTAGGAGGTTTAGGAGTGATATTGTCCACCACTCAATCATGTACTAACTGTCAATTTTTGTTAACATACTTGGACTCATCTTTGCTAGAGTTAGCCCCTTGTTTGATGTCTTTTTAAAGGGTTAACTCACGTTTCTGAACCATTAACTCCTCTATGTAGATACCTTGTGTAATCATGTCTTTGAAGGCATGCTGACCTTGAAGATGTGTTTTGTATCTAAAATTAGGTAAGAGGTTATCCATGAATATATCAAGTTTTTCAATCTCAGGTATCTTTCATAAGTATTTGGTGTATAGTTGTCTGCATATGTGAAGGAATGTTAAGAAAGCTTATCCAACTCTCTATTTAAGGTTACAAAGATCTCTTATGTTAACTAGATGTTGGATGTTGTTTGAGTACTATTGTATGAACATGTTGGAAATCTCATCAAAATTTTTGGTTCTAGTATGTAATCGTGAAAACTAATCCATATCTTGACCACCTAGACTTCATGGGAACAAGCACATGAGGTATATTTGATTGTGTATGAACTCAATAGAAAAAGAACCAAAATCCCTCAAGTGATCTTGGGGATCAAATATTCCTAGGTACTTTTAATATTTAAGTAGCTTAACACCTCTAGGAAAAGTAGGCATGTATAGATCCTTGTCAAAAGGAAATGGACAAATAACATCTAGCATGTATTGTTTAGTTGGTTTGTCTTTATCTTTCAACATTTGTGCCAATTTCTCTTACAAGACTTGGAGTTATTTTTGTAAGTTAGAGGTTTTATATTCATCTTCTTGTATGAAAATAGTTTCAACATTATAATCTTGAGGTAGTTTTTCTCCTTCTTGAGCAAGTTTGAGGAAATACTTCTCTTTTTCATCTCTAAGTAAGATTTCCACCATCTTTTGGAAGTTTTGGTCTTTATCACATTTCTCTGTCTTCTAGGGGTATTTCTTTAGTACCCTTATAGTCATTTGAGTAGGTGTAAGGACCTTTGAACCTTTTGATTCTTTGGAATTCATCACTATGTTCTCTCCTATTATTTTCTCCCATCCCTTATCTTTGTCCGCCATCCTATTAGTATGCAATTTTTTAGTTTGTCTAAGACATATAGGTGTCTTGAATAGAAGTTCAACTATTTTGTTTTAAAGATGTAGGTATCTTATCAATGTCTAAATGTTCTTGAAACATTGGATTCCTAACTTATTGTAAGTTTATGGAAAATAATCGTCTAATGTTAGGTAGATCAATAGGTGAAGGAGATCGTTAGGATCCTTCACTATACTTACATTATATATATATATATATATATAAAACCAAGAATGACTTGTACTACAGTTCCTACCTCTATCTCTACCTTGTCTAGGTTGATGGGAGGATACATGCCTATGGTGAGAATCTAGGTACATGCCTATGGTGAGAATCTATAGGACAGATTCTCCCGCCTCCTTGGACAAACATTATGCACCCTTTTGAAGGTGAACTAGGTAGTAACTGACTAAAAAGTGTTTAAGAGATTTTCATTCACATTAATCCTTAGTGGCCTCATGAACAAGGTTAAGGCCAACAACCCACATCGAGACCTGAAAGTGCACACATTTAACTAGCAAGACTGGGGGCGGTGCCACCCAGTGAAATAGACAAAGCCTCTTCTTGACATGCGATATCCAAAATCAAGAGAAAGACATTAACATGGCTTTGGATTTTTTGACTTTACAAGGCTTCTTTATTATAGTGAGTTGGAATTACTGACGTTAGGTGTGTGTTTACTTGGTTCTTTTCTAGAGGTTGAATTGCTTCAATAAAACCTCTAAAGGTTGACTCAAACTTGGTTTGGATTCAGGGGTCCAAATTTCTAATTTTCTCAAAGGGAAAAGAGCATACTCCTCTACCTTTTCACCTCACCCAAACACATAGAACACATTCATCACCAAGCTAGCTTATCAATCTTGTCTTGTCTTATTTTGGGTTTATGATTTTCCCAAAGGGAAAAGAGCATTATCCCTTCATTAAAAGATTCATTTGAGAGAATCGCTACCTTTCTTGCCTCCCTCAAGTATCATCTTCCAAGGGCATCTAGTTTCTGATTTACTCTTACGAATCACTTCTAAGTAGCGAAGAGTATAATCCCCTATTCCTTTGTCTAGAGCCCTACGAAGTTCACAAGGCGAATTTAAACTATGCGAATTGGATGCATGTAAAAAGACATATTGTTTGAGTAGGTTTGAAAATGTCTTTGACAAGTGATTGTTTGACAAGCATCCTCTAATCAAAACATTCGCAAGTTTTGTGTGTTAATTTCAAGGTATCTTCAACAATCATCTTGCAAACCACTGTTATGTTGTTCCAAAAATAAAAATCATGAAATAATTGCTTTAGAAACAAAGGCTAGAAAAGAACTAATAATGACAAATTCTTAAAAATGCAAATTATGGATATGTTGTTGTTAGGTCTTGCACGAGACTTTGCACTAGGCCATGTAAGCGAATGCTTTATCCCGTGCAAGAGAATGTTTTCTATGCATGAGCATATGCAATTTTGTGCAAGAAAGTGTAGAAAATGGTGCAAGCTTTCAGAATTCTTGCACAAGATTTGATTGTGTTATATAGAACATAATCTAGAATACCAAAAATGAAGATACATAAGGCTAGAAAATTGATTTTTCTACCCCACGGTGGGCACCAGAAATGTGACTATTAAATATGGGTCTCTAATTTAACCACACACTTCAATGTGATCATTATTGTTTAGTAACATCCTAGAATGAACATGAGATTATTCATCTGGCATGCCTACACAAGGTGATCTATTGCCTTCTAACTAGATGGGGTTTTACTATGTGCTCTTAGAATCAATAATTCAATAACCAAACCAAAATAGTACAAAGGATTTAAATAAACAAAAATGAAAGATTAATCTATATTTTTTTGAGATTTGTATGCAAAGATATGAATTAATCTAGATGATATTCTAATTACTCTAAGAAATGAGATAAGCAAATTAATCTAAATGAATGCATTGTAATCTAGATGATAAGCATGTAAAATCAATGGAGATGTGAATGAAAAATGCTTGAGTTCTCAATCCAACAATAGTTTGATACTCTTCATTTGTATCCCATCAAATGAGAGTCCGAGGGTCTCTTTTATAGAATCTTGGACCCAATCAAAAGTCAAGATTAAACCAGATGTGTGATTTAGATTGGAGGAGATATTGAGTCCTCCATTCTTGATGGAGTTGAATGAGATGAATTATGGGAGAATATTGATCCATTTAAATATGACCTCATAATCTAAAATTCTAATTAATTAAATAATAAGTTTCAACAATTATAATTAGGATGTTTAATTAAATCAATATATTTAATTGCTTTTTCATATGAGATGAATTAAGAAAGAATATTGATCCATTCAAATATGACTTCATAATCTAATATTCTAATTAATTAAATAATTAGTTTCAATAATTATGATGTGTATATTTAATTAAATCAATATATTTAATTCCTTTTTCATGCATATTAGCCAAAGGGGGTGGATTTTAATTTAGTTAAAGTGCTAGGACTTGTAATTAAATTAATTTAATTATAAGGTTAATTTTGCCAATTTAGATCAATATTTATGAATTGAATAAAGTATGTGATTTATACAGATGAGGTGTTTTCTAGATTTGACACTTAGGCCAAGTAAAGACAGTTATAATAAGAAATGCCTAGTACAATAGGACTTAATTGAGTTTGAAATTGATGTTGTAAGCTTGATGCACCAAAATTGGTTCACAATACCAATGTTCCAATTTAGGGGTATTACGACTTCAATACCTTTGACTCATGGGTCTTTCTCAAAATGTCATGGTATGGTTGTTGGAAGGAAGGCCTCAACTTTGAAATATTCTTTTTTTAGAGTACAATCATCTTGTTGGCAAGTTTTTTCAACATAGCCTCTGAGCTCATTGTATTACTACTACCACTTACTCCAGTTTGGATCTCTTTCTTCCACTTCCACATAGAAATTAAGTAAATCCTCTAGCTCAATTGCCATGTTTTGTGCTACTACCAAATCTGCTACTTGAGCTCTCCTCAAATTGAAACTGATATTTGGTAGCATGAATCCTAGGGAGAAAGTCTTTTGGTTATCAAGAGTCAAACTACTATTTGTAGGAATCTAATTTATGATCCTGATAAACTTTTCCATGAAATCCCATTTTGAGATAGATGACTCCTTCTTGATGTGGGCTAGTTGGGTCAATAGCATGTGTTTGTCTTCTGTGCTCTTGAATCTATTCTCAAATTGCTGCCTTGTGTTAGCCCATTGTGTGATGCATCCTATCAAAAAATGTTGAAACTAATTTATTGCATTGTCCACAAGTGTTTGTATGAACAATCTTATGATGATGTCTTCATGTTGGGGTGCTACCACGCTGCATGTGGTGAGGAAGGAAGCAATGTACTCTTCTGCTGAAACTTTTCCATTGTTGTTGATTTTGGGGAAATTTTTCCTTAACACCTGCGGTAGGTTGTTGTTTATTTCCAAGTGATAGGCCAACACTGGGGTAAACAATTAAAACAGAATTCACAAATTATGATGAATTTTAGCTTGGTCTAATCGTATCAATCTGGGGGTGTAATCTTGTGAAAGGTGTCTGGGCAATATGCCATGAAGGGGTGTTAGTTGCGAGATGCAGGATTATGAATGTAGCTACAACACTCCAAAGTGAACCTATGGAAAGCTAAATAAATTCTAGCAATAGGAACATTAGAAATGGAAATAAAAATTAATCTATAAAAATAATAATTTATGAAATAAATAACAATAACATAAATATTTATAGAAATATTAAATTGAACTCTAATTTAGCTAATTTGAAAATCACAAAACAAATAAAAATATGAACATCTAAATTAATAAAATCAAATTCTTAAATAATACATTAAATAAACACACCAAAATAAAAATACTATCGTGGTTTTCCAAAGAGCGGGCCCTTACTCCATAGAGTGCACAATGAGTAGAGCACAAATAGAATCTACACTATTGCGACCATGAGAGAATGATGCCTTTATTTATCACAAAGTATTACAATTTAGATCTAGATATAACAGTCTCTTCTACATAAATGAATATATATCTAACACTATGTTTAACATTCTTATATAGACACAAATCTAACAAAAATAAACCAAAATAGATTTGGCTTATAACAAACGAAATAATAGCTTGCAACCAACATTGTTTATAGGCTATACATAGTTACAACAAAAAATAGGAAATGACGGTTTTGGTCCCTACCACATATGAATTCCTTCATCTTAAATATGAGGTGGAGAGGATCATGGTTATATTTAGTTAAAAAATGTGCATCATGATTTTCCCTGGTACCTCTAGCACATGCTTGTTTACTTTAATCACCATATAAATAATACACATGGAGCTTTGACCAATAATGTGTTATGCTATTCTTGGTGGCCTTGACAATATTTTCTACAAGACACAAAAGTTTACAAAAATAAATAAAATAGCTTTTCAAGAGAGAGAGTCGTGTAGCCCATATTAGCTTGATGTATCCTATTACAAATCATTCTATTACAATGATATCCAAACCAAGAAATGGGATAGGCTATTCCTTTCCACATAATTTAGTGGCACATTTAAAACGGGTTCCATATTGCACCATATCTCCAACAAATGTATCCTCCAATAATTGGGTAGAAAGTCTCCTTCATCAAACCATATCTTTTGACTATTGAATATAAGATACTATTATTATAAACTCAATTATTGTGAGGCAACATATTCAAATGAGTGGTAACGAGTACTATGAGTTCTTGCCCAACATGCAATAGGAAGAACCTGTAAAATGGGCGACAAGAACATATGCAACCATAAATCAGCATGCTATATTAATAAAGATTAATAAAAGAAACTGATAATAAATTCCCATATTTAATGCCAAACCATATTAAATACTACTTATATATTAAATCACATGCAATATAAAATAATAAAATGGGATGCAAATAGAATAGGAAAGTGACTATGAAAGAAAATAAAATGGATTAAAATATGACAAAAAATAAGTTGTAAATGACTCTCATCTCCAGGCGTAGGGGACCAATTACATTTCCCCATTCTACTTCCATTTCTCTCAGAAGATTGAATGGAATAGGTCATAAACTAGCTCACTGTGCTGTGGTAGTACACTAAAGGGAGAGAGCCTGACATGTTGAATTTTTGAGATTCTGGACTTTTGGAGGAGAAGTGGTCTTGCTTCAATTCTGACAAGTGGGATTCTTCACTAAAGTGTGTACCTTTTGGATATCCTCAAGGATGTCTTCTATTTCTATTCTTCCCTTAGTGCTTCATTGGAATGGCTCCAAATGTGAAAATTTTCTTTTCAATTCTTCATAGATATATCTATTTTCCTACATACCTTCACACTCCTCGTATACTTAGACTCTAGGTTGGTGTTGGAAACTACAATTGGAATAATTTTTATGTTTCTATTGATGTCAAACCTTATTGGTAAGATAATTTCCTATTTGATTTAAGTGTCATATCTAGATGATTGATGAAGAGGATCTGAGAAGTTGATGACAACAATAGCACCTAGAGAAAAAGTTGAGCTATGGAGAAGCAACTATGATGGACACTTGATAAGTTAGACTTTGAAAAGATAAAGTGATTATTGAAATCTTTCTACAAGTAAAGATGACTATTATACTTAAGCCATGAAGAAGTGATAAAAAATTGACCAAATGAATAGCCTTGGTCGAGCAAAAGAGTAGAAGATTAAAGAACTTGCAATGTTTGATGAGGGATGCTAGTGCTAACTAAGTGCTAGTATATGTCGAGCTAGAAAAGTGTTGTCCGAGCATCAGTATTGATTGAGTGTTAGTATACATGACAAAAGAGAATGTTAGTAGTTATCGAGTAACCTAGTGATGATTGAACATCAAAATACAATGTTGGCCGAGGGACAACATTTTGACAATTTATGAGAAAATCATGATTTTCAAGTGACGAAGTTGATTTCTTAGAATATGTAAAGCATGTTGAAGATAAGGATGGATGACCTAGAATATTGAAATTAGGGAAATCATTTTTATGCATTTCTACGCAAGAATTCAAGGAGAAGTTTGGAGAAGTTTCTAGAACAGAAAGGAGGGATGAAATGTTGGAAAATTTGATTAGTCTAACCTAAACCTAAGATCTCTGATGGAGTTTAAGCATAAAAAGATCATAATTACCCATTCAAGGAGGTGTAAGGGCTAAATTTAGAAGTTATTATGGCTAGTGAAGGTGGTGAAGACCTAATAAGGTTGGAGTAGTTGTTCATGCTATTAAGTTGGTGAACTTAAGTAGGAGGCTGAGAAGAGTTGTGAAAAAATGAAGAGTGATTGCTTGAAATGTTTCCAAGCAAATTAGAGATAGAGATGACAATGAAGGCTAGTTAGTGGATCAACATGTGAGCTAAACTCTAATATGTATTTGCAAAGTGAGTTATATTTTCCAAATGAAAATCTGTTGTTACTTTCTAACCATTGCATCAATATTGAAATCTTTTAATCAAGGTTGGCCTAATAGTCATATGTAAATCCTTTAATCAAGGTGACATTCTAATGGAATGTTCTAAAGTGCTTTAACAAGGCCACTCCTAATAGGGTGATTAAATCCTTTAACAAGATCACATTTAACAGTGCATTTTTTAACCATTAATAGGGTTCGCTCCTAATAGAGCTCACTTCAAAAGAGTGAAAATTGGTGACACGTTACTTGTGAGTTTTTTCAAATTGTGTTTACATGTTAAATCCTAGTGTGAAACTTGTGTGGATGTTATTTGTGATGATTTACTGTTAATGTTCTACATTCTGCAAGTCTATTATATTTGGGATAGTGGACTACTAGTTTATGTTATTGAAAGTTTACTATAGAGACCAAGCTAATTGATGTTAAGATATGAAGTATTTGAAGTGTTTATTTTTTGAATTAGTACATCTAGACCTTGGATAACTGATTCACCCCCCTAGTTATTCTAAACACTCTAACAATTAGTATTAGAGAATTGGTGCTTGTAAAGAAAAGTTTGAATGTACTTAAAGCTAAAGATCAAGATGTACAAGAAGGAGGTGCCAATTTTAAACAAAGAGAACTTCCTTGCATGCAAAATTTTGATGAGGCTATATCTAGAAGGAATTGGTTATGATGAAATACGTTTTGTAGTTAATGTATAGGTGGAGATAATAATTCTTCCTTTGATAGATCAAAACCTAAAGAAGAAGCAAGAATACATCCATTCTATGTTGGAGATTACATCAACCCTAAGCTATGTCAAGTTTGATTACATAAAATATTACAAGACTACCAGGGAAATGCGAGACAAACTACAAACCATCTATGGAGGATATAAGATTTTCTTGAGGGAAAAATTAGAAGGCTTGAGAGATAAGTTTGATGAAATGAGAATGACAGAAGGTGAGAATATTGTTAAGTATTGTGAAAGAATGAAAGAGGTTGTTAATGCTATAAGAGGAGAAAATGGAAAGATTGATGATAAGACAATGATCATAAAGGTATTGATAAATCTACTTCCTTTTTACGCTATTAAAGTTTCTATAATACAAGAATTGAGACGTACCCTTGGTAATAACCTTACTTTAGAAGGTGTGTTTAGTAGACTTACTACTTTTGAGATGTCAAATTTTCATAATTTCACTCCTACCATTGTTGTATCTTCCTTTAAATCAAAATTTGATGAAGGGTGCTCCCTTTAATACCATCAACCATAACAGAAAACAAAGGAACAATAGCAAATGCGAGAACAAAATATAGATCTCTTATTTGTACCACAAATGTAGAATTATATAATTGACAAATACAATATTCTAACCCACATGGGTGCCTTCATTACAATAATCTGCAAGACAAGCTGCGAACTATCACCCAGAGTTGTCTTAGACAATGTTCGAGCCTTTCTTAAATAGGTAATTTCATGCCAGCTGAAGGATCTAGATGCTCAAACTTAATGCCTAAGGCTAAAAGATCCTAACAATACATATAGAGTTAGCTAAATACATTTTTGACAAATTATTTTAGATATTTTGGTAGCCCAACTTCGGAAGGCCATAACTCTCAAACCGTTGCTCCGATTGGCTATTATAACCACTTTTCAGAAATGCCATGTCCTAATCTAACTTAGAACTATGCAAGCACCCTTCTATTGAATTTTTGGACCTCATTAGACACTCTAAGGCCTCCAACGGTGAGCCTGAAGATTTTTCTACAAATTTTTCCACCAAAAACCTGCAATAACTTCTTTGATACTTAAGCTAGAGCAATGAGATTTTTATGGTAGGCATATACTTCCAAAATGAGCCTTCCTATAGAAAATGAGAACAATCTAAGCTCATATGAAAAAATTACTAAAAATATCAAGTTCCCATAAATAGTAACTACCTTATTGACTAGTCCTTATTAAAATAGAAAAGAGTAAAAAGAAAAATATTTTTGGGTGATGCAAGATTGCTCATAGACCCAAGATGCTCCTACAATTAGACACCCAACGTAATTTGAGAAGTGACTCTGTCACATCTTAGGTGTTTAGAGGAAAACCAAGACAACTAACCTCCTCCTTTGCTAGCCATGATGAACCCTCAACTGGCCTCCCTTTCCATTTGATCAGATATTCCTCTCAAGTTTTGTTCCTAGTACTTTTGCCAACACGACTATCCAATATCTCCTCAAACTCCTTTGTAGCTGAACTAGCTGTTGACTTCATCTTCATCACCTCCTTTGTGAGACCTTGCCCCGACCCTTCGTAGCCTTAGTTGTTACTTTATCATTTTGATACTCACGAGTCGAGATGTTGAGACATTATCATATACTTGAACATATGATATTATTTCATGTTGTGTGATGTTATTTTCAGATATTTGATGTTCGTCATTTAATGATTTATGTATATGTATGTTGATGAATTAAGTAAAAGGTAGGATTAACATTTTGGTTTCAGATATTTTAAATGGTTAAGAATTGAATAGGATGAGAGGAACCCTGATTTTGTTATAGATGGATGTTTTAATTTATGTGATTCCTGATACGTATATATACATATGTACATGTGATTTTCGGGACTACTGATGTGTTCAATGAGCATGCAGCTATTTTAGTCGAGGAAACTGATGGAGGAACATAACTGATCCCTTTATGCTAATTTTTGAAACTTTGTTGTTCGTAATTCAAGTATTTTTAATTGTGAGATGTATGTATGTATCTTTCAATGATCAGTAAATGTTAATGTTCGTAACTATGTTCTTTTAGTGTCACTTGACACTCGTAAATTGTTTATGCTCTTCAACGTGCTAGTTAGGGTTAGCTTTGTAACCCTTGGACCTTAGTCAGACTAAGTTAGCATCTTTTTGCTAATTTTGTTCTTAATTGAGTTTAGTCATCCTTAATCCGAATTAGTGCTTAATTTGCATTTTAGAGTTGTTAGTTGGTCCTAATTATTTCCTTGCTTTTGTTTGGCTCCAAAACTATTCCTTAGGCTTTAAAACATGAAATTATTATACCCAAGGGGTATGGGTATGGGTTTGGGGAATTTTCCAACCCCTAAGCCCCTTTTATTGACTTTTGAGGTCACTCAAAAAGTCTCTTTTTGCCTTTGTGCGAAAATTGACTATGGCTACCATCAGTTGCATCACCTCACCTCCACTTAGTGGTTAACCATAGTATGGGTTGAGTTAGGAGCTTCTAGATTTGTAGGTGGGTGGGAGAAGTTATTGATCCTTTTGGTGGTTGGGTTTGAGGCTTATTTAGAGGCCCTTCTTGGATTAGTTGAGGTTGTTACGTAATCTCTACTTTTAGAGAGGAGACTTAGAAGATTGAAGGAAAGAAGGAAAAGGCTCTACTCAAACTTGTTCATTTGCCATTACCTCTTTGTGCAGGTAGGATTTCTGAACTCCCTTGTTCAGATTTTCATGTTTGTTTCATGCTTATGCTACCTTGTTGTTGTTTGAATGCTTGTATGTATGTGGGTATGTTGGGAAGGTTTGAAAACCATGCTTTTTGAATGTTTTCCTTTCATGTTTATGTTTGAATTTTTTTTTAGATGTTCTCGCATGGGTGTTTTGGCATTACTCACCCTTAGAGAGGGCAGAAGTGACCAATTTTGGGAAAGGACATTTTAGTTGAACTCCAACAGTGTAGAGTCTCTTCTCAGGACGAGAAGAGGGAGAGAGGGTAGGGTGTTATGGGCCCCTACCTGTCAGCACAAACCACGTATGAGTTTTGGCATGTAAGAATGGAAGTTCTTGTTTTATAGCCCCGATTGGGCACCTAGTTTGGTGTTGTGTTTGACATCTCCTATTGGAAAAATCAACCTTTCCCTAGTTTTGATTCATTGTGAATCCTATTGTGAAAACCTTGTAAGAATATGCATGTTTGAATTGTTTCTTGGTCATGCTTGTTGTTACCTGATCAGATTTTGTTCCCTGCACAGTTCGTAGAAATGTGTTGCAGAATTTGTTATGAATCCCTTGATGAGGGTCATGAAGAAAATTCAATTAAATTTTTGTAATTTTGGGATTGGAAATCCTATGTAATTGTAGTTCAAAAATTTGTTGTAATGGCAATGACGCCGGGTTTTCTACTTGATTCTTTCCCGACTGAGCCTTTGAATTAGGTTTGCCAATAAAAGTGGTGTTTGAGTATAATTGCTTATTGTGGGATTTAATCGTAATTTTTCAATTAGATGGATGCACATCAAAAAATAGGATGATATGATGATGGTTTAATTAAGCAAAATTTCAAGTTTTCCTTATATGTTATATGTGAAAAAAAACTATGTAGAGGAAAGAAAACTGGTTATGGTTGATAGCAAATTCAAGATGTTTAAAGATATCAATTAGTCTTGTATTATTGTGTCACAATTATTAAATCTATGTTTTAAATCCATCAAAGAAATATATATATATATCCCTTGAAAAAAAAAAATACATTGCTTTGAAACATATACTTAGAAAAATTTGGCAAAAAAAAAAAAAAATTCCAAGAGAGTAAAAAAGCTCTTTGGTTTTTGTATGGAGGATCAAATTTTAAATGTTTATATTGTGATAGAGAATCTTGAAGAATCTTTATTATATTTAAAGAAATATATAAATTTGTTTTAAATATTTAAATAAATATCAATTGAATAAATCTATATGAAAATATATCCTAATATCTTTCTGCCCACTTTGCTTTATGCATTTAATCCCCCCACCTTACTTGGCGCCAACCTTGGGTGATGTGTTGGTAAAGTTTTGTAGCAAAGTCATATTATGCTGCCACATGGTGATGTCACTGTACCTTCACCCTGTTCTTGGAATGTGCTGGCCCTCTTGTCATGCTTAATTTTGAATTTGTGATAGACTTGTTTAAAGTTTTGTTTTCCTCCATCTTAAATCTCATTGTCGCCTTGCTAAGGGAAGGGCCTGTGCTTGATCCCCTTGGGCAGAGCATTGTACTTAGTGGCAGCGCTTGGAAATGCGCAAGGGTTTGCGGGTTTGGAGGTCGATGTGACCGGTGGGAGGGGGGGAATAGAGTGGGAGTTAAGGGTTAGAGTAGGGTGTAAATGTTAGTTTAGGTTAGTGTTAAATTAGTTTAAATTTTAAGTTATTTTAACTTTAGCATGTTAATATAGGTGTTAAGTTAATTAGCATATATTATATTATGTTTGGTAGTTACTTTTGTGGTTAATTAATTATTTTAATTAGTTAATTTTAAATGCAATTTAAGATGTTAGTATGTTATTTTATTTTTTTTAAAATGTTATGAAGTTTGCATTAAAATTAGTTTCTAATGTAATTTAGTTTGGACTATAGTATTGGAGTTAGTTTTAATTTTATTTAAGTTTTAAAGTTTTAAGTTATATTGTTAGTTTCATCTTTAGGATTAGTTGTTTTCAATTATGTTTGTTTAATATTTATTTGTTTAAAAGTTATTGCTTGAAATTTTATAGAGTTACATTAAATTTGATTATCATATAATTAATGTTAGAAGTATGGCTAGTTTATTATTAGATTTAGATAGTTTAATTTTTAGATAAATTTAGTTGTTTAATTAATTTAGAAAGCTTTAATTTCATAATTAGTTAGAATTTGATTAGTTGTTAGTTGTTTAAATTTAAATTTGGTAAGATTTTGATAGTTAATTATGATGTTAAAATAGTCGAAATGTTTAAAGTTAATATATATATATATATAGTTTTAATTCTAGTTAATTGTTTTTCTTTATCGGTTAAATTGTCAATTGATAATTGTCTAAGAAATTTACTGTTGAACTTGATTAAATATTTTCAATTAATTTTAAACTCGAATTCATTGACATTGTTATTTAAATAATTTTTAATATATTATTGAGAAATTAATGAAATAACGTGATTAATGATCGATATCAATCTTTTAACAAAAGTTTCAAAATCTTAATGTTGTATTCCTCCAGAAGAGTTTATAAACTTAAGATGTAATGTAGAGAACCTTTACTTAAACTGTGATCACAACCTTATCAACTTAGAGCATTTTAATTATACTTTAGAAAAAAATTTGGTGTGTGTTTATGCCCTTGAGATTTGGGCATGACATCCTTCATAATACTCTATCAAATCTAAAATGTTAAATACTAGTGAAATATTCAATTCAACAGGAAACTCCACCTCATACACATGTCTAGAATCATGCCTTTTCACTATTTGTACAGTTTGAACTTCTTCATCTTTAGCTCAGTATATGTACTCACTAGAAAATGCTCCTTTCTCAAATGAACCATGATTTCATCTGTAACAAAAAATTCCTTATACCTCCTTTTCACATCTACCTTAGCCTTATACTGTGTAGTCATCTTTATGATGTGCTTCCTCACCTCCTAATGGATGTTCTTCAAATCTTTGGCAAAATCTTCTGCTTCAGCACTACTTATCTCACCTTTATCCAACTGTCGTAATTTAGAAACATTTCTAGGACTACTCCCATATATAACCTAGAATGGTGATTTACCAGTACTCTCATTGACAAAATTATTATATGAAAAAATTTCTTGTGGTAAAATCATATCCCATCCATTTAGATTATCTCGAACCAAGCATCTCAACAAGTTTCCCAAACTGCGATTCACAATTTCTATTTTTCCATCAATCTGTGGATGATGTGATGAACTAAAATTCAAGTTTGTCTTCAACTTCTTCCATAATGTATGTCATAAATACCTAACAAATTTGGTATCTCGATCTGAAACTATACTCTTTGTTTCACCATGTAGTCTCACCACTTCTCTAAAAAAAAACTCTGCTACATGAACAACATCACTTTTGCGAGGAATAAAATGTGTCATCTTTGAAAACCTATCAACCACCACAAAAATAGAATCATGCCCATGTTGTGTCCTCAATAATCCAAGAACAAAATCCATGATAACATCCTCTGAGGACTTCTTTGGTATAGGTAATGGTTGATATAACCCTATATTTTTCTTTACTCCTTTTTCCATTTGACATACTCTACAACTCTGTACAAACTTCTTCACATCTTACTACAATTGTGGTTAGTAATAATTCTTAGCAACCAAAGCTATGGTTATATCTCTACCAAAATGTGTAGCGAATCCTCCATTATGATTCTCTTTGATGCGATTCTCTCTCATTGAACTTTTGGGAATGCACAATTGGCTTCCTTTGATCAACATATTACCCTAGATCATGAAACCCAACCACTTTATCCTGTCAAGTGTAACAATTTTTGTACAAGCCTTCCATGTTTCACTAAAATTAGGATCATCTAGATACAAAGTACTAAGCTCCTTGAACCCAACCACCTTTATCTGCATTTATGTTAGCAAAAGTTATCTTCTACTAAGAGCATCTACAACTTTGTTAGACTCCCAACTCTTGTGCTTCAAAAAAAATGTATAACTCTACAAAAATCAACCCATGTCAAATGCCTTTGGTTCAATTTTCCTTGACTATTCAAATATTACAAAGCTTGATGATCAGTATACCAAAAAAACTACTTAGGAAGAAGATAATGTCTCCACTTATTCAATGCTTGAACTATAGCATAAAATTCCTAATCATAAACATAATATTTTCTTTTTGCATTATTCAATTGCTTACTGAAATAAGAAACAAGTCTACCTTCTTGGCTCAAAATAGCTCCTATTGCAATACCACTAGTATCATAGTCTACTTGAAACACCTTGTTAAAATCTGGAAGTGTTAAAATAAGTTGCTTAGTAACTATCTATTTCAACATATTAAAAATCTTATCTACTCCTATAGTGGACTTAAACTCTTTCCTATCCCCTTTCATTGTTTCAGTCAAGGGTCCACAAATACTGCTAAAACCTCTTCTGAAATTTCTATAAAATCTAGCTAGTCCATCAAAATATTTTACTTCTTTTGTACTCCTTGGAGTAGGCCATTCAAGGATAGCCTTCACTTTCTCTAGGTCCATTTTTAGACCTTCTGCTGAGACTAAAAATCCCAAGTACATGAACTCCTTTACAAAACTACACTTCTTTAGGTTTATCAACAACTTTTCTTCCCTCATCAAACACCTTGCAAATATGAATCAAATGCTCCTCCAATGTCTTACTAACAATAAATACATCATTTAGGTAAACAATGACAAACTTACCCAAAAAATCCTTTAGTACCCCATTCATAAGCCTCATGAGAGTGCTCAATGCATTGGTTAGCCCAAAAGGTATGACTAACCACTCATACAATCCTTCCCTTGTCTTGAAAGTAGTCTTCCACTCATCACCTTCTCTGATACGAATATGATGGTACCCACTCTTTAGATCTATTTTTGTGAATTACTCAGCTCCACTAAAATAATTCATAATATCATCCATCCTTGATAAAGGAAATATGTACTTGATTGTGATCTTGTTGATAGCAGGAGAATGTGTGCTCATCCTCCATTCTCCATTCTTCTTTGGCGCTAATATAGCTAGTACTAAACATGGACTCAAACTCTCTTGAATCAACCCCTTCTACAACAAATCATGAACTTGCCTATTCAATTTTTCACTTTCTGCTGGTGTCATTCTATGCACTGGCTTGTTTGAAAAGTTGGCTTCTGGAACCAAATCCATCTGGTGACTAGTCTTCCTCATTGGGGGCAATCCATTAGGTACATTATCTGACACAATATTAGAAAATTCTCCCAACATATCTACAACTTTTGCAGGTACCTCTACTTCTTTATTATCTTTATTACCTTTGAGAAACTCTTTTCCATCAAAAAAACATATTCTAGTAACACTAGATACCTTTTCTTCTTTCTCCTTTAATATCTTCAACTTATGTTTCACTCCATCCTTGGTCAAACTATAGGTATTCGCTTGCCCATCATGTATAGCATGCCTGTTAAGCTACCATGACCTACCCAACAACATATGACATATTTCCATAGGTATGATATCACATAGTACCTCATCCTAGTAGCTTCCAATCTTGAACTTCATGGAGCACTACTCATTGACCATGACCTTGTGGTCATCTTGCACCCAAGCAATACGGTATGCATGCGAGTGTTTCTATCACTTCAGGTTCAACTTGGTGATCATCATTTTTGAGACTAGATTGTCAATACTTTCACCATCAATGATCACATCAAAACACTTATCTTCAAACTTGCGTCTTATGCGAAACAATCTCCTTCTTTGATCAGGTTCATTCTCACTACTTAGTAAGACTCTTTTGTCAACCAGGACTTCTCTTTTAGCATCTTTAGAATGTGATGATCTAGCATCTTCATCAACATTTGAAACTCTAGCCTAGCCTTTTGTTCCTTGATATGTCCTTCCTTGATGCTAGGTACATTCAAATGCTCTATGCCCTTCTTCTCCATAGTTAAAACATTACCCATGGAAGCCTCCTCTTCTAGATCGTTGTCCTTTGCCTCTTCCTCTTTGATCTCTATTGTTCAGATAATGGAAATGACTGGAATTTTTTCCCCTTTGGTCCAAACTAGTACTTCCAGCCTTATGCTTTTTCTTCTGATCATCATTACAACCTCTATAAGATCATTAGCCAAATCTTCCACTGTAACCTATTCCACTATTCTTGTTGTCAAACTTCTTGCTCATTTTCTCCTCAACTCTTAGGGAAAACTGGTATGCCTCCTCAATACAGTCATTCGAAATAGACTCAGCTCATCCTGAATGCTTGGTCTTAACCCATTAAGATAGCAGGCCACTTTCTCCATATTAGCTTCTGCATGGCTGGTTCTAATGAGAACTTGGTAGAACTCTTTGGTATACTCTTGAACAAATTTTCCTACTTGCTTCAACCCTTGCGTCTTCTTTAGTAGAATAAACCCATAATCTATGGGAATGAATTGTCACTTCAGTTTAGCTATCATCCGATCCCATCTGGTGATTTTTTATTTTCCCTTTCTATTTCACTCTAACTACACCTCTTGCCACTAGACCTTTGCATGTACCTTTAGTTTTGCCTTCGCAAACTTGGCCCTATTAGGATTGTCAATATCTTCATACTCAAAGTATTCCTCTAGTTCATTAATCCAATCGATTAGCTCATCTAGGTTAAGATTTCCCAAAAATGTGGGAACCTCAAATTTGGGTCTTTTTCCAATCTTGGAGATGGCCCTAAAAAGCCTCTATTCCTTTGGATTTACAATTGCCTCTACTTTGGCATTTTCTTCTAGTTTGTCCTCATCCCCACTTTCATTTCTAATGGGAATATTCATTCCTCTATGTATTTATTCTTCAAATGCTTACATTTGTCTTTGGAGGGCTCATAAACCCTCAGGTGTAACACCTACAACTCTTTTGCCACACTCTCTTAATGGAGGCATTTTCATGCTTATGTTAAAACCTTAGTGCAAACTACCTCACAATTGGTGATCTATCTACACATTCAATGCAAACCACAATCCTGGTGTGAACTGCCTCATAGTTGACAATTTGTCCACAAACTCTCTAATACCACTTTATGAAGGGTGCTCCCCTTAATTCCATCAACCATATTAGAAAACAAAGAAACAATAGCAAATGTAAGAACAAAATATGGACTTCTTATTTGCATCACAAATGTAGAATTATAGAATTTACAAGTATAATATGCAAACCCACATGGGCACCTTCATTATACTAATCTGGAAGACAAGCTACGGACTATTACACAGAGCTATCCTAGACAAAGTTTAGACCTTTATTAAATAGGTAGTTTTATGCTGCTCGGGAAGGTTCTAGATGCTCAAACTTAATACCTAGGGCCGAATAATCATAACAATACATATAGAGTTAGCTAAATATATTTTAAACAAATTATTTTAGATATTTCAAGTAGCCCAACTTTGAAAGGAGATAACTTTCAAACTGTTGGTCCGATTGGTTATTATAACTACTTTTTAGAAATGCCAACGCCTGATTTATAGGCTTGGTATTGTGCAAGAAACCTTTAGTCAAGTTTTCAAACCTCATTGGGCAGTCTAAGGCCTCCAACGGTGAACTTGAAGATTTTTTTGCAAAATTTTCCACGAAATTCCATAATAACTTCTCTGATACTTAAGCTGGACCAATGAGATTTTTATGGTAGGCTTATAATTCCCAAATGAAGCTTCCTATAGAAAATGAGAACATTCTGAGCTCATATGAAAAACTTACTAAAAATAGTAAGTTTTCATAAATAGTAACCACCCTGTCTACTAGTCCTTATTAAAATAGAAAAGACTAAAAAGAAAATATTTTTCGGTGATGCAAGATTGCTCTTACACCTAGGTTGCTCCTGCATCATAATTAGTTCTTAGTAAGAAAGGGAAAAGAAAAGTGTGGAAAGTGATAGTGATGTTTCTAGTGATGAACTTGATGAGATTGAAGCACAAATGGCTAGAAGACTTCCAAGAGGTAGAGGAAAATACAAAGGCAAACATCCTATAATCTTTATTTCATTTAAACATAGATGAAAGAAAAGAAAACAAGTACAAAGGAGGAAGAGATGACTAGGACAATAGGAGAAACAAGGACTACAAAGACAAAGGTAATAAATCTTATTACATTATTGAAGAAGAAACTGATAATGAATCTGAAAGTAATGATGAAGAAGTTATCTATATTGCTACGAAAGAAGATTTTGATGAAGATGAGAAAAATGCATTAATCTCTTATATAAGAAAATGTGATAGGTGGATAATTGATAGTGGTTTTTACATCACATGACTAGTGATAAAGTATATTTGAAACCATTGGGTTGAAGCACTTAACTATAATTTGTTGAATGTTTCATAGTTGAACAAATTAAGATACAAGGTTGAATTAGTCCATCACAAGAAGGCCAAGATATTTGATGCTAATGGTGAATTGATTGGAACTAGTGATCAAATAAGACGTAACTTATTTTATCTAGATTTATTTGATGAGACATGTTTGTTTGCACAATATGAAGATATATGGTTGTGGTATAAGAGGTTATGTCATGTGAATTTTGACAATTTGGTGAGAATTAGTAAGATGAAAAGAGTAAGAGGTTTGTCAAAATTGAAGAAACTTGATAATGCTATGTGTAAATAATGTCAATTGAGAAAAATGGCAAAGTCTAGTTTCAAGAGAAAGACATACACATCTAATGATATTTTGGAATTGGTTCATACTAACCCTTGGGAATCTATTGGTATTCAAAGCTATTGTGGAGACAAATATTTCATTCTATTTGTTGATGACTATTCTAGGATGATGAGTGTGATGTTTCTTAAAGAAAAATATGTTTATTTTCAGTTGTTTAAGTAGTATTTGGCTAGACTTGAAAAGGAAATAGGTAAATGTATGGAGTGCTTGAGATCTAATAGAGGTGGAGAATTCATCTCTAATGAATTTAATATATTCTATAATGATAGAAGAATCGAAAGGTAGATTTCAACACCTTGGACCCTTCCCCAAAACATAATAGCTAAAAGGAGAAATAGATCAATCATGGACTATGCCTAAACATTGATGATGGAGAAGAATGTATCATAGAAATATTGGAGAGAAGTTGTAAGTACAACAATTTATACTTTGAATAGAGTGTGAGTCAAGAAAGGTACAAATGTTACACCTTTTGAATTGTGGTATGGATATGGACCTTATGTAAAGTACTTTAAAGTTTTTGGAAGAAAATGTAATATACTGAAAGATAATAGAAATGGAAAAGTTGATGCTAAAAGTGATGAAGGAATATTCCTAGGATATTCCAATAAGAGAAAGGCTTACAAGTTATTGAATTCTAATACTAACAAAGTTATCGAAAGTGAAAATGTGAAAGTTAATGAATGTGTAGAAAAGAATGAAGAATGCAAAATGGAACCTAAAGATTACATCAAATTCATATACATGAATGAAAGTGCTCCTTCTAAACCACGTAAGAAAGAGAAAAAAGCTACAAATCAAAAACAAAATGTGAATGCCAAGTTGCAATAGCCAATTGTTGAGCAATAGACTGTGGGTGTCGAGCAACAATAAAATGATACTGAAGAACATGTAGAAGATGTTGAACATTAGGAAGACAATGTTGAGAAAGTGAAATCATTTTTCAAGATGAACCTATAGAAGAAGAAAGAAGGAAAGAACTTGTACTAGAAATGCATGTATGAGGACGTCATGCACCTAAGAAAAGCATTGGTAATAAAGAATCCAAAGTCATGACAATGAAAAGACTTAGAAGTGAGACATGTTTCCTTAGTGAGTTTGAGCCTAAATCCATAAAATATGCTTTGGAGGATGAGGATTGTAATCATGCAATAAATGAAGAAATTGAATAGATAGAGGAGAACAAACATGGACACTGGTACCTATACCTAAGGACAAGAATGTTATTGAACCAAAGTTGGTATTCATGAACAAACTAAATGAAAAAGGTGAAGTCATAATGAATAAGGCTACATTGATATACAAAGGATATGCACAAGAACAAGGAATTGACTACAAGGAATTTTTTTCCCTATTTGCAATATTAGCAGTCAAAACACTAATTGTATATTCTTCTTATAAAGGATTTAAGGTATACCAAATGGATGTTGAATTTGCATTTTTGAATAAAATATTTGAAGAAGTTTATATTGAGCAACCTAAAGGATTTATAGATCCTAACGAGAAGAACATGGTATGCAAGACTTACACAAGGCTCTATATGGTTTGAAACAAGCCCCTAGAGTATGGTATAAAAGATTGCACAACTATTTGGTGAAGATTGGATTTGTAAGAACTAATGATAACAACAATCTATACTTGAAGACTAGTAATAACAATGAGGTATTTTTATGTAAAATATTTGTTGGTGATATCACATTTGGAGGAAATAAATCATTATGCAAATCATTTATAGATGAAATGAAGAAGGGATTTGAAATGTCTATGTTTGGTGAGATCAAATTCTTTGTTGGTTTACAAGTTTACCAAATGAATAAAGGTATATTTATTACTCAATTAGAATACATTAAGGACATACTAAAAACTTTGGAATGGAAGATTCAAGATCAGTTAGTACACCCATGGTGATAGGAGATAAGTTATCTAAGAACGATGATTCTACTGATGTGAACCAGATATTGTATAGATCAATGATTGGAAAGCAATAATATGTTGTTGACAACAAACTTGATATTACATTAGTCATTGTTATAGTTGCAAGTCCCAAGGATAATCATATCATGGTAGTGAAAAGGATATTGAGATATCTGAACGGAATTGAAAGTGTTCACTAAGTCAAATTGGGTAAGAAATGTTGATGACAAAAAAAAGTACATGTGGAGGAGCATTCTTTCTAGGAAAGAGGCTAGTTTTATGGGCAAACAAGAAGCACAATTTTATGTCTCAATCAATAATTGAAGGTAAATATGTGGCAATAGTAGTGAATTGTTCAAACATCAAATGGATCAAGTAATCATTAAAAGCAATGAAGGAAGACATCACTGATCCAATTGTTATTTATTGTGATAACTGTTGCCTATTTTTGCCCCCCGCAAAGAATTTGAATTCAAAGGCAAGCCCGCCCAACAGTCACCTTCCATCTTTAATATTATTTTAGTTCCCTAGAAATACAGAAAAAATAAAATGATTAAATTTTTTGCTTTCCCACAACTTTCTGCGTCATCAGATCTTTGGCGATCTATGGTGGGTGCTTCCCCACATTTTCAAAACAAACAACCTTTACATAATGTGGGGAAGCCCCTTTGCGACGTGTGGCAGTGGGTCTATGTTCTTCTTGTGGGCTACAATTTGGGAAGCTACATTGTGAGTTGGCATTTTGATTGGCACCTACTTTCCCACATTCTAGTTTTGTCAGACTTTCTAACAATGTGGGAAAGCACCATTGTGACACGTGGATCGGTGGGTCCTTTCATTTTGTGTGGGCCATAGAAAGGAGGAGGGTCAGTCTAGCTAGCATTTTGATTGGTGCCCACTTTCTCACATTTCTTCTTTTGTCAGGCTTTCTACCAATGAGGGCAAGCGCCCTAGTGACACATGTCCATATGACATCACGGTGGATATTCACATAGGTTTAGAGGGCACATGTTATGTACACTGTCAGATCTCCCAAGATCGAGGGTTGGCACATGCCCACATTCTAAAGGTGCAAGAATGTTAAGTAATGCAGGCAAGCACCTCGCTGCCGCATGTCTTTGTGGGGTCAAGTTTGTTCCATATGTCACAGGGTGATGCTAGATGGGGCTAGGTCACTAAGGTGGCTGTCGAGGTGTTCTTGGACCCAAAAATTTTAGTGGGATAGGCACAGTCTAATGAGGATCTTCATGGTCATTGATCTTTCAAAGATCAATAATTGGCACTTTCCCGCATTCTGAAGATGCAAGGTAATTAAATAATGTGGGGAAGTGCCTGAAGGACACGTGTCCTTGTGGGCACAGGGAGATACATTTTAGCTAAGGTATTAATAGAAAGGATGATGATTATTAACATCACGACTAAGTTGAGAGGTGGCTCGGTTTGTCAGTTAGATGTGGTTAACCGCATGGAGACTTTACGGGGTGGCAAAAAATTAAAAGAATATTGGCTCGTGTAACCCATTCTTGATGGCAGGATTTGGCTAACTTTTTGAATTTGCTAATTGATGAGCCAAAAATAAGGGGAATCAGGTTTCTTGCACAATATGATCTTCATGATTGATTCCAACCACTCCCGAGTGAATGCTGCGGTTGGTAAATGAAGGAGAACACTCCACCACCTCTGTTCCTACCTAGCTACTTGGTTAGAATGGTTTAATGGCACCATTTCTATCTTCTAGAGGCCCTGTTTCGATAGAATATCAAATTTCATTGTATTTAAGTCTATGCCAAGGTTGGATTTGCCCTAGATCTGCATGATTATTCTCTGTAAGATTTTATGGCGGTGGTTGTGGAGTAACTTCAGTTAGAGGATATCTCAGTTATGCCTGAACTATAAAGGTAATTTTTGTAGATTTTGTTCTAGTCGACTCTTCTCTATTTCTTTGATATTGCTCTGCAACTTCAGTGTAAATTCCCTTTGCCTCTGAACTGTATGGCATTCTGCCTTATCTGCTCCAGCCATTGATGTAAAGTACAAGAATTATTTGCCTCTCATTGGTGTATTGTGGATATCTGCAATCTTGCATGACTGTATCTCTTTTGGCCTATGAATGGTATATAAGTGGATCCTCTCTTTCCTTGTGTCATTCATTTTGGTTTTTTGATTTGCATGTGATTGTTAGATTAAAGAAAGTCTGGATGTGTATATCTTTTGGTGTCACGATGGTTCAATAGTGCATGTATGGGTAGAGATTGGTTTGAACACTCTATTTTGGTGCATCACCCCCTTAGGTTAGAGTGGGTAGATTTGCTTTCATGCATTCCTTCTCCCTTTTCCTCTCCAAGAATAGTTAGGTGCACCCTAATAGTAAAGGAATTTGGCCTTCTCCGAAGACTCAACCTCACTGTTCAAGTCCCACAACTTGGAGGTTGTTTCCATGTTTCACAAGGTTGTCCTTAGGTAAAAACTTTGGACATGGGTGCAAACTTTTGTGACAACAATAATATTAGTGCTATAAATATATCAAAGAATCTCACGATGCACACAAAGACTAAGCATATTTCTATGAAGTATCATTATTTGAGAGAGCTAGAGAAAGAAGTGAGATTGGAGTATGTAAACACTACGGAGCAAATAGATGTTATTTTCACTAAGGCATTACCTAAGGATGCTCATGAATATCTAAGAGGTAAATTAGGGGCAATTCCCCTAGACAAAGTTACTTGAGATGGAGCTCTGCATCAAATGTGTTGATCATAATATATTACAATTTGACGTAGATGGTCTTAATTTAGGAGCTACCTAAAGTAGTAAAGGAAGAAGAATAGAATGTTGTATCATTCATAGATGGTAGAGGTGAATTCAATAGTAACATGAAGATATCTATATGATCAAGATGTTTGAGAAAAATGAATTTTCTTTGGCATTATTGTCAAAGAGGGAGATATATTGTTAACTCAATTACCTATGTAGAAAGAGGGAGAATATGTCAAGAGATGTTATTTAGAAAGAGACATTGCAAACTAGAAGAATAATGTAAGGTGTTGCCAACAATATAGGGGAATTTGATTGATTTCATGATTCGATATGATAGAGAGAGCTTATGTTTTGCATATCAAAGATGTATGGATGAGATTCATAATGAAACTAAAAGAAAGTGTCTTTTGGACATAGAGATGAGAATAAGAATGAAACTAAGGATATTAATAAAGATTTGATACTAAACACAAAGGGATTTTTCTCAATGAAGTACATGTTTTGGATTTCATGGTAATTAGAGGTGTTGCCATCAATGCCAAAGAGGGAGATTGTTGAGAACTACAATTAGAACAATTATTATGTTGTTATTGATGTGAAACCTTATTGTTAAGACAACTTGTTATCTAATTTAAGTGTCCTATATATATGATTGATGAAGAGGATTTGAAAAATTGGTTATAACAATAGCACCAAGAGGCAAGGTTGAGTTATGGAGAAGCAACTACGATGGACACTTGCTTAGTTAGAATTTGACAAGATAAAGTGATTTTTTAAATCATGCTACAAGTAAAGAAGACAATTGAATTGAAGCCTTATAGAAGTGATAAAAAATTGACCAATTGCATAGGCTTGGCCAAGAAAAGAGCTAAAGATTAAATAACTTACAATGTTTGTCGAGTGATGCTAGTGTTGATCGAGTGCTAGTATGTGTTGAGAAGAAACAGTGTTGGCCGAGCATCGGTATTGACCGAGTGTCAGTATACATGCCAAACAAGAATGTTAGTAGTGACTGAGTAACCAAGTAATGACAGAGTGTCAGAATATAGAGTTGGGTGAGGGACAATATTTTGATAGTTTATGAGAAAATCATGATTTCCATCCAAAAGAGTTGATTTCTTGGAATATGTAAAGTGTTTTGAAGACAAGGATGGATGACCTAGAACATTTAAATTAGGAAAACCATGATTACACATTTCTATGCAAGGATTCAAGAAGAAATTTGGAGAATTTTCTATAATAGAAAGGAGGAGACAAAATGTTGGAAGGATTCAATGAATCTAACCTAAAACTATGATCTAAGGTGGGTTTTAAGAGGAAAAGATCAAAATTGCCTATTTAAGGTGTAAGGGATAACTTTAGAAGTTTTTTAGGTTAGCAGAAGTGGTGAAGACGTAATAAGGTTGGAGCAGTTATTGATGCTATTGATTGGCGAACTTAAGTAGGAGGCTGAGAAGAGTTATGAAAAGGTGAAGTGATATTGCTTGAAGGGTTTCCAAGAAAAATAGAGACATGGATGACAATGAAGGCCAGCCAATGGATCATCATGTGGGACAAACTGTGATATGTATTTGCAAAGTGAGTTGTATTTTCCAGATCAAAACGTGTTACTTTCTAACCATTCTATCAATATTAAAATCCTTTATTCACGGTTGACCTAATAGTCATATATAAATCCATTAATCAATGTGACATTCTAATAGAATGTTCTAAATTATTCTAACAAGGACACTCTTAATAGGGTGATTAAATCCTTTAATAAGGTTACATTTAATAGTGTGTTTTTTGTTCTTTAATAGGGTTGGTTCCTAATAGAGCTCACTTAAGAAGAGTAAAAAATGGTGACATGTTAATGGTGGTTTTTCAAAAATTGGGTTTCCATGTTAAAATCTAGTATCAAACTTGTATAGACATCATTTATGATGAGTTAATATTAATGTTTTACATTTTGTGAGTTTGTTATATTTAGGACAATGGATTGCTAGTTTATGAATTGGAAGTTTAGTATAGAGATCGAGCTAATGAATGTTAAAATCTAAAGTAGTTGAAGTGTTTATTTGTTGAATTGGTACTTTTGAATCTTGGATAAGTCATTAACCTCCCTCCCCCCCTCTCAAATATTCTAAACATTCTAATAGTTGGATGGATTTCTTTACTTCTATTAATTTGTGGAAAAATGGACTTTCAGGTACAATAATGGCATTGAGCTTACCTTTGTTGCTGGAGGAACATTTCCTATTCTCAACTATGGCTTCTTCCCTCTCCAGAGTTTAGCTCACTCTTCTATAGTGTCCAACACTTCTCCTTGACCTCTAAGATAAGGTGTTTAGTTCTCCAACGATGTCTTCTTGCTCGTCCTGAAAAACTAAATTTGGCTTAAGGACTAGGATTATGCCTTCATTAGGAAGCACCATTTTTCCTCATTTCCAAAAAGTTGTTGTGACTCAAATGGGTAAAATAATGCCATTTTAAAGAAAAAATTAAAGGAATACCAAATTTTTTAGCACTTTGCAATGATGCTTTTTCTTGTTCCTTTCATATTGGAGTCACCATAAACTATTGGTTAATAGTTTTCCCCCCTCTCTTTCTCAATAGAAAATGACTCTCTCTCACACCCAAGGGGTAGAAAACTAAAGAGTCAGCAATAGACTAATTGGGGAGTGTTTTTGGTTTTTCTCCTCCTTTAACTTTCCTATGAATTATAAGGATACAAATCCCTCCTAGTGGATGTGAAATAAATTTTGTTTGGTTCCTACTTCTAATGGTGATTGGGCATACTCTTAATTAGAGAGTAGGAGAGGTTATTTCTAGATTTCTTGCAACCAAAGAAAATGTAGACAAGATTAAAGATTAATAGCCCTACTACTCCCACAACCATGAAAATAATATAACCACCTCTCAACACATCAACTAAATCTACTTATATTCCTATATACATATACTAGCTAATGAATTACATGCAATCTATCACTTAATGAAAACATAGAGGAGATAAGGATGCAATCAAACCCAAGTGGTTCTTAGACCAATAAAAAAAATGATCATATAAGAATTTGTCTTAGGGAAAATTCACCTAGGATCGGAGAACTCGGACAAAAGCACAACTATAGACCAAAAAAAGTATGATTAATATATCGTAGCATGTCCTAATACATACCATGTTCAAATTAGATGATTGTACACACTAAGAGTGCCTTTATATAAAGGCCTCCAAGATGAATCTAGAATGTCTCTAGAAGGTGCCAGGAGATAAGCTTGACAACTAAGCACACATCCTTCATTGTGCATGAATGTATGTGCAACAATGAGAGGATAAGCATGACAAGGTGTCCCACATGTGGAGATGTTGTAGACACTATGTGCTAAAATAAAGTGCTTACTCCTATGTTGTAGACACCATGTGCATAAATGAGGTGTGAACTCCTATGTTGTCAACATGACAACTCAAAAGAGTGCACATACTCCTAGGTGACTAAATAAATAAATATTAAAATAATGCATTAATCTAAGCAAACTTAAGTAAAGTGTAAATAGTAAATATATATTTACACCAACAACCCCCCTTAAGTGCAACTTAGGGGAACACCCTTAAGCTTATGAAAACTAGAATGAAATGCATGATGTTAGGTACCCATGTACATAATGAAAATGCAATGTAATCTCTCTAAAAATGGAGAAAGAGGGAAAACCTCATGGGAAAAACCCTCCCCCAAAAAAAGAGAGATGAAAAGCAATATGCATGGATGGATTTAGTAATCAAGATCCCCCCATTATGACATATATCAATTATATACAAAAGAGAAATGGGAGAAGGAAAAAACCTCCTAAGAGGAAAAAGTCCCCCCCAAGAAAGAGAAGAAGGCGACAAGGTAGTTCCCTCCCCCTAAATCTAAAATGTCAACTAGTGAGTAATGGTCCAATGTAGAAGCTTATCCATGACTGCTGAATGATGTTCCTCCCCTTTTGAAGAAATAGTGGTAGAGGTACTAGTAAGATGCTTCCCTTGTGTGTGGAAAGAATCTTGATGATGAAAGGTGTCTTTGAAACTTTTTCAAGTGTCCCTTTGTTGATACTTATTGTGGCTCCTTCCAAAACTACTGAGAAGAAGTACAGATCAAGCAAGGATGCATATAGAACTTGTCTCAAGAAACCAACAATCTCCTCAAATGATAGAGATACCTCCAACAACTGTAGAAGGATCATCTTCATCAAGGATAAGTGATGTATCATCAAAAAAGTCTCCCAAATTGGCTATGTGTGACTCCATGAACAAACCTAAAATTTTAGTCAAAAAGTCATCGCCTAAGGCTGGAAATGGAAGACAAAGTGTACCCTATTGTGCTAAAGTACATTAATTGGCCACGATCGAAATGAATGAAGAATTTTTCTCAAAGAGAAGATGGATATCATCAAGGATGTCTCCCACATCTTCAATGTGAGACTCTAGGAAAAACATTGTAATGTCTGGAAGGAAGTCGTTGCATGAAGGTAAAGTAGGAAGACATGAATATTCTTGTTGTACTGTATTTGAAGCATCTATGGCTAGAACATGATTAGTAGGAGCAAAAAGAGCACCTAGAGATGTGATCTCATATGGAGAGGATGCAACTGCAAGTGGAGGTAGAAGATCTTATGGGAATGGAGGAATGTGTGGATCTCCATATGTCTCCCAAAGATGGATCCAAATATGATATAAATCTTTTGACTTAAAGTCATCAAATGAATCCATAACCTCCATATCCATATAGAGAAAGAGTGCAAAAGAAAGTATGGAACATGTGTCCTCATCATATAAAGGCCTTCTTGCATATGGTAGTTCATTATGCTAACTAAGATATGAGATAACCAATTGACTCCATTCCTAATAGATGTTTGGTGTCAAGATAATTAAATCTTCCTCTTCCATGATGTACTAATCAATGTAACCCTCCAAAATGTAAAATAAATCAAAGAACCACCCCTCGCCCCACCCCAATGGATGATTCAGGCACTTTATAGCCACTTGCCAATTTGGGGCCTATTTCTAAAAGTAGTATTTCTATCCGCAGAACCTATAATCTAATTGCAAATCTAAAAAGTAGACAAAAAAATGCACTTTCAAAAAAAATGGATCCTGATTATGTATCTAGATGAGCTTGTTCTAAGCATTTGAAGTGGCAAAATTTGGGATTTGTGAGTTGCAAAAAAATTCAAGAATAGAGATCTCAAACCACCTACACTAATGTGTAGGTCATGAAATTCTAATCCAAAACATAAAAATTGCTTGCAAAAAGGAGTCTATATGAGGGAGATATTGCTGCTGTAATTATTTTTCTTGAATTGCTGCCGTTGCACCTCCAAAAATCAAATGGCTCTAGATTTTGCCCCAGATGTCCAATTTGGATGAAACAAAATTTGATTTGGGGATTTATTGACCTTTGAATGTGATGCAAATATCTAATTTGCACCAGCAAGCTCCAATATTCACTTGCAAAAATATCTCCTACAGGTTTGATGGTCAATTTTTCTAGAAAAAATAATGCAGATCCAAAAAAAATTGTAGAGATGTAGATGAAAAAAAAGTAGATCTAAAAATTAAATGTATAGATCTGAAATGATCATACCAATTCTACAAATCGGTCCTTCAGGTGCCGATTTGCAAAAAAATGGCCTCAATTTTGACTATGTTTAGGGTAGGCAAAATTATAGTCAAAATTCACCAATTCGATGCATTGGATGCAATGGTGAGGTCAAATTTGGCTCTAGATGCTCCCAATGATTGTGATGCTCTGGATATAGTCAAGGTGCTGAAGTAAGAAGATGGTCTCGAACGGCTATGTGAAGAGAAATTCTCCAAGAGCTCTAATACCATGTAAGAATTTTTCTTAGGGAAAATTCACCCACGATCAAAGAACTTGAACACAAGCACAATTGTAGACCAAAAAGAGTATGATTAGTATATCATAGCATGTCCTAATATATGACAATATTTAGATTAGATGATTGTACACACTAGGAGTGCCTGTATATAAAGGCCTCTAAGATGCATCTAGAATGTCTTTAGAAGGTGCCAGGAGATAAGCTTGACAACTAAGCACACGTCCTCCATTGTGCATGAATGTACATGAAAAAATGAGAGGATAAGCATGATAAGGTGTCCCACATGTGGAGATGTTGTAGACACCATGTGCTAAAATAAAGTGCTTACTCCTTGTTGTAGACAGCATGTGCATAAATGATGTACAAAATCCTATGTTGTCAACATGAAAACTCACAAGTGTACAAATACTCCTAGGTGACTAAATAAATAAATATTAAAATAATAAATTAACCTAAGTAAACTTAAGTAAAGTGTAAATAGAAAATACATATTTACACCAACAGATCTTAACCACTATTGAGCTCAATGATTTTCTAGCTCTTTCATAGCCAAACTCCTAAACACAGAATGTGATGCAACACGACAAGGGAGAAGAAAATTCAAGAAACCAAAGTAACACACAAATCAAAAGAACCATCAATCCCAATGACCATTAAAGATTGACAATTCCTAGCTTAAAGCAAAAATGAAATTCTCCATTTTAATGCAAATTCTTGATTCTCACTCAGTAATCATTGTTATAAGTGGAAAACATGCTTGCACCAAAATTTGTCAATCCTTCCATTAGATTGCAAAATAGTATATATAGGCCCTTCAGATTCCAGCTATTATTATAATATATTTAGTGGTTCGTCCACTTTTTCCCAAAAAAAAAAAACTTCTAGCTATTGTGAAATTGGATTTCTCTAAGAAGAAAAAGCCAAGAAAAAGAAAAAGACACATGTCATGTTTTTAGTAGGATACAAAGATTAGGAAGAAGAAGCACTGATATTCCCCTCCACTATTGTTTTGGGTATTTTATTAGCTTGATTGGTGGGTTTTTATAAGGACATGTGTTATATATCTTAGGAAAATGATGTCACAAGAAGAACATATTATTGGGGTGGGATAACATGTAATGTTAACCCTTGCTATGTATTGTGATCCCAGTGAAAAAGTGGTAACATTGCTTTCCATCATGCTCAAATGCCCATGATACTGCCACATGTTTGAGGTTCCCATGAGAGCCTTCACTTGATACTTCTTTGAAATTTGGGCTTTTACTAAGTTGTGGGAGAGAAACTTCCCTTTGTGTGGGATCTCCTTAATAATGCTTCACCTCCAAGCGGGGGAGAAGTGGAGTAGGGGAATCTCTAAATTCCACCCTCGTTGAATAATATAGTGGACATAGACAAATTTCTTTTCAATAGAAGAAAGTATAAATTATTTCTAATGAGAAAATATTATTACAACAATTCAACCCACGAGCATGCCTAACTTTGTGATTTCCTATATAAAGCAGCACATACACACTATGATTCCTAAAAAACTAACCTAAGGGAATAAGGGACTCTCGAAGAGAAGTGACTCTTATCAAACCCAACTATGGACTAAGTCTATTTTAGAGCATAGATTTTTTAGGAAAAATTGCTTAAGGTGACTGATGGAAAAGCTTTTAAAATGGGCAACATAAAATGGGGCAGTAAGTCATTAGGCCAGGTAAGAAACTTTCCATCTAACAAGGTGATACAATCCATTTTTTCTTCTAGGATTGAGACGTATACTAGATTTCTTTTGATTGCTGGTACAAATAACACTGTAGTTATTTGTAAAAAAACTCCATATTTAGTTGGATAATACATGTTCCAATTCCTTTCAAAGAATGTGTGGAGTTACCTCCAATGGTGATTTCTTGTTTTTAATTTTAATCAAGACTATCTAGTTGTTCTTCAAATCTACTTATATGATGGGATGCTCCAGTATGTATGAGCCAGGTATTTCTACTGGTCATTAGTTCACTTGATAATGCTGAATAGACTACCATTTTTTGTATCCTTTAATTATACTATGGAGGCTTGGTTCTTGAGTCTTTCAGGACATTTAACAACAACATGACCACACATGTCACTCTATGGTATTGAAATTTAGAGATATCCCTCATCTTTTTGAATAAGTGTTTATTTTTGCCTCTTCCCTATTTGAAGTTTCCTTCCTTAAATTATTTCTTGTGAGAATTTATATTTAACACTTGAATCTCTTCATTAGATTTATTCAAGATGATTCCCCTAGTGATCAATCACAAATCATTTTGAATGCAATTAATTTTTAATCGATCAAACTTTGGAAGTATTGAATAGGAATTTATTCACTATATGAATGATTCCCAGGATGTGCGAAGTCCATTTAGAGCCAACATTCTTAATTCTTTATTGTCAATTATTTATTTAATTATAGATAATTGGTTCCTCAATTTTGTTATCCTTAAAAAATAGGATATAATAGTCTCACCTTTATTCATCTTAATATGATGTAGTTATTTTAATGTAAGAACTTGACTTATAGAAGTTATCAATCCAACTTCATTAAGTCAAGATCACTTGCATGTAAAGACAACCTATGATCGGAAAGAATGGAAGACCAAAGCAAGGGTTTGAGATTTGGAAATATGCACAGTTATATTAGCAAATCAAATGATTCTGTAAAAATACAATGATCAATCATAACATAAGATATCTACTAACTAAAAATAATAAACTCTAAAAAGAAAGAATTTGATAATAATATAATTATTAGATGTCAATAACGAAGAAAGTTCCAGCTTAAGAGATAAGTAATTTTGAATCAACTTCATGAAGTCAAGAACAATTGCATGCAAAGATAACCTGTCATATGGAATAATGGAATAGAAAAGCAATGGTCCAGGCTCCAAAAATATGCAAGATTATATTATTAGATCAAACAAATATATAAAGAATACAATGATCATTCCTAATATAGGAGATATGTAACTTAAAATAAGAAACCCTAAAAAAAGGTCATTTAATAATTAATATAATTATTAAGTGTAACTAATACATATATTGCTATCTTAAGAGAGAAAGAAAGGTAACTTAAAAATCATGTTAAGATAACTTAATAGTTAAGTGATTTATTGATCCTAACATGCCCCTTAAGATGAGTAATAATGCAACTACAAATGACACATGAAAAGAAAAGGAACCTATAATGCAAGAAGCAAACTTATGTCCCAACAACATAACTTGATGTGAATCCAATCATAACCAAATCTCTATGAAGTGGAGAAATACAAAAAACCTCATGAGAAAGACTCTACTCAAAGAAGAGATAGAAAGAATGTGAAAAAAACTAGTGAAGGATTGTATAAGCCAAAAAAACTAGAGAATGTCCTAGGAAATAAGAACAAAAGCATGATCATAGTGAAGCATGAAGAAGTTGTAAAACTTTCTCAAAAGACAACTTCTAATCTAAAGAACCTCCACTATAATAGAATATGCCTAGGGAGATAAGACTATAATTTGCATGAGCTCCCTTGGATGACACTACTCAAATCAGGAGGCACACAAAAGAAAACAACTGAAATCAGAGATATAAATAACATAAA